>JASEVX010000089.1:386220-495796 GCA_031761405.1 Serripes groenlandicus | reverse complement strand
CATCAAAACGTTGTTAAACAACATCTCCTCTAAAACCACTAGATAAGGCTAAGCAACACTTGATAGGAAAGTTCCTTTGGTGGTCACAAAAGTTTCAATACTGTTGATATTAAATTATACGTATATGACTTTGCTTGCTTGCAGCATCAGAAAAAACAAAACTTTTAAAATCTTCTCCTGAATCTGCTTGTCTGATTTCAAGGTGACATGGTAGAAAATTACTTAGATGACGCTCTACTTGTTCAAGATATATTGATTTGTTCAAAAACATTGCTGGCAGGTGGCATTAGCAAAGGTGTTAAATGACAAAACTATGTTCAAGCCAGCTTGATTGGTTGAAAAATATGGATAGAATGAAATAACTAAAAATTTGATTTTTATATAAATTGGTAGAAATAATTATTAGCTGACCACTTCAGAGTGTTTTGTATTCATATCAATTTTTGTAAAAATGACAATATTTTTAAATTCTTCTTCCCTGAATATGCTTGTCTTATTTTCAAGATGTTTAGGCAGAAATGTTCCTGAACTGACTGACTGTCTTCATAAAATTGTCCAAGCAATATTGATTGGTCGATAAAAAAGGCTGCCAAACATTATCAGAAAGAGAGCTGAATAACAAAGCTTTAAGAACAAATTCCTCTGAAACTGCATGTTTGATTTCGTAGATATTGTTACAGAAATATTAATTGTCAAAGTTCATACATCAGGTGAGGCAAACAGGGCAGCATCATGGTCATCTTGTTAGCTCTCCTCAGCATGAAGTGCTCACTGGTGGCTATTTTGATCAATTTTTGTCCATCATCTGTTGTCTGATGTTGACTGTAAACAATTGCTACAAACAATATCTCCTCCTAAATCTCTTGGGCAATTTTGAAGAATCTTCACAGGGCTGTACCTTGAGTGGTGCTCTTTCAAAATTGGTCAAAGAAAATAATTCTATGCAGAACTCTGCATGCCATGGCTACAGAAAAGAAAATCTTTAAACAATCTTCTTGACAAAAACTGTAAGACCTGGAGCTTAGATATTTTGTTTATAGCAATGTCTAGGGGTCTTCTACCAGGATTTTTTTTTTCATTGGGTCAAAATTGGCTCCACCCTTGAGGTCACCTGTTTTACATAGAGATATATAGTGTATCTTTTAAAATCTTCTTGTCTGAAGCCGAAAGGCCATGAGTATTTAAGCTTAGATATTTGGTGTGTAGCATTGCCTCGTGGTCTTCTATCAAGCTTGAAAAGGATGCAAGAATGCAAAAACCTTGTTAGTATTCATCATCATCTTTATCATTGTCTTTTTTTGCTCACCACCATTTCTCACTCCATTCCTATTTTTCCTGTTTGTGTTGCAGTGCCATAAAACCTTAGTAAACTCATTCATTCTCAAACAAAGAAAAGAAAGGTATAAAACTTTCACTCTGGTTAGCAATTTAGGGCAATCTTGGCACTCTTATTTTTCATAATAATATTACCTATAGCTTAATATTATATATGGAAGACTGATGTTTAAATGCAAGTTTTCCCACAATTGTTCTCAAACACTGTTTGGCTAGTGTAATATTAAATCACTAAAACCACTACAAAGGAATTTCACTAGATCAAAGATCAAGTTTCTACAGGAGTTATATAATGTAAAATGAGATCTACAAAGATAGAAAAACAGTATATGAGTCGTCCCACGAGAAAACCAACATTATGGCTTCTGCGTAAAGTATCGACCAAGATCAGCCTAAGCATGCCGCACAGGCTTACCCGGATAGACACTTTTTGCCTCTTGTGGGTTTTCTGTATCAGGAATCATTACTCTATACCTCTATCTCCTAGAGACAGAATGAGTCGGCCTGAATTAGCCTGCGTGGACTGCGCAGGCTGATCTGAGTCGATACATAATGCAGAAGCCATATTGGTGGTTTTCTCGCCGGACGACTCATATACAAACAACTGTTTTTCTATCTTTGTAGATCTCATATTACATTATATAACTCCTATAGAAACTTGATCTTTGATCTAGTGAAATTCCTTTGTAGTCGCTTTAGTTATTTATTACACTAGCCAAACAGTGTTTGATGTGCAAACAAATCATTTTCTACACTAAGTCCAAACAGCTCTAAGATGGATCTTTGAATAACTAATTTATTGTTAGCTCGCCTATTCGAAGAAATAGGGGAGCTTATGTTATCACCCCGGCGTTGGCGTTGGCGTTGGCGTTGGCGTTGGCGTCCGCGTTGCCAGCTTGGTCAAACCTTTGCGTGCAAGGCCTTTTCTCAGACACTGTGTATGCTGTTGCTTTGAAACTTCACACACTTATTCAGGATCATTAGGGGACCTTGTATGTCAAGTCCCATAACTCTGGAATGGATTTTGACTGAATTGTGCCCCTTTTTGGACTTAGAAATTTGGTCAAACCTTTGCGTGCAAGGCCTTTTCTCAGACACTGTGTATGCTGTTGCTTTCAAACTTCACACACTTATTCAGGGTCATTAGGGGACCTTGTATGTCAAGTCCCATAACTCTGGAATGAATTTTGACTGAATTGTGCCCCTTTTTCAACTTAGAATTTTGGTCAAACCTTTGCGTGCAAGGCCTTTTCTCAGACACTGTGTATGCTGTTGCTTTGAAACTTCACACACTTATTCAGGATCATTAGGGGACCTTGTATGTCAAGTCCCATAACTCTGGAATGGATTTTGACTGAATTGTGCCCCTTTTTCGACTTAGAAATTTGGTCAAACCTTTGCGTGCAAGGCCTTTTCTCAGACACTGTGTATGCTGTTGCTTTCAAACTTCACACACTTATTCAGGGTCATTAGGGGACCTTGTATGTCAAGTCCCATAACTCTGGAATGGATTTTGACTGAATTGTGCCCCTTTTTCGACTTAGAATTTTGGTCAAACCTTTGCGTGCAAGGCCTTTCCTCAGACACTGTGTATGCTGTTGCTTTGAAACTTCACACACTTATTCAGGATCATTAGGGGACCTTGTATGTCAAGTCCCATAACTCTGGAATGGATTTTGACTGAATTGTGCCCCTTTTTGGACTTAGAAATTTGGTCAAACCTTTGCGTGCAAGGCCTTTTCTCAGACACTGTGTATGCTGTTGCTTTCAAACTTCACACACTTATTAAGGGTCATTAGGGGACCTTGTATGTCAAGTCCCATAACTCTGGAATGGATTTTTTTCAAACATTTGGATTTTTTTCTTTTTCTTTTCTTGTATTTTTCAATTTTGCGTTTAGCTCAACGTTAAAGTTTCGAATTTTTTTTTCTCAATAGGTACTGGTTCTAGGGCTTTCATATTTTTTGGGGTAAAACATTTTTTTTTTGCTGGATTTTGAAAATTGGGCATAGCTTCTTCATATTTTGTTGGATTAATTTCATTTTTTTTTTCATTTTCTTGTATTTTTGAACTTTGAGCATTATTTTTTTATTTTTTATTTTTTTTCTTGAATTTTAGAACTTTGTGTTCAGCTCAATTTTTTTTTTTAAATTTCTTGTATTTTTTAATTTTTTTTTTTTATTATTTCTTGTTTAAAAATAATTGTGTTTAGCTCAATGTTAGAGTTTTGTTTACTTTTTGTCTTTTACACTTGCCTTGATAGTCAAAGCAGGGGACACAGTGAGACATTTAATTACGCGTAATTCTTGTCTTTCTTTTGTAAATTCAATTTCAACTGAATTATTCCACTTTTGGATTTTGGACTTTATACCCATGCTATAACTGTTCTGAAGTAGGCCCTGATAGACGATATCCCTGATAGGCGAGCTATATTGTCCTCCGACAACTCTTGTTATATTAGCTATAGATTCTATAACTTCTGTTGCAGTGTTATCTTGACCAAGAAAGACAGCTGTCCAGTCATATTTTATTTCATAATCAAATCATTCTGATTAACGCCTTTCCCACTTACAGACGCATCTGCAGCAGACAACACTTGCCAACATTGTGACGTAAGAAGAAATTGCTCACCATGAGCAATTTCTCCTTTTTCCACAATGTTTCAACTATATTAAATAATTACATTCTCATTTATACATGTTTCCATAATTTTGTTAATACGATTCCAAAGTTGTCTGCAGCAGATAATTGTTGTATGTGGGGTTTAACCCTTTCCTTCATACAGACACTTTCTGATGCCTTTGCAGAAGATAACTTTTGAAAACATTAATGTGGCAAAAGCGAATTGCTCATTATGAGCAATTTATCCTCTATAGCCATAATGTTTTCAACTTTAACCAATAAGTGTTATTTCATTTACTGAGATTTTGCATAACTTTGCTTAGATGTTTTCAATGTTGTCTGCTGCTGATTTGCTGTACATGGGAAAAGGTTAACAGATGCAGTGCAATTGTTAGGAACATGTACATACTTGTAATTGTATATGTTGCTTAAACCTATAGCAGTATATAAGGGCTTATCTTGTGAGAAGAACCAAACTAACTTTTAGCAGCTCCACTGCATTATTATTCCTTTCCCTCATATAGACGCTTTCTGATGCATCTGCAGCAGACGGCTTTTTGAAAACATGTCTACGAAAGAAGAAATTGCTCAAAATGGGCAATTCGTCCTTTTATCACCATGTTTTCAACTCATCTGCTGCAGATTTGTTGTATGTGGAAAAGGGAAACCCCCTTTCACTGCCAAACGTATTTAAAGGCTTTGCAAACAATGCAGATTCAGGTGAGACAGCTCATAACAAGCTGTCTCTCCTGCAATATGAATTGTTTGCTACTTAGACATTGCATTTTACCAAATTTCCTTTAGATAAACAAATGGAGTAGAACAATTTTCAACATGTAACAGTCCACTTTTTGAAATTCGGCAGTGAAAGAGTTAATCTATATACATGTATTGTGATTTATACAAAATAATTGCCTTCTTAAAGGACGGATATTTCAATGGTGCCAGGTTATTATCCCCTTGTGAGACCTTGGGGAGGGGAATATACTAATGTACACCCTATTGATGTTCAGGGTCAGAGGTCTTAGGTCAAGGTCAATGGAGGCAACTATCAAAGTTTCTTTGTCAATGTGATTTATCAATTCCCACATACAGAAAATCTGAAGCAGACGCATTTGAAATCATTCATTGAAAAATATGAAAACTATATAAATGGAAGAATAATAACTGAATAAAGTTGAAAACATTGTGGCAAATGTAGGAATATCTCAATTTCTCCTTTTCTCATAATGTTTTCAAAAGTTGTCTGCAGAAGAAGAGTGAAAAAGCTTTTGTATATGGGAAAGGGTTAATATTAAGCTAAAACATGACTTCTATTTGTTTGTCTTTGTCTGTGTTCTATTCTCCTTTCTGTCTGCTTGTCCTAAGAGTCTATCCTATACAATGTTACAAACTTTTATTACCACAGACTAAATTGGTATCAATGCCATGATGTGTATAAACAGCATTGCTCCTGTAGCAGTAATTGTCCTTCCACAGGATTTAAGCCCCAGTCACAACGACCTCCTGGATTGGAATTTTGCAGATCCGTGTTTATCCATTTTGGTGATGTGTTGGGTCCAGGACAATCCATAGCTGATCCGGGATGGTCCGGTGTCATCCGTGTTGACACTGTTCGGTTTGGGATGGTCAATCCAGGATGGTCCGTGGCATTGCTGTGGTGATACCGGGCTCAGATTCGTGTTGGCTCCGTGTTGGCTCCATGTTGATCCTTTCATCTGTTGTTGTGCGGTGATGGGTCCGGGCAGGTCATGGGTGACGATGTTTTGCGACTCAACTTCACCCAGGATCACCCTGGATCAAGATATCTCTTGATCCGGGGTGTTCCGGGGTGCTCAGTGTTGGGTCTGGCATCGGTGTGACTGTAGCTTTAAGTCAAGTTGTAATATATCAGATGAAGACTATCAATTGAGGCGAGACTCTATCTAAGCTCAGCCATTGTTTCTTTCTGATGATTGACAAAAGCCATTGTGACTTAATGTAGAGTCACTTGTCTTCCATGGTGCTGGAATAGCCTGTGAGATGGTAGCCAGTTGCCTTAGAATTATGTTGTGTCAAGTATTTGTTTGAGAAAACCCAGGAATCATGATTTGGTGAACAGTCCAGCGTGATATATCTGATTTCTTTTTTGAAAATGGTGTTGAAAAGTTGTCTTGAAATATCATAGAATCATAATTCTGGAATAAAATTTCACTTTCCAGTACAATAAACATCTGAATATCGATCTTTTAGGCTTCATTTTAATGGTATAGGTAGAAAAACCCAGTAAGCCAAATTTTGTACATTTACATAACCTTCAACATTTACTGCCAAAACAGTTTTGAACTATTTATGTCTCCCCCCATACATGGGGGTGACATATTGTTTTTTCCCGTTCCGTCCGTCCTTTCGTCTGTCACACTTGTTTCCGCTCAAAAACTGAAGAACGCTTGGGCGTAGGAACTTCATACTTGGTATGCAGGTTGGTCATGACCAGTAGCTGACCCTTATTGATTTTGAAAACAGAAGGTCAAAGGTCAAGGTCATGGTGACCTTGTGAGGTTTCTGCTCAATAACTGAAGAACGCTTTGGCTGAGGAACTCCATACTTGGTATGCAGGTTGGCCATGCCTAGTAGAAGACCCCTATTGATTTTGAGGTCAGTTCATCTAAAGTCAAGGTCACAGTGACCTTGAGCTGAAGGTCACAGTGACAATGAGCTGAAAAATTGTTTTTGCTTAGGCCCAGAAACTTCATACTTGGTGTGAAGGTTGGTCACCACCAGCAAATGACCCCTATTAATTTTAAGGTCACTAGGTCAAAGGTCAAGGTCACATCCGTCACACTTGTTTCCGTTCAATAACTGAAGAACGCTTGGGCGTAGGAACTTAATACTTGGTATGCAGGTTGCTCATGACCAGTAGATGACCCCTATCGATTTTGATGTCAGAAGGTCAAAGGTCAAGTCATGGTGACCATTGTGAGGTAAAAAATGGTTTCCGCTCAATAACTGAAGAAAGCTTGGGCCGAGGAACTCCATACTTGGTATGCAGGTTGGCCATGCCCAGTAGAAGACCCCTATTGATTTTGAGGTCAAAGTCAAGGTCACAGTGACCTTGAGCTGAAAAATTGTTTTTGCCATGGAAGTTAATACTTGTTGTGCAGGTTGGTCACCACCAGAAGATGACCCCTATTGATTTTGAGGTCACTAGCTCAAAGGTCAAGGTCATGGTAACCTTCAGCTGAAAAATGGTTTCCTCTCCATAACTAAAGAATGCTTATGTCGAGGAACTTCATACCTGGTGTGCAGGTTGGTCCTAACCAGTAGATGACCTTTATTGAGTTTTTTTGATTTTGAGGTCACAAGGTCAAATGTCAAGGTCACTGTAACCTTCAGCTGAAAAATGTTTTTTACTCGATAACTCAAGAACGCTTATGCCCAGGAACTTCATACTTGGTGTGCAGGTTGGTCCTAACCTGTAGATGACCCCTATTAATTTTGATGTCAGTAGGTCAAAGGTCAAGGTCGCGGTAATCTTGGGCTGAAAAACGGTTTCCGCTCAATAACTGAAGATTGCTTCAGCCCAGGGACTTCATACTTGGTGTGCAGGTTGGTCACCACCAGCAAATGACCCCTTTTGATTTTGAGGTCACTAGGTCAAAGGCCAAGGTCATGGTAACCTTCAGCTGAAAAACGGTTTCCGCTCAATAGCTGAGGATTGTCACTGTTGCTTCATCTCCAGTCCAAAACTACAAAATTTAATACATTATGGCAAAAGGAGAAATTGCCCATTTTGAGCAATTCCTCCTTTTGTCACAATGTTTTCAAAAGTCGTCTACTACAGAGGCATCAGATAGTATAAAAATTTGGGCAGACGACTTTTGAAAACATTGTGCCAAAGAGTAAATTGATCAAAACGAGCAATTTCTCCTTTAGTCACAATATTTTCAACTTTATTCAACAGTTAAACTTTCAATTATAGAGATTTTCTATATTTTTGCCTAGATGATTTTATAGTCATCTTCTGCAAATTTGTTGTATATGGGAAAGGGTTAAACCAACAATATATATTTTTTTTAAATTTCAGGTTGTTTAAGTTACGCTTGCACAGAGATCGATCACCTTATACTTCACAGTACTCTGTAAAACTAGGGAAGAAAATTATTACAACAAATGATTTAGCCTTTGTTTACTCGGGAATAGATACAGGTATGGATAACATTTGATCAGACACATATTATATCTTGTAAAAATGAACCCTTTCCCACATACAACAAATCAGCAGCAGTAAGGACGGTGAAAACATTTAGTTGAAAATAAGGAAACTAGAAATGAAAGAACCATTTTTTAATGAAGTTGAAAACATTGTGACAAAAGCTAAAATTGCTCATCATAAGCAATGTGTCCTTTTGCCACAATTTTTTCAAAAGTCGTCTTCTGCAGAGGCATAAGAATGTGTCTGTTTGTGGGAAAGTGTTAACCCTTTCCCACATACAACACTTCTACAGCAGACAACTCTGAAAGCATAGTGACAAAAACCTGAAAAAACTCCATAAGAGATATAGCTTAATTGTTAAATAAAGTTGAAAACATTCTGGCCAAAGGAGAAATTGCTCATGATCAATTTCACATTTGGTCACAATGTTTTCTAAAGTTGCCTGCTGCAGAGGTGTCAGAAAGCGTATGCATGCAGCAAAGGGTTAATGGGATCATCTTTGATACAACTTCACAATCCTGCAGTCTGTTTGATTCTAATCCCCCACAATATGACTTTGCTCTTTATGAGCATGATTCTCCAGAAAAACAACCTTTTCCGTACGCAACTACAAATGTATGACTAAAATAGATAAAGATCTATCTGTGCATCCATATAAACTAATCATTATAAGAGTTTGTCTCAAGAGTTTTGATTCATTGGCAAACAGTGAAGAGCCAGATCAAAGTTCACAGAAGAGCAGGGTGACCTTAATCAAAAAAGTTCCCAAAGGCCTCAAGTTTATTTTTATTTAGTGACATGTCGCTCATATGTATACATGAGTGATTTCGCTGCCGTGGTGACAGCATTTTGTGATAAATGTAGATAAATGTAGATAAATGTAGATCAAAATCTGCTTCCGCATCCATGTTGTCTGATTCAAATGTGTTACGTAGTGTGCTCAATGCAGTACAGATTCAGATCATACTGCCTTGAAAGTATCTGGCCGATTTTCAAATACTTTTGTAGAAATGTTCCTTGAGTGACTCACTATCTGATTCCACCTAGTCATATTGGTTGGATTATGCCTTGATGTGCTGGTCAATCTGAATTTAATAAATGAGCCGTTCCACGAGAAAACCAACATTATGGTCCGCGCAGGCTAATCCAGGCTGACAAATTCCGTCTAAGGGAGATAGAGGTTTGGAGTAATGATTCCGGAAACAGCAAATCCACAGGAGGCGAAAAGTGTCTTTCCGGGTTAGCCTGTGCGGCATGCTTAGGCTGATCCGGGTTTTCTCGCGGGACGGCTCAAATACTGCAAGGTCGCCTGAATATACCTGATGTTTAATCCGTTTCCCAATGCCCTTCATCTATTTTCTCAACATTTAGATTATCCTGACAGTAGAGTTTATGGAAAGATCGAGAATGGTTTATTCGAGGGCAGTATTCAACTCTCATATGACGAGATTTATCATGTCATACCAAGTCACAAACTGGTTAAAGAGGAAGATGATTCTCATTCAGTTATCTACTCTCAACGGGATTATCATTTGTGAGTATTTGAGCCATATTTATCACAGAAAAGCCACCTAATTCACATGTTTAATCAAAGTACAGAAAGTACTGGTAACGAATTATTTTGAACATGTATTGTAAAATCAAATTTATGAATGCAATTGATCATGCTATTGCACAATTTAGTATATTTTATTATTATTAATATTTTTGTCCAGAGATTTTTTTTATCAGTTGACAGTTTTAGTAAATGTAGCATTTCAACGCCGATGCGAGCGTTTAACATGCACACTAACTCTTTCACTGAGCTCTGCGTAAAGTCTGTCAAAACACCCATGGCATATTTGTGAGATTTACATTGTTAGTTTGATTTGTTTTCGTCACCAGGGGCGGATCCAGGATTTCGGCTTATATTATAACTATGTTTCATGTGAGTGAATTAATTATTATAAATCTATAATGTTTAAAAAATCGCATAAAATAAGAATTAAAAAAAAAAAAAAAGAACAGTTTCAATTGGGACCCGAACTCGCGTCCATAAATAGTCCATGCTTAGAAGTTATACACGCTCTGCATTACACCACGGTACTTTGATACAAAGTATGAGCGTTACTTTCGTATATATATTAAGCTAACTGAATGCGCGCGTATGTAAACCATGATCTATAATTAGCTCTGCGTAGTGGCATATTTGTGAGATTAACATTGTTCTATACAGGGTGGGGTCGACTTCTAGTGAATGGGCATACGACTAAAATTCATACTCGTGCCTTATACGTACCTGCCGACAAATGAAATATATATGCGCGTACTGTTAATTTGATATTTTCTAGAAAATTGATTATCTATGATGATTCGATAGTATATAATTATGACTTCACTGTATTGAAATAACACGTAGAAGTCATTTTAATATCGAAAAAATACTAGGACTATTTAGGTGCAGCGAATGTGTATTCTAAGCGGAAGTGTAGTTTAACCGTGACTTCCGGAAAAAAACACGATCGCACTAACTGTATTATTTTTTGAGAAAAAATAATTCGTTAAAAATCAATGACCAACCACTATGTTTGAATTGTATGTGTTCATAAATGTATTGTATTGTTTGGCAAAACTGTTAACCCTTTCTCTCATATAGACGCTTTCTGACGCCTCTGCAGCAGACAGCTTTTTGAAAACATAATGACAAAAGAAGAAATTGCACAAAACGTGCAATTTCTCCTTTTGCCACAATGTTATCCACTTTTTGTCATAGGTTATCCATTCAATTATGGAGATTTTCTATGTTTTGACAAAATACATTCAAAGTCATCTGCTGCAGTATTATTGTCGTGTGAGGGAAAGGGTTAATATATTTAGATGGCTAACGGGGACATTCAATAGCCAAATTGGTTGCCCCTAGTCACCAAGGTTGAGCTGTAACCATTTTGAAATAGTCCTGAATTGTATAAATCTGTCATTTTATTTTATCTACTGGTAAAGAACTATAAAATTGAAGGCCTACTGGTTTCAATGCTACAGTATACCCCTTTATTAACCCTTTCTCACCCATAGACGTATTTTGAAAAATCTGCAGCAGACGACTCTTTAAGACATTGTAGCAAAAGGAGAAATTGCTCAAAGCAACCAATTTCTCATTTTGCAACAACGTTTTCAACTGTATTCAGTAATTATTAGTCGCCGGGCAGAAGCCCGCGACTTCTATTTTTAATAGGTTTTCGGAAATCACATGGGAGGGGGGATTATTATTAGAAAGAAACACATTTAGATGTCTTGAACATATTACAATTGTGTTTGTTTAAAAACACTAAGTAATGACACATCTAAAATGAAATAAATATTCCGATGTTTTAGGTATTTTCAGTTTCTTTATTTTGACTCGCATTTATGTTTTTTTGTTTTATTTACGAAGACAAAACAGTCCCTATTTGCTAGAATGAAATACTGTATTTTACACTATATACTACATGTAATCAAAAGGCTATAACTACAAACCTTTACGTCGCACATTCTAATGTTGTTTACATACGCGCACCTGCTGATGAAAATGACGTCGAATATTCTCCTTCTAATGGCAATTTTAACTTACTGAATGTTATTTTCATGTTCAAAGAGATGTCTTGATTTGTGAAGAAGGCATTTTATAATGTTTATCCATGTATATCTAAGATATGAAATGTTTCAAGGCTAAAACTGTTGTGTTTCTAGGCTAAAACTGTTGATCGCGTGACTCGCGAATACCAACTGCGTAGATCAATCTCCTTTGCAGAGAGCCGCTCTTTACACTCACTTACAAATAGTAAATCTTATGTGATTTAAAATGTTTATTTGGTTCGAAACAAATGGAGAAAAGAACAAACCGAGATAAAACTAGTTTTAATAGAAAAATTACTTTGAACGAACACTCTCTGCCTATAAATAGCGTTCCAAGAACGACACCTCTGCGAATAAGAAAGAATCGGGTCTTTCGTACAAAATTATTTCGTCCTTGACAATTTTAAATGTGTCATTTAATTCCCTAAAGGCATATTGCTTCCGATCTGCATATTGTTATGCATCATTGACACAAGGGCCCTCATCATAATATAATTTTAAAACATGAGTAGTTATTTTCATTATAGAAAAGGAAGGAAATAATTAAAATAAATTAACATGTTGTAGGGCTCAGTTTATGTTCGAAATTAAGTTTAAATTATACAACAATTTTAATGAGATTTAACTGTTTAGTTGATTTTATATTTCAAAGGTGGTCTAATTTATAAATACTTGGACTACATTTCAACATTTGTTAAAGTATGATATAGTTAGGATGCCAAGCTAATATCATTTTGAGAAAAAGATAAAACTCATGTCTTCAGCGATTTAACCCTTATCTCATTGTTTTAAAAGTAGATTGCTGCAAAGGTGTCCACTGTTGACTTTAATAGAGGAAAGGTAAAATGACGTGCTATTGCATGCAAATCCTAAATTGTCTGTTTTGTGGTTTTACTGAAAAATAATAAAATTCAAATATTCTGACAAACATCTTGAAATGTGTATATGGAATTCACAAATCTTACAATTATTCCTTAATTAAAGCACTGTATACATACTAAGACTAATGATTGGCAAGATTACTCATTTCTATTACTGTTTATGATCAATGATTAGTTGGTTGTGTGTAAGATCAACCTACTTTGGAATGGAGATTGATCATAAACAATGAAAGGCTTCAATTATCATTCACTTCGTTGACAAAACAATGCAAGTTATGATACATTTTCACTTGACCCCCACCCCTGATGTTCCAATATGCCCCTCAGTTGAGGTTTATTCAACTACTATAATGTTAGTGTTATGCATAACTGCACTATGGATATCCGGCGACATTGATGCGTTGCATCAACTTTCTCTTGTACCTTCATTTATAGAGACTTTTCATATATTATACTTAATGTCTTCAAAGTTTTCTGCTGCAGATATTATGCTGTATGTGTGAAAGGGTTATGTGTAAAAGCATAATTCTTTTTTGTTCAAAGAATTTTGTACGGTCTTAACTGAGATCTGGTGCGCATGCACAGAGCACTTGTTGGTTGTAATTTCCACAAGCGAGCACGCACCTATTTGATAAGAATAAAATTGATCGTAGATCAATAAAAAAGAATTATACGAGTGTAAGGTAATTTTATCGTCAGACCCTCTTTTTGATTGACATACCTGATTTGTCTATCTAAACCTTGAAAGTTTCCACTTTGTTAGCTGGGCTTCACACATAAGTTAACCCTAAGATTATGTCAGAAAAAGTAGATGATTTATTGTTTCATTTTTTTTTATCTATATATTTAACCCTTTCCCTCATAAGACAATTCTGCAGCAGACGACTTTGAATATATTTTGTCAAAAACTAGAAAATCTCTTAAATTGAATGGATAACCTATGACTATTAATTAATCACTGTTTTTAGGTCATCTTGATGTTCTTATTGAAACCCTTTACACACATATACAACTTGCCTGCAGCAGACTACTTTGAAAATATCAAGGCAAAACTGTTGTAAACTTCTATTTGAAAGTTTGGTTGATAATCCTTTCCCTCATGTAAACACTTTCTGATGAACAATTTGTCCCTTTGTCACAATGATTTCATCTATTCAATAATCATACTATGATTTATAGAGATTTTCTATATTTTGGATTTCATACTTTCAAAGACCTCTGCTGCAAATTTATTGTATGTGGAAAAGGGTTAAATGAAGTTGAAAGCATAATGTGGTAAAAGATGAAACTATTTTTTCAGATCACTTTCACCTGTTGTTACAATATTTTTAACGCTTTCTCTCTTATTATTTACGCTTTCAGACGCCTCAGTGCAGCAGACGACTTTTGAAAACATTGTGGCAAAGGTGAAATTGCTCATGATGAGCAATTTCACCATTTGCCACAATAAGTTCAGCTCTATCTAATAATTAAACTGTCATTAATGGAGAATTTTCACATTTTTGATAAAATGTTTTCATAGTCTGCATATGTTTTCTGCTACAGATTTGTTGTATGTGGCAAAGGGTTAAAAGTTGTCTGCTGTAGAAGATGCATCAAATAAAGTGCAAATGTATGTGGGAAAGGGTTTATCTGTATGGTGATAAGTGTTTATTTCGCCTCCCACGAAATTCTAGCAATTTCATTGGTTAAAGCCTGTCACGTGCACACCCCCTATATTTCTATAGGGGGTGAGTAAATTCAATATGGCGTCTATTCTCAGATCAAGCTGACTGGAAGTTTTTTCAGTTGCCTATGTTAAAATAGATCTATACACTGTATAATATCTTGATATTTTTAACAGCGATTTGTTTACAATATATATATCATAACGACTACGAAGTTGAATATCATGCAAAGTAACTTCCCTTTCCATAGAAAAAAAATCAATGAATGTATAAATATAATGCATGTTCTACGCTTGTTAATTTTTTTTTTCCCGTAGTGGGTCAGTAACAGACCATATAACTGATTTATTTCATCAACCAACTTTCATGAACAAAACAAAATGATATTGTTTCATTTCATTATTAAAGAGGGTTTAGTACTAGGAATTTTAAAAATATTCGGACCAAATACTAGGAAAATGACGTCACGTCATCGGTTTGACGTCATAACGCTAGTGATTTGGCGCCAAAACCCGTAAATTTCATCTAGACATATTGTAAATGTTAATGTAAATGAAAGAGTATCATTTTTTTTTGCTCATGAAAGGTGGTCGATGAAATAAATCAGTTATTTGGTCTGTTACTGACCCACTACGGAAAAATAGGGGGTCTGTTGAATGTATAGGGGGACTCGGCTTACGCCTCGCCCCCTATAAATTCCACAGACCCCCTATTTTTCCGTAGTGGGTCAGTAACAGACCAAATAACTAATAATGTAATATGAGCTGCAATCAATAAAAGATAAAATATATGTTTACTTTTGTGAACATCTTATTTCATAAAAATATTATTTGATGACTGCACTGATTGATTTTTGTTAACCCTTTTCCTCACATAGACACTTTCTGACGTCTCTGCAGCAGACAGCTTTTTGAAAACATAGTGACAAAAGAAGAAATTGCTCAAAACGAGCAATTTCTCCTTTTGCCACAATGTTTTCCACTTTTAGTCATATCATAGTCACATCCATTCAATGAAAGAGATTTTCTATTTTTTGACAAAATATGTTCAAAGTCGTCTGCTGCAGAATTGTCGCCTGAGGGAAAGGGTTAACCTTTTTCTGCTGAATTTCTTCAATAGGTTGGATCAACTTTGATTTTTTCATGCATTTGTTTTGAATAATTATTCTATCATGAGAACAAGACGGATGTTTGATGCAAAGCATCAAAGAGAAGCCGCAATATTTCGTTTCACATGAAGAAATAAGAAAAAAGATAATTTAAATCCACAAACATTAGAACAATTTAATCTGTAGTCAGTAATGCTGATATCGATTATTGAAGATATAAGTTTTATGTAGGATATTTAACCTGGCAGGGTCTGTGTTTTAAGTGAATGAGATAATTTAGAGTTAAGCTGATCATAAAAAGTGACATATAATACTAAAGATAAATGGACAAGAGGTTATGATAAATTTAAATTAGTACCAATTAACCAATCAACTATTTGTATATTACACTCGTATAATTCTTTTTTATTTATCAAATAATGCTGACACACAGAAAATCTGTTTCCCACATAAAACAAATCTGCAGTAGACGACTTTGAAATTATGAAGTAAAAAAAAATCTCTATAAATGTTCTTATGATAATTGAAAAGTGTTGAATTATTGTGGCAAATGCAAATATTGCTCATTATGAGCAATTTCTCCTTTTGCCACAATGATTTCAATGATATTTACTAGCTGACAGACTTTAAAATCATCAAGTACAAAACATAGAAAATCTCTATAAATGATAGTAAGATAATTGAAAAGAGTTGAAATTATTGTGGCAAATTGAGCAATTGAAAATCAAAGCTGTCGGATTACAAACGCACAATCTCGAGTTGACGAAACTGATGTGAACTCGTGTCGTGATTAGCATTCAGAAAATCAAGTAAACGTATTTCTATGTACACGTAATCTGAAAGACTGACAATAGCTGCAGCGACTTTTGAAAACATTGTGACAAAAAGAGAAATTGATCACGAGGAAGTTATCCTTTTGCTACAATGTTTTCTACTTTAAGTCCATAAATTATACCTTCATTTAGCAAGATGTTCCAATTTTTACTTAATGTGCTACGTATAAGGGAAAGGCTTAACATAGGAACTAGTTTCATTTTTTTTTTTAAAACGTTAAACCAGTGCTTGAAAATTTACTTGAATTTATTTCTCAAACTGTAAATTTACCAGTTGATATAAGAGTTGAAATGCTGTCTACATTAATTTTACAGTGATAAGTTAAATACAGTTCAGTTAATCCAATCACACTTTGTTTGTAAGAACCAGAAGATTTCATTTCATTTAAGTATTCTGGATGTTCACATCGCATCCATGATAAAACATGTTGTTGGCTAGGCAAAATACACCGATATCGTGTTTACCGCGATATTCATGAAATGTGGAACTGCAACAGCGAAAAAGAATGAAATTGATCTTGAAACAGATATTTCTGTGGTTTAAATCTTTTCATGTCTGCATTTTGCGATGACAATTGTACTCAAAGTTAACTTTGAATCCAGTATGTACTGAACATGAAAGTCAGATTATTAAAAGCAAAGCAAAGAAAAATGTATGTGAAATTGGGATAAAAATGAAAATCTATAAATAGACTATAGATGAATGGTACTGTCTTTTATTTTAGCTCTTAACTTGATTCGGGAACCAGAGTCGCTGCGTGGCCGCTTACGACATTTACACACTAGACCAAATTGAGATCGATTTAAAACGCGTTGGATTGATTAAGGTTTAAACGTTTCCCTCATACGACAATTCTGCAGCAGACGACCTCGACCATATTTTGTCAAAAAATAGAAAATCTCTATAATTGAATGGATAACATAATGACTAAAAGTAGAAAACATTGTGGCAAAAGGAGAAATTGCTTGTTTTGAGCAATTTCTTCTTTTGTCACTATGTTTTCAAAAAGCTGTCTGCTGCAGAGGCGTCAGAAAGCGTCTATATGAGGGAAAGGGTTAACGCCGTTTTCAACAATTTTTCAGTCGTATATGACGACAGCCATTTCACTTTCTCATTCATTTTGGCGTGAAAATTCTGTTGAAAGTCATTTTGCTTGAATTTTCTGCACTTCCCTATCATAAGACAATTTTCAAGTTGCGAATTGTCTTTCATCATGCCTCAAATGACATTTTCTGCAGACTGAAATGCCTTACATAATGTAAGAGCAGAATTTCAATGTCGATGTCTCAAGCAGTACTTGATTGATATGGAAATGAGAAGTTTATTATACACTGAATCACTGCTATTGTTAACATTATTTCAAATTATGTGAAAGAAAATGCAAATTAATTAGTTTTTCCAGGGAGGTAGATAAGAGGGATTATGCACCTCCACCTGTACACCTGTTATCACATGAAGAAATAAAATTGGCCAAATTTTCACATTTTGTAGCAAATAATACTTTGAAGTCACATTATGGCACATAAACAAAACATGCATACTCTGAAAGCTTAAAATTTTAACTAAAGTTTGAGATAAAACATTTTTTTTATTTTCATATCGTGAATAGTTTTCGATTTTTACTTGCTTAAATGTTAGCAAGGGTGATATTTTAGTATACAATTTAGTTAATTATATCCCTCTTATCTACGTCCCTGTTTTTCTTTTTCTGTTTTTGAGTATATAAATGTTTCTTAACCCTTTCCCTCATATGGCAATTCTGCAGCAGACGAATTTGAACGTATTTTTTCAAAACATAGAAAATCTCTATAATTGAATGGATAACGTATGACTAAAAGTGTAAAACATTGTGGCAAAAGGAGAAATTGCTCGTTTTGAGCAATTTCTTCTTTTATCACTATGTTTTCAAAAAGCCGTCTGCTACAGAGGCGTCGGAAAGCGTCTATATGAGGGAAAGGGTTAGGTCCCATATATACTGATAAAGATAAATGTATTCTTAGTAATGGGGGGAAAAGCCATTATTTATGCTACTTTTAATAAATCTATCCTCATTTTTCTTGCTGTGAGGAATACTGTCAATTAATGTTTATCTTTCCTTTTTTTTCCAAGCTCTCAATGTTGAGGATTATTATCAATGAGGTAATATTGTAAACAATTTATAAAAAAGGTTAACTCTTTATTTGATATAGACAATGGTGATGCCTCTACAGCAGATGACTTTTAAAAATATTATTGGAAAGGGGGAAATTACATAAATTGTGCAATTTCTTTTTTTCCCACATGTTATAATTAGTCGCCGGGCAGAAGCCCGCGACTTCTATTTTTAATAGGTTTTCGGAAATCACATGGGAGGGGGGGGTTATTATTAAAAAAAAAATTTTTTAAATGTCTTGAACATATTACAATTGCGTTTGTTTAAAAACACTAAGTTATGACACATCTAAAATGAAATAAATATTCCGATGTTTTAAGTATGTGCAGTTTCTTTATTTTGACTGGCATTTACATTTTTGTGTTTTATTTACGAAGACAAATAGTCCCTATTAGCTAGACTGGGATACTTTATTTTCATAAACTATGTAATCAAAAGGCGATAACTACAAACCTTTACGTCGCACAGTCTAATTTGATTACATACGCGCACCTGCTTGCAGCCGATTATCGATATTAAAATCACGTCGAATTCTCCTTTTAATAGATAAGTATCAACATAAACTGGTAACAGAAACAAAAATAAGAATAATTGGTGAAAATATGTCTCAAATATAAGCCTGTTTATCGGTCGTGAACGTCGAAATGCCTTTTCCTCAGTTTGTGACCTAGTTTCATATTGTCAAAATGTAAACAAAGCGAAGTAACCGGAAGTAAAATGTAAACTTAGAAAAGTGACTTTTTTATGCATACAAAAAATGTCGCACGACAAATTGATTTCTTAAACATCACGAAACGAGTGCATGGGTCGAATATAGGAGAAAGACAGATACTATAGAAATGCTTTTTTCTCTCGAATGCAATAACGCTTTGCCTGATGTTGTATTCACTTTCTTCGATGTTGGACACTACGACTCGATTTTGAAACGATCGAGGGTCAACATTTCGAAAGAATGCTCAAACACCTTATTACAGATAGATAGCTAATATTACACACTTAAATGTTTAAATATATGTGATATTAAAGGATTATTTGGCTTGAAACAAATTAAGAGAAGAACGAACTCTGATAAACAATAGATTTAGAAATAAAGAAAATCTGCTCTTTCGCACCCAATTAATTTCATACTTGCCACCTATTAAATAGTAATGGGACTCGCAACTGGCATTTCTCTTGCGCCAAACATATATTGTATGCATCAACGATTTAGATAAACAATTTAGCTGATATGTTGTTTCAAGTGTGGTCTACTTTTTAAACATTTTAACATCTGTGAAATATTTATTATAATTATTATTAAAAAGGAGGAAGTTCATGTCTTCAGCAATTTAACCGTTTTCTCAATGTTTTAAGCGTTTAAAGGTTTTCATTGTTGCTTCAAACATGGAAATATTTAATAGCTTTTTATTGCATGTAGATTTAAATCCCAAAATGTATTAATTTGTTGTGGTTTTATTGACAAATACAAAACATCCAAAATCCTGACCAAAAGAAATCCTGAAATTTGTAGATCTATGTGGAATTTCAAAAATCCTGGAATTAGTCCTTATGAAAACATTATGTGTATGTTTAGACTAATGAAAGTCAAGAATACATGTGTGTTAAAAAATAAATCGATGCAGTCTTTTCCGGCGACATTGATGCTTTGCATCAACTTTCTCTTGTTATCCATATTAAAGAACACTATCACATTTCGAGACATTCCTTTTCAGCTTGTTTGTTTTTCGAAGAAGTTATTGTGATATAATATACCATTGGCGTCATTGTTCAATGTTGTCGTCTGCATCTGTGTCATCCCAAAACTTAAAACTCGCCTTATGACTAAAAAAATGTTCCACATATTCAAATGAAACTTGGTACACATCTTCCTAGAGACAATACACATGTATATACAAAGTCACATAACTATAGCTGTAATAAGTATTCAGTTATATCCTTTTTTGAACTTAGATGTGGTATCATTCATGAATTTAGCCCTTTTAGTTTTTTAACTGCAATTGACATCTAACCGGGATGGCGACCATATTGGATTTTGCCAATATGGCGGCCCCAGGAGGCGCCCGTCTTGGCGCCCGTCAAAAATATAAAAAGTATGGCATGGGTGACCTCTGGGCCAAAGTTGGTGCTTTTGGAAGAATCTGAACCAAAATATCCCTAACACCCCTGACTAATACACTGTAGTTCTCTGAAAATTTTCAACAGAGATTTTCTTTCCATGATGCAAAATTGTAAATTTGACTTAATCACTCTTTTTCAATAAATAGGATCACTGGTGGTGAAATATTGACAATTTACAAACCGTACTTATTTAAACGGTTTCGTATATGGTTGCACACTTTAAACCTTTGGTAACATACATGCCAAATTTCACATGCATATAGATCATGATCTACTTTACTTTTTGAGTAACTATTACTCCTTTTAGACCATATAGATATTGAACAAGTATGTATATTAAATCTCTGTTACTGTGTACCATATAACAATGCGTCTTATAAATCTTGCAAATTAATATATGATTGAGACTCAAAATATTCGCATTCTTTCTTGAGGATATATATCCTCACGAAGAGACAAACATATTACCATATTCGCATTTTGTTCCCGAACTTTATCAAAATTTTAAGAAACTAAAAAATAGACATCTTGGTTGTAGTTTGTAATCATGAAAAAGGTAGCTTTTCACATTGTATCTATTCATGTTTGGGTTATTTAAACTTGATGAAAAAGGAAGAACTTGAGACAGGAATATTCGGTAAGTATGTAGAACATCATGCATCTTTAATACACAGAATAACCTGGTAGAGTCTTGATTATTAGTCAAAACAACACTAACTGTGGTAACGGAAATTTAACTTGTGATTGTTAACACGTACTTGTCTTATATAAATACTTCATACGCACAACTTTCAAGTATTTCTTTTTTTTCGAAAACATTTAAACCGTCGCTATTAAAAGTATGTACACACTTTCACTTTTGTTTAAAGCACAAAAGCCAAACCAGATTGGATTTGTGAGCACAAGTCTAATAATACAATGACTGTTTGATTATTGCTGATTCACCTGTGCCAAAAACGTAGCAAATAGTATTTACGATGTCAATACGCATTATTCGTATCATGTAGATGCATAAGATATATAATATGTTGATCAACATGTCCTTAAAAAGCAGATAAATATTTAATCACGGAAATTTCACAGTCACGGAAATTTAAATGAAAACAGTTCATGACGCTAATTTGGATATATTTCCATTTTGAAAATGGAACGACTGTTTGCCTAGTGTTTCTTTACAACATGTGTCTATATTTGAACTATTTGGTAACATTATTAACGAAAATTGCTGAAACAAAAAACATAAAATTTCCGTTACCGATTTTAAATTTCCGTTACCATGGGCTTAATTACACTCAAACTGCATTGTTTATAAACATTGGACAAATGTGATATGTAGTCAACTCATAACTTATATGTCTTATACAATATAAACAGGTGCTAAAACGTACCATACATTTATATTCCAGAATAGTGCTTAAACAAAAACAAAGTTTTTGTTTTAGCATAGTATTTATAACTCATAAAAAAATATTAAGATTTTGTCATCATTCATATTTTATTGAATAGTTCACTGAAAAACATATTTGTGTTCCTTTGTGTAACATTTCTAAGTTTGAAGGAATCATATTTACACACTACTTTTCTATCAATGTGCTTAAGACCTCATCTAAAATCTCCGTTACTATCCTGTAACGGAGATTTTAGTTATTTGAAGTCTATATAGCATGTCAACAACACGTGATGCAGAAACAGAAATTAGATTCTTTGTAAATTTAATCTAATTTGATCTATATAATATCAAAACATTGTTCGATCGTATATCAATATACCGATAATACAAATAATGAATACATGTGCTTATCTTGATGATTTCTGAAATCTGGTTTCATTTTTTTTTTCTTTGTGAGTAAAATTCCACATTTAAACTAAATGGCCAGCAAACCACGATATCATGACGTAGTACCGACGTCATAAATAGCACTTTTTTGCGAAGCTATGCTCATTTCCATTAGTTTCGTATTTTTATAACGGAAATTTGATAACGGATATTTAAAATTTTGTCTTGTATTGGGAATAACTTCGTAGTACATGACAGCAGTCTTATGGTTTGACTCCTTTATCACTACCTTGGCTTACATCCTTAAATAGACATGTATTTAATTGCATTATACAACCGTAAATATTGTTTTGTGAGTGATCACGGAAATTTAATTATGTACAACAAAAATGAAGTAATCCGTTTAAATGAAGCCGAATTGAGTTTTAGACGGATACGAAGAGACGTTTGTTTAACAGAATGTATTGTACATTTATAACACTCAATTCAAGCATTAATAGTTTTGCAATAACTTCCCGTTCCCTTCTGCAAGGCTGGCTCGAATTAACGGTAACGGCAATTTTAGGACGATTTGTAAATTAAACGTCATAATAAACACATGCCATTTTATTTAATATCTCTATCTTGTGTAATACTTGGTGCGTTTTCCTTTAAAACAAGCATCATTTAAATCCCTAAATATTCTTTTAAAATGGGTAGAACTGTCATGCTTCTTTAAAAAACAAAGCATTTAACTTCATTACACGTAGCCGGCGACAGTAACGGACATTTAAAATTTAACATATACTTATATAAATTATTTTAGTCTTAATAAGTCTGAATGACTTAAATCATTTTGAAGTTATGTTACATCAACAGTTTAACAATTATAAGCAGTCTTCTCTTTCCGTATAAATAAAACATTAAACAACAAACACCCATATGCAATTACCAGACGCGTGTCTATTTAATGAACAAAGAAGCAGTTTAAACAGTGAATTTTATATACATGTGACCTTTTGTAATACGAGTTGAATTATCGTATTTATGTTTTACATATAACCTCTCAATTTCAAAATAAAGCAGTATTTTGTATTTTTGGAAATCCGTCTCGCCCAGGAACGACCAGAGATAAAAACCATTGTATGGAAAAACTCTGGAAACCTGTGTCAATTTGTCAATGACAGATTTGAATGTTAGACCTCATTCTATGCAATTTGGTTATATGTTAACCGTGAAATAACTATCGGAAATTTGACATGTACTGCTAGCTTTCGTCTGGTAGAATGACCATTTCCCGCCATCACGAACAATATATAGCCATAATTCCCGCCAAATACCTTGCTACCCGTGCACCCAAGCGCTTACGTATTAACCCTTGTGTATACGCTACGCGAAGACAAATATTTCACTCTCTTCTACGAAACGCGTGAAATATATATTAACATCTTCATAATATTGGGAAATAAAGTGTTTATACTATGGCGACATGTAATGTTCCTATTTATTGAAAAAGAGTGAATATGCTATAACCTGTTGTTGTCATTTAGGATATTCATAATTAAAACAGTAAGCTAACCCTTTCCCTCATAATAGACGCATTCTGAGGCCTCTTCAGGAGACTACTTTTGGAAACATTGTGAAAAAAGAAGAAATTGCTCAAAACAAGCAATTCCTCCTTTTGCCACAATATTTCAACTCCATTTAATAGTAAAACTCTCATTTTATTGAAATTTTTCATGTTTTTGTCAATAAGTTTTCAAAGTCGTCTGCTTCAGAATCGTTGTATGTGGGAAAGGGTTACATTTAGTGGTAGAAGAGAAGAATACATCATACAATTTTCCTTTTCATGCATTTTTACAAAATCATCTCCTGCATAATTGTCAGCAGTATGTTGCAACATGGGAAGGTTATCCTATAAATGGTTGGCTACAAAGATGTCACTTTTATTTGATTAGAACATTAACCCTTTCCCACATAGGACAATTCTGCAGCAGACGACTTTGAACATAATTTATCAAAAAATAGAAAATCTCTAAAACTGAATGGATATATAACCTATGACTTAAAGTGGAAAACATTGTGGCAAAAGGAGAAATTGCTCGTTTTGAGCAATTTCTTCTTTTGTGAAATTGTCACTATGTTTTCAAAAAGCTGTCTGCTGCAGAGGCGTCAGAAAGTGTCTATATGAGGGAAAGGGTTAAAAAACATTATAATAAATTAAATTATGCACTGCTTATGTATAAAAATTATTTATTTCCAAATGTGTCTTTATACATAAGTCTATAATATTTTAAAAGATTTAACGCTTTCCCTCATATAGACGCTTTCTGACGCCTCTGCAGCAGAAGGCTATTTGAAAACATAGTGACAAAAGAAGAAATTGCACAAAACATGCAATTTCTCCTTTTGCCACAATGTTTTCCACTTTTAGTCATAGGTTATATATCCATTCAATTATAGAGATTTTCTTCTTTTTGACAAAATATGTTCAAAGTTGTCTGATGCAGAATTGTCGTATGAGGGAAAGGGTTAAAGGGCAAAGTAATGTGAAAGAAATGATGTGAAAGTTGTCTTTTAAAAATAAATGTGTCAGCTGCAGAATTTCAAAATGATTTGAATCTGTCTGGAATGAACTAAAAAGTTGTTATATCAGAAAAAAAGATAGATTAGCCACACCACAAGAAAAAACTTCTTTCTGGTTTAAACATTTTATCTTACAAAATAGTTTTATAGTGGTTTCTATATAGTGGTTTATACATCAGGAAAAAAAGTTATAACAGCTTTGAAATTATAAGAAATATTTGGATGAAACCATTGTGGAAAGAGAAATTGTTGAAAATAAGTAATTTCTCCTTTTACCATGATGTGTTCAAATATGTTTACTGCAGAAATGACAAAAATCAGGAAAAACCTTTAACATTTTCCAAGGTATAGACACTTTATGGTGTCTCTGCAGCAGACAACTTTTGAAAACATTGTGGCAAAAGGAGAAATTGCTCATGATGATTTTCCCAAAATGTATACTCGTCTCGATCAATTCAATAATAATACTTTAATTTAAAGACATTTTCCATGTTTTTGCCGAAATGATTTCAAAGTCATCTGCTGCAGATTTTTTGTAATAAGTGGGAATGAGTTTATCTTAAAGAAGTTGTAAATTGCAGCATATGTTCCAGTGTATTCAGCTATAGTGATAGGATATGACATAATTCCCCCCCCCCCCCCCCCCCCCCGCCCCCTCCCTAAAAAAAAACGAAAAAAAAAACCAGAAAATTTATAGGTTTTCGTGTTTATCAACCATTTTGAAGATTGTATCATCTTG
Organism: Serripes groenlandicus; assembly: GCA_031761405.1. Lineage (NCBI taxonomy): Eukaryota > Metazoa > Mollusca > Bivalvia > Cardiida > Cardiidae > Serripes > Serripes groenlandicus. The sequence continues at coordinate 470,212 of JASEVX010000089.1, read as the reverse complement.
GTTTCATTCATTATTCCCTTTTCCTCTTTTCTGGCTGATAATCTTATTGGACACCTTGCTGATAACAATAATTATGCTCTCTCTCACTTTCTTTCTTTTACACCTTTGTAACAGACAACTTTTGTAGCAGATTTGAAGTTAAACCCTTTCCCTCATATAATAGACGCTTTCTAACGCCTCTGCAGCAGACGGCTTTTTGAAAACATAGTGACAAAAGAAGAAATTGCACAAAACGTGCAATTTCTTCTTTTGCCACAATGTTTTCCACTTTTTGTCATAGGTTATCAATTCAAATATGGAGATTTTCTATGTTTTGACAAAATACGTTCAAAGTCGTCTGCTGCAGAATTGTCATATGAGGGAAAGGGATAAAGCCATTACTTCCCATGGCTAATTTTCAAAGGTCGTCTGCTTTACAAACATCAGACGAACAATTTCAACAATCTAGAAAACTGAAAGAACTATATTGATAAAGAGTTAAAAATATTGAAATAAAAGGTGAAATTGATTGTTTCAAAGGTCGTCTGTGTGAAGTAATGGGTTAAACCAGACATTTTAGCTTGTCTGTTTTAGTTTTGCAATTGTGATACCTACCCTTGGCGTTGTTGTCACTTAACCCTTTCCCTCATATAGACGCTTTCTGACGCCTCTGCAGCAGACAGCTTTTTGAAAACATAGTGACAAAAGAAGAAATTGCACAGAACGTGCAATTTCTCCTTTTGCCACAATGTTTTCTACTTTTAGTCATTATGTTATCCATTCAATTATAGAGATTTTCTATTTTTTGACAAAATACGTTCAAAGTCGTCTGCTTCAGAATTGTTGTATGAGGGAAAGGGTTAACATTTAAACCTTACCTCATAACTCAAAAACAGTTACACATATTGAAATGAAACTTGGTACACATGTTAAGGGTTGGATACCAGTTCCCGGTTATTGGTACAATACCGATATATAATAGCTTCGAAATTAACGGTTCTGATATCAATATTTTCATGAAAAGAAAGTAATAATTTTAAGCCCATTTTACAGCATGTTCGTTACTATTATATGAGTTAAGAGATTGCCTCGATACTTGACTGGTTAAGGATTCAATTTCAATCTCTACCTCTGAGCCCCGGTAGCTCAGTTGGTAGTGACAGGGCTGTCAATCCAGAAGCTCATGATTAATGGCGCAATGTATTTAGTATACATTACAGATTGAACTCAAATTACGATACCTCTGTAGATCAACAGTTTACTTATTCCCGAATTTGAATTTTTATGCCCCCACGGAATCTCCGATTCGGGGGGCATATAGTTTTTGGCCTGTCTGTCTGTCTGTCTGTTGGTCTGCACGTCTGTCTGCACAAAAAAAACTTTAACCTTGACCATTACTTTTGAACCATAACAGGTACGGCTACCATATTTCACATGTGTATTCCTTGTGACATAACCTTTCTGTCAGTACCAACATTTTTGACCTTGCGACCTTGACCTTTGACCTAGATGTTGCCATTCTCGAAAAAAACTTTAACCTTGGCCATTTCTTTTGAACCATAACAGGTACGGCTACCATATTTCACATGTGTATTCCTTGTGACATGACCTTTCTGTCAGTACCAACATTTTGACCTTGCGACCTTGACCTTTGACCTAGATGTTGCCATTCTCGAAAAAAACTTTAACCTTGGCCATTACTTTTGAACCATAACAGATACGGCTACCATATTTCACATGTGTATTCCTTGTGACATGACCTTTCTGTCAGTACCAACATTTTTGACCTTGCGACCTTGACCTTTGACCTACATGTTGCCATTCTCATTTTTTTTTTAACCTTCCCCACTTCTTTTGAACCATAACAGGTAAGGCTACCATATTTCACATGTGTATACCTTGTGACATGACCTTTCTGTCAGTACCAACATTTTTCACCTTGCGACCTTGACCTTTGACTTAGATGTTGCCATTCTCGAAAAAAACTTTAACCTTGACCACTACTTTTGAACCATAACAGGTACGGCTACCATATTTCACATGTGTATTCCTTGTGACATGACCTTTCTGTCAGTACCAACATTTTTTGACCTGGCGACCTTGACCTTTGACCTAGATGTTGCCATTGGGGGCATCAGTGTTTCACAAACACATCTTGTTTTAATATAATATATTATTTATATTCGGAATGTAGTGGGAAAACATTGTGAGAAATGGCTCATTATCAGCAAGTTTTCATTTTCCTACACTTTTTCCATATTCAGGTCACCTGAAGAGGTATCAAGCACCACTTCTCTATAACAGCTGCATCTATCTACTAGATGTTGTCCAGGAGAGGTTGCACTGTAAACATTTAATTTGTTTTATATTTTATTTTATATTTTATTTTATATTTTATTTTTATTTATATATTTTATTTTATATTATTTTATATTTAATTTTATATTTTATTTTTTATTTTTTCAGAAGTGAAGTTAACACAGATTCACACATTTCATCATTATCAAATGTAAGTGAAGGACTACTGGTAATCTTCTGTTTGGAAATTTAATTTGAACCTTTTTCCAACGTACAACAAATCTGCAGCAGATGACTTTGAAAACAGTTAGTTAAATAACTGAAAGATCAATTATTGAATACAGTTGAAATCATTTTGACAAAGGGAGAAAGGGATTATGAGCAATTTCTCATTTTGCCACAATGATTTCAAAAGACGTCTGCTCTATTATAGGTATTGGAACATGTCTGCATGTGGGAGAGGGTTAAATCTTTGGAAGAAAATCATGATTAGTTCCATTTGGTAACTGTTATTAACCCTTTCCCTCATATAGATGCTTTTTGACGCCTCTGCCGCAGACTGCTTTTTGAAAACATAGCGACAAAAGAAGAAATTGCTCAAAACGAGCAATTTCTCCTTTTGCCACAATGTTTTTACCTTTTAGTCATAGGATAAACCATTCAATTATAGAGATTTTCAATGTTTTGACAAAATATGTTCAAAGTAGTCTGCTGCAGAATTGTCCTATGAGGGAAAGGGTTAACCTGTTTAGCTGAAATATGATATTTTCTGTTTGTTAAAAGCTGAGGATAAAACATGTAACACATGGAAAATTAGAAGTATGATTTTAATTTAACCTTTTCCCACATACAAGAAATTTGCAGCAAACATCCTTGGTTTAATATGTTGAAAATCTCTCTTAATGAAAGTGTCATTATTCAATAGAGTTGAAAACATTGAAACAAAAGCAGAAATTGCTCATTTTGGGCAATGTCTATTTTTGTCTCATTATTTTCAAAGGTCGTCTGCTGCAGGGGCGTCAAAATGCGTCAGTGTGAGGTTAGATAGGCTTTAAACATTGAAACATTGAAACGATAGTTGGGCAAAAGCGAAACTGCTCAATTTAAGATGACAGGCCCTTAACTCTAAGCAGATTTCGTCAATTGTTGATGACCTTTGCAAACAGTTTTGATCCAGATCACGTTCCACAAGACGTGAGGCCTGATCTGAGATCCAAATTCTTTGACACTCTCAGTTTGTCTCAGATCCTATAACAACGCAAATTTGGAAGCAGGAAATTATTTTTCAAAAGTATTAAAGACGAAAACAACTTAAAGTTAATTAGACTTAATTCTTTGCCACAATACAACACATTTGCAGCAGTGGAGTCACATTATAAAACATGTGGAATATGGAATATCTCTGTAATTTTAAAAATGAGTATGATTGGAGTTTTAAACATTGTGGAAAAATGATAAATAGCTTATCATGAGTCATTTCTCCTTTTGCAACTATGTTTTCAAAAGTTGTCTGCTGCAGATGCGTGAAAAAACAGTTCTACTCTGTGTCAACCATAGTACAGGTATTTCAAACCCTTTCCCACATACCACAACAGCAGAGGACTTGGAAAATATTATGGTAAAAAAATGGAAAAAGTGAAAATTTTAACCCTTTCCCTCATATAGACGCTTTCGGACGCCTCTGCAGCAGACGGCTTTTTGAAAACATAGTGACAAAAGAAGAAATTGCACAAAACGTGCAATTTCTCCTTTTGTCACAATGTTTTCCACTTTTCGTCATATGTTATCCATTCAATTATGGAGATTTTCTATGTTTTGACAAAATACATTCAAAGTCGTCTGCTGCAGAATTGTCGTATGAGGGAAAGGGTTAAAAAGAGTTAAAATTAATTTGGTAAAAGGAGAACTTTCTCCTTCATTATGTGAAATTTCTCTTTTTGTGACAATGTTTTCAAAATGTTCTGCCAAAAAGACATCAAAGTGTGTCTGCATGCGGGAAATATTTAATATTTTGTCCTTAACCCTTTCCCACATACAGCAAATCTGCAGCAGACGACTTCGAAAACATCTGGACTAAAACATGGAAAATCCCCATGAATCATTTTGCGCAATTTCTCCTTTTGCCACAATGATTTCAAAAGTTGTCTGGTGCAGAGGTATCAGAAAGTGTCTATATGTAGAAAATATTTAATACTCTGTCCTTAACATTATTGTTCTAGATATTTACTGGTTCCACATCGGGCAGTTATGAGAGCCGATTTAAAAGACAAACCTCATTTTCATCAACGAATACAAGATCAGATAATGAAGTCCAGTCCAAAGTCTGTTCAATGAAGTTGACGGTGGACCACACTGTATGGAGGCATGTGAAGAACCTCACAAATCAAGTTAGTCAAAGTGCTAACTGAAGATCTCAGTTAATTAACCCTTTTCCACATACAGATGCATTTTGATGCCTTTGCTGCAGACGAATTTTGAAAACACTATGTCGTGCATAAGACCCAGGCCTCTACCTCAAATGTCAAGGTCACACTTAGAGGTCAAAGGTCAAAATGAGTAATGTTTGATAGGACTGTACCTTGTCCAGCCCACATCTCAACCATGCATCATAGGATTCCCAAGTGACTCAGTACACATGTACAGGATGAGGCAGCGTGTCACGCGCAAAACCCAGACCATGTATGTCAAGGGGCATAACACTTTAAGTGAGGTTTGATAGAATAATGTGCCTTTTTCAACTTATAGTTTGTGTCCAGCAGGGGACTCTTGTAGTGGTTGTATATCACGATTTGGAGTTTTCAGGTGTGTAGTAATAAATCAAGAAGGCTGAATTAGTGATTAATTTATACACACCTGAACGACACATCGTGATATAAGAGCCGGTATATCACTCAAAATGAGATCTATTTCAATTTTAGCACTGAAAGGGATACAATTTAAGGGTGAACTATGTTTTGACATGACGTTGTTTTCCTTGATAAAATCATGTGTAGGCTATTCTATCTAACTAACAAAACATTTTGAAATCAGTTATATTAACAGTCTATTAATATTTTATTTTTATTATTCCTTTTTCAATTGTTCTTAAACTCATCATGGGCAATTTGTTACTGTCTCATTCTAACACAACATTTTCGACCGCGTCAAAAATGTTGGTAAAGCATGTGAATGACGTCATTTAAAACAATTACCGTTACAATTCAAATTTCCAAACGGCATTTCCAGCAAAAGCTTGTGACTTCATTCATAAAATGTCAAGCACAACGCATAGTAACGCATGCGCACTAAGAAACATTGTATGAAAAATACGCAATGGAATTTCAACAGCCAAAAATAGTTCCGGAAATTTAGAGGGATATACTGCATTTAGATCACGCTCAAATCCTACTTTGTGTATAGAAGTGAAATTGTCAATAGTGTTAGAATATTAAATAGAGTTGAAAACATTGTGGCAAATGTAGAAATTTCTCCATTTGCTACAATGTTTTCAAAAGTTGTCTGCTGCAGATGTGTCAGAATGTATCTACAGGTGGGAAAGGGTGAAAATAAAATAGTATATGAGTAAAGGATATATATCCATTATCATTTCAGAATGAGGTGCGGACATACTCACACATTATATACCTCCTTAGAAGCCATGTAGAAGAGCTAAATCAAATATACAAAGACATTACATTTCCAATCAAAACAGAAAACTCCAAGGAGGATACCCAGTATTTGAACCTGCAGTTCCATATCCAAGATATTGAGGTTTGTTGCTGTAGATCTTTATAACTGCAAAGTTGATTGATTGTGGTTGAATGCCCTTTTGAACAGTATTTCAGTTATTTCACGGATATCAGTTGGCCATGAATGCATGTGTTTCCTGGCTACCTCATACAAGGTTTGATCCAGGCAACTGGCTACCTTCAAATGGACTATTTAGCCCATTTATGTCAATGATCCGAAAGCATGAATTGACGAGCCTGGGGTCTGACACAATCAGGGGACGGACACATTCTGAACTGGCCCAGAAGTGAATATTACAGGAGAGGAACTTAAAATAAGCTATAATAAGCTTCCATTCTATTCCAATCCTTTTGTATTTTCTCTTGTTGAAATTATGTTGTAAAATCATTGAAATAAAATATGTTAACCCTTACCCTCATACGACAATTCTGCAGAAGTTAACTTCGATCATATTTTGTCAAAAAAATAGAAAATTTCTATAATTGAATGGATAACCTATGACTTAAAATGGAAAACATTGTGGCAAAAGGAGAAATTGCTCGTTTTTTAAGCAATTTCTTCTTTTGTCATTATGTTTTCAAAAAGCCGTCTGCTGCAGAGGCGTCAAAAAGCGTCCATATGAGGGAAAGTGTTAAACTAGGAGTGAATATTTAATCATGTTGCTAGAAAAGGTAGCTCTTTAGCAAGGCAGTTCAAGTATCCACTTGTACAAACACCTAGCTGCTTTCCCAAAAATAGACACTTTCTGACGCCTCTACAGCAGAAGTATTTTGAAGACATTGCTACAAAAAGAGAAATTGCTCAAAACAAGCAATTTCTCCTTTTGCCACAATGTTTTCAAATGTTTTCAGTAAATATACTTTCTATTATTGTGATCTTCTAAGACTATATTTTGCCTTGATGTTTTCAAATTCGTCTGAGAGCAGTTTTGAAGTATGTGGGAAAGGGTTATAAGGCACAGACCACTGCACTACACTACGTTTAGAGATGTCACATATTTTCTGATTCAACATTTTTTGAAGGAGTGTAATTTTACAATTCATTTGAGGACCGTTTATCAGTTTTACTGATTATTTGTCATTGTTATATCTAGATTATGAATTAGAAATTGTTCATCAGTTTTATTGACTATTTGTCATTGTTATTTCTAGATTATGAGGACCGTCCATCAGTTTGACTGATTATTTGTCATTGTTATTTCTAGATTAATATGAGGACTGTCCATCAGTTTTACTGATTATTTGTCATTGTTATTTCTAGATTATGAAAGAGGATTGTTCATCAGTTTTACTGATTATTGTCATTGTTATTTCTAGATTAATATGAGGACCGTCCATCAGTTTTACTGATTATTTGTCATTGTTATTTCTAGATTATGAAAGAGGATTGTTCTACAGACTATGGGGAGGAGTTTTGCTCTACAAGAGATCCTGAGGCCCTCCTGAATTTTTATGCTGATAAACATGATGATTTTGTAGAATTTCTGGACTATGAAGGTCAAAATCCATTTACGCTTAATTAAGCCTTTCCCACATACGACAATTCTGCAGCAGACGAATTTGAACATATTTTGTTAGAAAATAGAAAATCTCTATAATTGAATGGATAATTTATGACTAAAAGTGGAAAACATTGTCAAAAGGAGAAATTGCTTGTTTTGAGCAATTTCTTCTTTTGTTATCAAAAAGCCGTCTGCTACATAAAGCATCTATATGAGGCAAAGGGCTAATTTTCTCAAGAACCCTATTTTTAAAAGTCTTCAAACTTTATAGGAAGATTGGACTCATTGAGTACATGATCCCTACTGTTATAGACCAGAAAGGTCAAGGTTACAGGGGCTGTAACGGTCAAATCTGTTTCTGCTCAATATCTCAAGAAATCTTTGATGTGGAGTCTTTAAACCTAACAGGATGATTGAACTCCATAAGAAGATGACTATCGGTATTGGGGTCATATTTTGTATTATGGTTAACCTGGACATACGTCAGGATTTTATGGGTCGTCAAATTCAAATTGGTTCCCGCTGAATATCTCAAAAATCGTTTGACCCTGAGTCTTAAAACTCACCAGGATGATTTGCCTATGTGATAAGATGACCCCATGACTGTTAACCCATTACTTCACATGACTTTTCAAAGTTTGTCTGCTATACAATCATCAGACAAACAATTTCAACAATCTAAGAAAACTGAAAGATTTATATTGATAAAGAGTTGAAATTGCTCATATTTTGCAATTTCACCTTTTATTGCAATGTTTTCAAAAGTCACGTTCAATGGCAGGTGTCAAATGTCATCTGTGTGATGTTATGGGTTAAATGGGTGAGTCTTTTTGTGGAAAAAGCATCTTCTAGTTTTATCACTTGAAACATATTAATCACTAACCATAAGCAATTTTTTAGTCGGGTTCCGAATTATGAAGTAATTTAACCGGAATATTGCGGTCAAAACATAAACGATTTTTAACGGATGTTGACTGCACAGCCACCAATAAAGATGTGAACACTGTAAAATAGTTCACAAAGAGGATATTACATGAGTGGTCATTCAAAATGGAATTTATTAAACAAGTTTTCTGAAATTGATAAGAACGAGCCTTGGCGAGTTTTTATCACTTTTAGAAGACTCGTTTAATGAATTTCATATTGAATGACCACTCATGTAATGTTCTTATTATATCATAAATACTAATTTAAAAATTTACAGTGCTATATCCATATAAACATCGCTATAAAGCACGCATATTTACAATGCTAAACGTTACGTTATGACGTCACGTTACGTAGCATTGTTATTACACTAGTTGAATACGCAATTTATTCAATGGCTTTATTACACTCCCGGCGACGTCATTTATGACATAGAAATTATTATTGAATACTGAAAATAGGAAAATGTTGTATGTGAATAAAGTAATTAAGCAGTTACTGTTGAAAACATGCCAACATGCCTCTGGAAAGACAATTGTTCATGGTTTTGATTCTGTTCATACTTATGCATTTTAAACAAAATTCGGTTACTTCCGTGGAGTCACATACATGCACAATCCTTGTTTTCGCTTTCCCCCCGAAAAATATCATATAATTAAATTGCCTTGTTTTACAAAAAGTTTACAAGGGTTAAGCATATTTAACAAGCATAGATAAAGATTTACCTGCATATGTGTGCACTTGAATCCAAAGTGAGAACTTTTTGAGAAGTTTCTCAAGTCCGTCTGTGACTTACTGTCAAACAGTGCAGAGTCAAATCAAACTGCACAAATACTGGGGATGACCTGTAACTACACTGGTCGCAAATCCCCTGTGATTAATTATCCTAGAGTACAGGTAGTTATTTATTCTTTCTTGTTCAGGTTATGATGATAGCTATATATATGACCAAGAAAAGAATGACACAGAATACTGCCTCCGGTTTTTGTTCACAGCTAGAGATTTACGACGTAAACTTGGGAAAGAAGCTTTTCCAGTGTTAGGGGCTGCATTTCAACCTGGGAATGAAGGTAAATAAAGGGTTTCTCTGATACAATTATATTAATACATATAACATAATTATATACATAACTTATTCAACAAATGGTGCAACACTTTTCATGACACACCCAGGGTTAGAAAAGGAGAGGTAAATGTAAGTCGATCTTTCATATAATAATATCTCTCTAAGCACTCATTAAAACCTATGTTGTGGGTACTCAAAAGAATCGTCTGAGTGAGACGATTCTTTTGAGTACCCACAACATAGGTTTTGGAGGTCAAATAAGGAGGTAAGAGCATGAAAAAGGCCCTTTATCTAGAGTTCTGGACAAAAATGACTTTTGACACCTTTACAGTTAGTTACCATTGGCAAATTAGAAACTGCTTGAATTGAGTTTTTCTGCATTCTCTTAAATCTTTTCACAACTGTTTTACTGACTGAACTATCAAGGATTTACAATATGAAATTAGCTGTTAGTACATACACATATAAGGTCTATAGGACAAAATGTTTAGCGCATTTATGACAAGGGAGGATAAAGATTGGCCGTTGCATCTATGCTGCATGATCCAAATGGATATAATGAGCAATTTCTCCTTTGATCACAATATTTTCAAAAGTTGACTGCTGCAAAGGCGTCAGAATGCAACCCTTTGTGGGAAAGGGTTTAATAATCCTTCTTAGATTCATTGGCCAACAGTGAATAGCAAGATCAATGGTTGTGGATATGCTGTGTTGTTGTTTTAATTGTCACAGTAAACGCTTAATTAACAGGGGTTATGTTATCATTGGTTTTTTTTGTACCATGTTAAACCTTTTCCACTTAGAGGTGCTTTCTGACACCTCTGCAGCAATTTCTCCTTTGGCACAATCTTTTCCTCTTCAATGAATAATTAAACTTTCCTTTCACATGAATAGAGATGTTCCATATTTTTAACCAGGTTTTCCGAAAGAAAAATCTGGTTATTAGTTTGGCGAAGTCGGCGGGCGGGCGGTTGGGCGGGCGTCAACTTTCCTTGTCCGGACCATAGCTTTGCCATGCATAGAGATATTTTCAAATAACTTGGCACAAACATGCACCATATCAAGACGATGTGCCAAATGCAAAAAAAAAATCTGTAGATTCAAGGTCAAGGTCACAGTGATAAGAAATAGACTTTAATTGAACTTTTCTTGTCCGGACCATAACTTTGTCATGCATAGAGATATTTTCTAAAAACTTGGCACAAACATGCACCATATCAAGACAATGTGCCAAATGTAAAAAAAAATTCTGTAGATTCAAGGTCAAGGTCACAGTGATAAGAAATATACTTTAATTGAACTTTTCTTGTCCGGACCATAACTTTGTCATGCATAGAGATATTTTCTAAAAACTTGGCACAAACATGCACCATATCAAGACAATGTGCCAAATGCAAAAAAAAAAAGCTGTAGATTCAAGGTCAAGGTCACGGTGATAAGAAATAGACTTTAATTGAACTTTTCTTGTCCGGACCATAACTTTGTCATGCATAGAGATATTTTCTAAAAACTTGGCACAAACATGCACCATATCAAGACAATGTGCCAAATGCAAAAAGAAAATCTGTAGATTCATGGTCAAGGTCACAGTGATAAGAAATATACTTTAATTGAACTTTTCTTGTCCGGACCATAACTTTGTCATGCATAAAGATATTTTCAAATAACTTGGCAAAAACATGCACCATATCAAGACGATGTGCCAAATGCAAAAAAAAAATCTGTAGATTCAAGGTCAAGGTCACAGTGATAAGAAATAGACTTTAATTGAACTTTTCTTGTCCGGACCATAACTTTGTCATGCATAGAGATATTTTCAAAAAACTTGGCACAAACATGCACCATATCAAGACAATGTGCCAAATGCAAAAAAAAAATCTGTAGATTCAAGGTCAAGGTCACAGTGATAAGAAATAGACTTTAATTGATCTTTTCTTGTCCGTACCATAACTGTGTCATGCATAGAGATATTTTCAAATAACTTGGCACAAACATGCACCATATCAAGACGATGTGCCGAATGCAAAACTTTTGTCTGTAGCTTCAAGGTCAAGGTCACAGTGACAACAAATAGACATCAGTTGAACTTTTCTTGTCCGGACAATAAATTTTTCATCCATAAAGATATTTTCAACACCATATCAAGATGCTGTGTCATATGCACAATTTATGTGTTTAGCTTCCAGGTCAAGGTCACAGTGACAGAAAATATACTTTACTTGAACTTTTTTTGTTCAGACCATAACTTTACCATGCATATAGATATGATTATTCATCAATAGAAATATTCCCTGTTACTTGAATTACTAGCTTTGATTAACTATTAACAGAAAGATTTGACAGATCTGTTAATTTTTAATCAAACACCTTCCATTATAGAAAACCTGGTTTCATGGAATTTTCATGTCTTGTTATCTAGATGTTTTCAAAGTCATCTGCTACAGATTTTTTGTATGTGGGAAAGGGTTAAATAAAGTTTGTATATCTGTTGTTTTTCAGGTTACACAAATGGTATATGTCGCGGAGGGAATTTTGGTTTTGTGTCATTTTGTCAGTATTCAGAGGATCATTTCATCTCACCCATGGTTACGAAACTTGTATTAGCACATGAAATTGCTCATACTGTTGGCGCATCGGTATGTATCAGTGTCTGTATACCATGTGACTTTTACGTGACAAATGCTACGGCAGACACCATTATTTTACTTCTGATTAGAAGTAAAAACAAAGGTAACTTTTTTATTTCTCATCATTTTTAATGAAACATGGCGCAGTCTACTCCGCTTACAGAGCCCTATCTCCGTTTTTCAACAGAGTTTGATAAGTGGTTTAGCTTCTTCAAACAATTCAACGAACCTTTTCTCAAAATGTATTAAGATCGCCAACAGCCATATATAGCATTATTAAAACTGGATTTTGAGAACAGGTTCGTCGAAGTGTTTGAAAAAGCTAGACCACCAATCATACTCCTGTAAAAAAACGGATATAGGACATTGTAAGCGGCGTAGACTGCACCATGTTTTATTAAAAGGGGTGAAGAAATAAAAAAGTTACCATTGCTTTTACTTCTTATCAAGAGCAATTATTGCTGTCTGACGATGCAATTATGACGTCAAAAGTCACATGGTATACACACACTGTGTATACTAAAACTCTTTTTCCACATACAGATGCTGACATTTTGATGCATTCTCAGCATCCAACTTTTTAAAACATTGTGACAAAAGATGAAATGAGCATTTCTTTTCTATTTGTCACAATATTTTCAACTCTTTTCAATTATTATAATTTCAGTTATAGAGATTTTCCATGGTTTTGCTTAGATATTTTCAAAGTCATCTGCTGCAGGTTTGCTTTAACCCTTTCCCTCATACGACAATTCTGCAGCAGACGACTTTGAACATATTTTGTCAAAACATAGAAAATCTCCACAATTAAATGGATAACCTATGACAAAAAGTGGAATTTATGTTCTAGAATTTAATCCTTATAAACCCTATTTAGTAGCAGTCTGGTACTCAGAATTAATTATTTTGATTACCCACAATATAGAGTTCTGTTGGGTAATAAAAGGGATACTGTGTAGAGAAGACAAGTTTAATCCTCCGTATCTCCATCCCTGCTGGATAGGTTTTCAATTTTATTTGATTATTACTGTTACCTTCTTTTGTGGACATTTTCGATGTTTTTATGTAAATGTTTTCAAAGTCATCTTCTGCAGATTTGTTGTATGTGGGAAAGGGTTCAAGTCATCTGTTTGAGGGAAAGGGTTGTTCTATTTTTTCAGCATGATAACGACAAAACTGCATGTTTGGAATTTGACCTATCCTCCAAACCTGACGGGGGATACTATCTCATGCATAGCATTGCACAAAGTGGTCGGGAGATCAACAACAGGTTTTTGTCCAACTGTAGTATGCAGTTTATGTCAAAGATATTGTCAGATACCAGCTATACAGAATGTTTTAAAAGTAAGTAAACCATCTCCCACATACAAATAATCTGTAAAATTGTCTCTCCGACGAAAGTGTAATTCTGATTTTCAAATAATTTTGTTAAAATGTTCCTTGGATGACCCTCTATTAAATTCCTTCAAGCCATGTTGATTGGTCAAAAAACATGGCCGCCAGGGTGTGAGGCTGTTTTGCCTTATACGGCTATTTCAGTGAACACTTTAAAAATCTTCTTCTCCAAAAGTATCTGTTCGATTTCCAAATAATTTTGTTAAAATGTTATTTAGGCCACTATCAGATTCTTTCAAGCCATGTCAATTAGTCAAAAAATGTAGCTGCGAGGGGCCGGGCTGTTTCAATGCCTTATATGGCTAAAATGAAAACTTTAAAAATCTTGTCCTTCAAAAGTATCATGCCTATTTCCAAATAACTTTGTAGAAATGTTCCTTGAGGTAACCTCTATCAGATTGTTTCAAGCCATAGCTACCCGAGGGCAGACTGTTTTGCCTTATAAGGCTATAGTTAAAACTTAAGAAATCTTCTTCTCCAAAAGTATCGGGCCGATCTCCGAATTATTTTGAAAAAATGTTTCTTAACCCTTTCCCTCATATAGATGCTTTCTGACGCCTCTGCAGCAGACAGCTTTTTGAAAACATAGTGACAAAAGAAGAAATTGCACAAAACATGCAATTTCTCCTTTTGCCACAATGTTTTCCACTTTTTGTCATAGGTTATCCATTCAATTATGGAGATTTTCTATTTTTTGACAAAATACGTTCAAAGTCGTCTGCTGCAGAATTGTTGAATGAGGGAAAGGGTTAAAAGTAACCTTCTAACTGATTCCTTCAAGCCATGTTTATCTTCTTCATAGCCAATTTCCATATAATTTTTTTAGAAATGTTCCTTGTGTGACTCTCTAAGAGATAATTACTTCAAGCCATGTTGATTGGTAAAAAAAACCAAGTTATTGTTGTTGGCATGACAAATCACATTACATTACGCCCTCTTGTTATTGAAATACATTATCTACTTAACCAGGTTTTCAACAAAGTTGAAGGCAGGTGTTAAAATTAATTTCTATTAAACCCTTTCCCTCATATAGATGCTTTCTGATGCCTCTGCAGCAGACAGCTTTTTGAAGACAAAGTGACAAAAGAAGATTGCTCAAAATGAGCAATTTCTCCTTTTGACACAATGTTTTCCACTTTAAGTCATAGGTTATCCATTCAATTATAGAGATTTTCTATTTCTTGACAAAATATGTTCAAAGTCGTATGCTGCAGATTTGTGGTAAGAGGGAAAGGCCTCATATAGACGCTTTCTGACGCCTCTGCAGCAGACAGCTTTTTGAAAACATAGTGACAAAAGAAGAAATTGCACAAAACGTGCAATTTCTCCTTTTGCCACAATGTTTTGCACTTTTTGTCATAGGTTATTCGTTCAATTATGGAGATTTTCTATTTCTTGACAAAATATGTTCAAAGTTGTCTGCTGCAGATTTGTGGTAAGAGGGAAAGACCATCAAATTCCCTCATATAGACGCTTTCTGACGCCTCTGCAGCAGACGGCTTTTTGAAAACATAGTGACAAAATAAGAAATTTTCTATTTTTTTGACAAAATACGTTCAAAGTCGTCTGCTGCAGAATTGCCGTATGACGGAAAGGGTTAATAGACTGAAATCAGTCTAATTTTAACCTGTTCTAACAAATATACATTTTCTGACACGTCTAGAGAATATGACTTTAATAACTTTAACCAGGTTAAAATGTGGTTAATGGAATGGTGATGGGTGATGTTGTTGTTTTGGCAGACAGGCTGTTTTGTTGGGTAATGTGCTGGCATTCATCAAACACATTTCAGAGCAATAACTTTTTATAGACTTTCCTGATTCTAACCAAATTTCAAAAGAATATCCGCCTGCAGGATTTGAAAGTATCTAGCCTCAACGGATTTGAAATCGAAAAATGTCAAATCATTATTAAAAGCGACTGAAATGTCTATAAAAGAGCCTACTAAAGCTGAGAAATGTTTGGTCTATTGGTTTCTGGAAATGAAAACTACAATAATTCCAGCCGATACGATGTCCACACGAAAGCGCGATCTCGTAAAGGAGGAAAAACCTATCCAGTGAGTCATTTAAAAATATTTCAGGTTAGTTGATTTGATTAATAAATTAGTTCATCATCATTTAATTGTGCATGAACAGTGAACACCACAGGAAGTTGAATTTGTATGATAATTTCCCTTTTACTTATTAAGTTATGGTGTAGGTCAAGGTGCTGTTTTGGGGATATTTTTCATCTTCAGTTAATTTTCTGTTAAAATTTGTTTTTAAATATCAAATTAAATTCAGGATAAACATTCAAATAATATTATTATGTCAACATTTATTAAGTTTAGGACAGAAATGCATGCAAAATGTATCACTGATCAATTGACATTAACAAAAAAAGAATTAAAGCATGGGAACAGTATTCAATTTAGTCAATTAACAACATGAAAGCTTATGATTTTGTTTATTGTTTAGATGACCTGAAAAAACTTGAAGGACTGCAGTCTTCAGCTTGACCTAGAAACCTCTGAACCAGCTGCCATTATTAGGAGAGAGATACAGAATGCCAAACAAAGTAAGTGCAGGTCATCATGGGAGCCCCAACTGTTGACAGTGAACTGGTATGAATGATAGCTTGGCCATATCAGTTCGTTTGCAGATGGGATGTCCCAGGTTTGAACTTAATACTGTGAAAATATCTAGCTTACTTGCAGTTTTTAGCTTGACTTTTTGGGAAATATGACATCTATTCTACTTACTTCGGCGTCACAACTCAAAACTTGGTTAAGGTTTTATACATGCAAGTACTGTTTTGCACGATAGCTGAGTTACTACTTGATGTACATGTATTGCATTGAAACTTTCTACAAGGCTTTCTAACTATCACACCTATGTAATAATCAAGTTAGATAAACTAATATCCTGCATATAATGCAAATTATGGCCCTTTTTCACTTAGAAATTCTGGTTAAAGTTTTGGGTGCAGCTACAATAAGAGTCGTTATCTCAGTAAATAGTGATGCATTGCATTGCAAATTAATACAACCCTTCTAAATCAGGGTTCGACATTAACGCACGACCGAACGACATTCACTAGTAGTTCATTGATCCGGTCTAGCTACATTAGCATCTGGCAAGACCGACTGGTCGTGTTCTTATTCCATCAATATCTGCCCAAATTTGTTGTCAAACAAATCAAAGGATCCGATAGATTTACGGTCGAAAATATTGACTGCCGATTCTCTTCTCGAATGTCTTTTTGGACATTACAATATCGGCTGCTAAGAAAACAATGTAAACATACCGGAAATTGTTCTAAACTATTGTCGTAATTTTTAGGATCCCAATTTAATCGTTAGCAGCCGATATTGAAATGTCTGAAAAGTTGCGATTTCTCTTTTAAAAATTAGTTGTAAAAACCAATTTCAATTAGTAATCTTGTTTTTTCTTTGCATGTTTACACAACATTAGTCTTATTTAAAGTAAATTAAAGTGTTTGATTCAAGTATAAACACGAATGCTAGCTTTATATTAAGCCGATTGCTTTGGCATCTCAAATTTTACGACAACAGTTTAGACCAATTTCCGGTATGTTTACATTGTTTACCGTAGCAGCCGATCGTAAAATCATCATAATGTCAAATAAACTGTTTCAATTCGGATTTTCTTCCGATAAAAATGATGACAGCGGTAGTAACAATAAAGAAAAGGAAAGGAAGAGTCCAAGAAGCTGTAATGAGGATTACAACACCCAGCGAACCCTGGAACTCAGTTGGCATTGGGGACAGAGAGCCAGACGGCCAGACTTTGACAATTAACTCTACACACTCACAGACTGTGTTCAAGACATGTGCATGTTTGTTATTTCAAATTTTGTGGCACACAGTGACATATTTCAATTACTTACTGTAATACAGCATATTACCCCTTTCCCACATACAACAAATCTGAAGCAGAGAAACTCTCCATAAATGCAAGTATAAGTATTGAAAAGAATTGAAAACATTGCCATTGTGGCAAAATGAGAAATTGCTCATGATGAGCAATTTCTTCTTTTGCCATAATGTTTTCAAAAGTCGTCTGCTGCAGTCCTGCAGAGGTCACCGGTGTCAGAAAGCGTCTGTATGTGGGAAAGGGTTAATATTTATTATTATATGATGTTCTAACTTCAGAAAAATTATAAGAATCAGAAAAAAGTACTGTATCATTTGTGTTTTACTGTTAATTTGAATATCAATCCAAATATACACTACAAACTGAAGATTTACAAAATTAATCCTTTCTTGGTATATTTCATCATTGATAACATTCATTGACTGGTCCAGTTGAGATAAGGTCAGGTCTAGTGCATTCCAAAACTTACTGGACCACTGGTCCAGTAACTAAAAAAGTTAATGTTGAACCCTGTAAATCATCACACCTATGTTACTAATTAAGTAAGATAACTCTTTATGTAGATTATGGCCCTTTTTTAACTTAGAAATTCTCATTAAAGTTTTGCGTGAAACTATATATATGTGAAACTACATTTAGAGTCGACATCTTAATTAGTAACTGATTTCAAGATGCATTGCATTGAAGATTTATAGAACCTCACGCAGTCACAATGTTCTCAAAAGTCATCTGCAGATGCATCAACATGCGTCTATAGCTGGGAAAGGGTTAAAATTCTGTTTCAGTATTACAATCATTGACAAACTGCAAAGACATGTTTTTGTTACAAAACCATCTATAGTTGTATTTGATTTGAGTGTACATCAATGCATGTTAATCAAGGAAAGGGGGGTATTGCAGTGTCCACATATATATATATATATATATTAACAGATAGATGTATACTTCTAAAAGGGAGAAATATATTGTGGAAAATTTATTGGTGATTTATATATATGTATTAAAATGTCTTCATTTCACCTTAAATTGGGTTTAAATAACCATATGCATATTGTTTAGAACTTGATTATTTTGCAGGTGAAATATTCAGCCACTACTATACCGGAGAAGCAATGGAAACCAAAGAAGGAACTTGGAATCCAGTTATCATCATGCCGCCCTAAAACACGAGGAATAAGAAAACGATTATCAGCCTAAAAAACATTTAATTAATGCTGGTTATATGATTTCGGGTTATACTGTGAAATAGATTTGAAGAAAGTGATCTCTTATGTATAGCTTAAGTTAATTCTGTTTTCATTTATTTTATTTGTGTTTCACTTCTGCATATATGTATTGCCAAGACACTTCTCTGAAAAATCCATGTCGCTGCTGATCCTGCATGGGGGTCAAGGTCCTAGACTTTTTAAATAAATTATCCAGTAAGCTCTTAATTTATAATTGCTTCCTGGCAAATATAGTTCAAATTAAAGTTGGTCTTTTGTGCAGTTTACTGATTTAGTTTTTAGCTCGACTATTCGAAGAATATGAGAGCTATACTACTCACCCTGGCGTCGGCGTCGGCGTCGGCGTCCACGTCACACTTTGGTTAAGGTTTTGCATGCAAGTTCTTAAATACTACATGTATTGCATTGAAACTTTCTACAACCCTACCAAACTATCACACCAATGTAGATTATCAAGTTAGATAACTCTATCCTGCATTTTATGCAAGTTATGGCCCTTTTTTTACTTAGAAATCCTGGTTAAAGTTTTGCATGCAACTAAATTAAGAGTCCATATCTCAGTATTTAATTGATGCATTGCATTGAAACTTTATACAGCACTACCCAACTATCACACCTATGTAGATTATCAAGTTAGATAACTCTATCCTGCATTTTATGCAAGTTATGGCCCTTTTTTTACTTAGAAATTCTGGTTAAAGTTTTGCGTGCAACTAAATTAAGAGTCCATATCTCAGTATTTACTTGATGCATTGCATTGAAACTTTCTACAACCCTACCCAACTATCACACCTGTGTAGATTATCATCTAAGATAACTCTATCCTGCATTTTATGCAAGTTATGGCCCTTTTTTTACTTAGAAATTCTGGTTAAAGTTTTGCATGCAACTAAATTAAGAGTCCATATCTCAGTATATACTTGATGCATTGCATTGAACCTTTATACAACCCTACCCAACTATTACACCTATGTAGATTAACAAGTTAGATAACTCTATCCTGCATTTTAGGCAAGTTATGGCACTTTTTTTTACTTAGAAATTCTGGTTAAAGTTTTGCGTGCTACTAAATTAAGAGTCCATATCTCAGTATTTACTTGCTGCATTGCATTGAAACTTTCTACAACCCTACCCAACTATTACACCTGTGTAGATTATCAAGTATGATAGCTCTATTCTGCATTTTATGCAAGTTATGGCCCTTTTTTTACTTAGAAATACTGGTTAAAGTTTTGCGTGCAACTAAATTAAGAGTCCACGTCTCAGTATATACTTGATGCATTGCATTGAACCTTTATACAACCCTACCCAACTATCACACCTATGTAGATTATCAAGTATGATAACTCTATCCTGCATTTTATGCAAGTTATGGCCTTTTTGGACTTATAAATTCTGGTTAAAGTTTTGCATGCAACTACATAAAGAGACCATCTCTTAGTAACTACTTGATGCATTGCATTGAAACGTTATACAGCCCTTACCAACCAGCATTTTATGCAAGTTATGGACCTTTTTGGACTTAGAAATTCTGGTTAAAGTTTTGCAACTACATTTAGAGTGTAATCTCAGTAACAACTTGAACAATTGTATTGAAACTTTATACAACCTTTCCCAATTGTACAACTATAAACACAACCAATTAAGATAACTCTATCCTGTATATGGTGCAAATTGTTGCCCTTTTTTTACTTAGAAATTATGGTTAAAGGTTTGCGTGCAACTACATTAAGAGTCCATATCTTAGTAACTACTTGATGCATTCCATTGAAAGGTTATACAACCCTATCTAACCATCAAACCTATGAAAATAATCATGTTAAATAACACTATCCTGCATATAATGCAAATTATCACCCACTAAGAAATTGTGGTTAATGTTTTGCATGCAACTACATTAGAGTCCATTATCTCGGTAACTTAAATAAGCGGTGGAATAGTCGAGCGCGCTGTCCTCCGACAGCTCTTGTTGTATCTTATATGTGTTAAATGATTACAGCTATACAATTTATATTTAAATTTGAATGTTCTTTTACATGTACATTTAGGGATGAATCTTTTGTTCAAAATCCTACTGGGATTTCACTGGGATTTGTGATAAAAGTATTATATATAGTGTTTTGCCAGAGTTTGTTTTTTTAAATAAATTTGTATGTTTATTTCATGCATATTAATTTTTTTAGATGGTCCTACTGAATCTTGGTGGTATCCCAGTGGGATTTCACTGAAATTTCAAGAAAATCTCGGTGGGATTTTCACTGAAATTTCACTGGGATTTCACTGAAATTCGGTGGGATTTCAACCAAATTTTTCAGTGAGATTCTCAGTGGGATTCTCAGTGAAATCCCAGTGAGATTCTCAGTGGGATTCTCAGTGAAAAATTTGGTCGAAATCCCAGTGGGATTCTCAGTGAAATACCACTGAATTTCAGTGAAATCCCACCAATAATCCCAGTGAAATCCCACTGTTATTTTGACCAAATTTTTCAGTGAAATTTCACTGAGATTTCAGTGAAATACCACTGGGATTTCACTGGGATTTCAGTCACATTTTCACTGGGGAAGGTACATGTGTCTGAGGTTGTTTTGGGGTCATTGGGGTCAATGTCACCATTACTGAAAATAGATTATATTTCTTGTTAATCATTAACCTGACATATAAGTTTTTGTTTGGAACTTTGTACTTTTAACCCTTTCCCTCTTAAAGATGCCTTCTGACTCATCTGAGCAGACGACTTGAGATAACTTTTTTGCAACAACAATTTGAACAATTTCTCCTTTTGCCACAATAGTTTCAACTTTATTTAATAATTACACTTCCATTTTTGCTAACATGTTTTTAAAATGCTTCAGATCTTCATCCTCGGTACCCAGACTACTCATAAAATATATGATATCCTGGGTAAATTGGCTAGCAAAACTTTGTAAAGCATGCACCACGATTTCCACCGTAACTTAGAATACTGTAATTTTCGTATCGCATGAGGTTTGTGTCATGCGGCCAATCAAGCAGCTGCATTTCACTTCATAAATTATTCATGAGTACGAGATTTTTACAGCCAATTTGCCGAGTGTATCATATATTTTATGGTACCGAGGATGCAGATCTTTTGTTTATGCGAAAGGGTTAGAATTTTCTGAAGAAAAATGAATGTCTTTTTACAGGCAATATGGAGCCCATTTGTGGTAACAGAATTGTAGAAGAGGGTGAGCAATGTGACTGTGGAATGGCCCCTTGTGATGACCCCTGTTGTCATGGAAGGGATCCAGAAAACCCTTCAAATAGTTGTAAACTTGAAGCAAGGGCACAATGCAGGTATTGTACTGTAATCTATTTACTTATAGACCATTTTGTGAACTGTTACATATTAAAAAAACCATTGGAGTGTACATTATGCACTGTAAACAGCTTTTAGCCCTTTCCCACATATGACAAATCTACAGTAGCTGACTTTGAAAATGCCTAGACACAATTATTGTAAAATTACAAACAAATTAATTATTGGAAAGAGTTGAAACCATTGTTGGAAATGGAAAAAATGCTCATTATGAGTAATTTCTTCTTTTGCTACAATTTTTTCAAAAACTATCTGCTTTAGATTCGACTTAAGGCATCTACATAAGTATGGGAAAGTGTTAAATCATCTGTTAAATCACATTGGGAGACATTGTGGGAAAGGGAGATATTGATTTTCTTTTGATCAATTTCTTTAATTCCCATAACATTTTCAAAATCTGACTGTTGTAGAGATATCATTATCCGGGATTTTTTAAAAAAAGACTGTTCGAAGGCAATAGTTCATATTCAGATGAATTGTTTTGCTGAGATTTTCAGAGATCCAAATGAAAGAAAATATATCTGTTGATATAATCCACATGTTTATGTCCACCTTTATTTATGTCAAGGACGATTTGGTCCACAATGATGTTAACCATTTTGCCTGATTAATTTTCTTGCATAATGCATAGGTGTGACAATTGAGGACTGAAACTGGTAGATTTAAATGGAATCAAAGAAGGAATTTATTTGGTGTATTGTAATCTTCTTAGAATGCACTGAATATGTCATAATTATCTAGTATGAAGTAAAAGAGCACACATTACATTGATTGTAAATATCTGACAAAAAATATACTTCAAATTTGTATTTCAGTTCCAGTAACGGACCTTGCTGTGATTTAGGGACCTGTTCATATATCGCACAACAACAGAATATGGTTTGTAAGAACAGAGAAAAATGTGTTGATGAAATCTACTGCTAATATCCTTTACTATATGTATACATGCAACAGAACTTTTTTTTGTGTGAAATATGTTATTAATGTATCAATCTTAATTAACCCTAGACTGCTTTTGAAAAAATTGTGGTAAAAGGAGAAATTGCTCAAAAAGAGCAATTTCATCTTTTACCACAAAATTTTCAACTTTTTTCAGTAATTATACCTACAATAAGGGATTTTTTCGATATTTTTGTGGGTAAACATTTTTAAAGTTGTCTGCTGCAGATTTGTTGTATGTTGGAAAGGGTTTATTTTTATGTCCCCTAGCTATCTGACTGAGGGAAAACTTGAACATTGGCCATTACCGGTACAATACATCCATAGGATATGGGGCTTTCATATTAAGGATGCTTATTTTTGTGACAAGACCTTTCTTATGATATTGAAATTTAGATAGTGCTACCATGACATGGAACATTTAACCTACTTTAACTCTTTCCCACATATAGATGCTTACTGACGCCTCTGCAGCCGACGACTTTTGAAAACTTTGTGACAAAAGAAATTGCTCAAGAAGAGACAATGTTTTCAACTCTAATCAGTGAGTCTGCATTTAGGGACATTTTCCGTAATATTATTGAGATGTTTTCAAAGTTGTCTGCTGCAGATTTGTTGTATGTGTGAAATGGTTAAAAACCCTGGTGCGTTTGTGTATCACAAACACATCTTAATTGTTAGCAAACAATAAGAGACTAAGATAAAAATTGCAAAATTATAAGAATCTTTTTCAGATGAGATGAAATAGAAAAAACAATAAAAAGAAACTCAGAAATTGTTTACAAAGACCAAGTCCTCCATTTATAAATCTGTCAATCCAGGTGTTGTGAGTTCGAACCCCAACTCAGCCAACATCCTTTCCAAAGTTTAACAAAAGTCACTGTGACAGGCGTATTTCACCAAAGGGCTAATAGTCTATTTGGAAAAGAAGCCAGTTGCTTGGAAAGTATGTTGTTTGGAGAACTGGTGTGAGAAAACCAGGAAACATAATTATGAGTAGGTGAACTGGCTGCCGTGATATGACTGAAAAATTGTTGACAACAGCGTTAAACCCCAATCAATCAATCAATCAATCAATCAACCATTTATAAATACGCCAAATCCCCAAACAAGTTGAATATATTGGAACTTGTGTGACAAATGTTATGGAATTTGGAATACATATTCATCACCGTTTCCTCATCTTATCAAGACGTTTGTACATGTATATATGTAAGTATTGTTTTGATTGTTTTCTTGACAAATTTGTAATGGTGAAAAGTATGGGGCCAGCTGTCCTCCACCGCTGTCACATCAAGTAAGACCAGACGGCTTCCATTGTAGTCAATATGGCAGGGTCTGCGACAAAGGGGTAAGACCTATAGCTATTCAATTACAATAGATGCTTCAATCCATTAACCCTTTCCCTCATATAGACACTTTCTGACGCCTCTGCAGCAGACGGCTATTTGAAAAACATAGTGACAAAAGAAGAAATTGCACAAAACGTGCAATTTCTCCTTTTGGCACAATGTTTTTCCACTTTTAGTCATAGGTTATCCATTCATTTATAGAGATTTTCTACTTTTTGACAAAATACGTTCAAAGTCGTCTGCTGCAGAATTGTCGTATGAGGGAAAGGGTTAAATCTTTACTTCACATGAATTTTCAAAGGTTGTATGCTTTACAAACCACTAGACAAACAATTTCAACAATGTAGAAAATTGAAAGATTTATAGTAATAAAAAGTTGAAAATATTGCAATAAAAGGTGAAATTGCTTGTTTTGAGCAATTTCGCCTTCTATTGCAATGTTTTTAAAAGTCATGTTCAATGGCAGGTGTCAAATGTCATTATGTGTGCAGTAATGGGTTAACCGTTTGCCTAATATGATAGTCTTAACTCTTTCCCTCATATAGACGCTTTCTGACGCCTCTGCAGCAGACGACTTTGAACATATTTTGTCAAAACATTTTAGTTGAACTGTTTATTTACTCATTTACAAATATGTGACTTTAACCCTTTCCCTCATACGACAATTTTGCAGCAGACGACTTTGAACGTATTTTGTCAAAAAATAGAAAATCTAAATTTGAATGGATAACCTATGACTAAACGTGGAAAACATTGTGGCAAAAGGAGAAATTGCACGTTTTGTGCAATTTCTTCTTTTGTCACTATGTTTTCAAAAAGTCGCCTGCTGCAGAGGCGTCCGAAAGCGTTTATATGAGGGAAAGGGTTAAAAACTGATTTTAGAAATGAAACGATACTTCAACAAATGAATTCAAGGGTTTTATACAATAAAAAAAGCAACATCATTGTGATATTATCTATAGAAGAAACTGTTAATTTTGTTATTTTTGTTTGTTCATAAATCATAAATATCAATGAACTTGAAAAGCTTATTTACTAAAAAATGTCTGCTTTTATTACATAACCGAGTTGTAACAAATAAAACCCAGATTTTATATAAAAAGCAACAACATTGTTTTATTATTGAAGAATTTGATAATTTTATTTTTTGTTCTTTTACACAATTGTATTTATATTAAAACTCATAAATATCACAGAAAAGCTGATTTTTTATAAAAGTTTGTTTTTATTGCATTGGTTTTACAGAGTTGTAACAAGTCCATATGTACTCAGATTAACTGGCATGAATGTCAAGTAACCAATAGCAATACAAAACTAAGTGTGGAAGATAAGCAGGAGCTATGTTCCTTGGCTGCCGTAAGTACAAGATAATTAAGCCTTTCTCTCATATAGACGCTTTCTGACGCCTCTGAAGCAGACAACTTTTTGAAAACATGGCGACAAAAGAAAAAATTGCTCAAAACTAGTAGTTTCTACTTTTGTCACCATGTTTTCAACTCTATTCAATTATTGCTCTTTCATTTAAAGGGATTTTCAGTGCTTTTGCCTAGACGTTTTCAAAGTCGTCTGCTGCAGATTTGTTGTATGTAGGAAAGGGTTAAACCTTTCACACATACATCAGACAGCTTTAACGCTACTCATTCTGACACATCTAGACAACATTGTGACCAAAGGAGAAGTTGCTCAAACAACAGTGTTTCCTACTTTTACAGTAATTTTACCTTGATTAATAGATATTTCCATATTTTTGCCTAGATGTTTTCAATGCCGTCTGCTACAGCTTTGTTGTAAACATGACATTGTTAACTGGCTTACTATTGTAACATTAAACTTTATTTTGCTGCCGATTCATATTTGTCATGAGTTGATTTAGGTAACTTTAGGAAATCTCTTTCAACATTTAGAACTTCTGCTCATGATCTTATGGTTAAAAAGGGCTGCCATTCAGGAATTGAAAGAAACCTTAGATATGGCGTTTGTTCTGTAATAATGTTGTTGAATGTGAATTTCACTTTGTTATCCCTTTCTCTTTCTGACGCCTCTGCAGCAGACAGCTTTTTGAAAACATAGTGACAAAAGAAGAAATTGCTCAAAAACGAGCTATTTCACCTTTTGCCACAATATTTTCCACTTTTAGTCATAGGTTATCCGTTCAATTTAAGAGATTTTCCATTATTTGACAAAATATGTTCAAAGTCGTCTGCTGTAGAATTGTCATATGAAGAAAACGGTTAAGGTATAAAGAATTGCGTCTCTAATATATCCCTCAGAAACTGTACATGCCTCCCAGTTTAAATACATTTTACATACTATGGGCTGGTGGCCTTGTAATACAATACAATTGTGAATTGTGGGAAAGGGTTGAGAATGTGTAGGCAAGTATCTGGAAAATCTTAATACATGAAAGTATAATTATGGAATAGAATTGTAAATGTTATGAGCAATTTCTCCTTTTACAATAGTGTTTTCAAAAGTTGTCTGCCAAAGTGTGTCTGCAGTTTATCTGACATATGTTCAGCTCTACCTGCCTTCGCAGGGAGACACATTGGAATCACTTTGTATGTTTGTACGTCATGCTTTCAATTACTAACAATTTGGCAGGGAGACATATTAGGAATAACTTCTACTTTGTATGTTTGTACGTCATGCTTTCAATTACTGACAAATTGGCAGGGAGACATATTAGGAATAACTTCTACTTTGTATGTTTGTACGTCATGCTTTCAATTACTGACAAATTGGCAGGGAGGCATATTAGGAATAACTTCTACTTTGTATGTTTGTATGTCATGCTTTCAATTACTGACAAATTGGCAGGGAGACACATTAGGAATAACTTCTACTTTGTATGTTTGTATGTCATGCTTTCAATTACTGACAAATTGGCAGGGAGACACATTAGAAATCACTTTTACTTTGTATGTTAATTTGTAGGTCATGCTTTCAATTACTGACAAATTGGCAGGCACCACATAATATTATATTAAATCTTATAACTTCTAAATAAATGGAAGTGTAATTTTGAAGCCGAGTTGCTCAAAACAAGCATTTTCTCAAATTCCCTCACTGTTTGATACTCTGTTTTAAAGTGTTCTTCCAGTTTTCTTAAAGATAATATCAAGGTTAGTTATTGTGAAGGCCCTTTCCTTTGTCCCTTGTCCATGTGTCAACATTTTCTTTAATAAGTGGGTCAATTTGGAAGAACATGTTGAATCCATGCATAATTCTGGTTTCCATGGCAATGAAAGTAATATATTTTTTGTCGAAATTATCCTTGGGTGTTCCACTTTCAGATTCTTTCAAGCCATGTCGATTAGTCAAAAAATGTAGCTGCCAGGGGCGAGGATGTTTTGCCTTATATGGCTAAAGTGAAAACTCTAAAAAAAAAATTCTTCAAAAGTATCTCAACCCTTTCCCTCATACGACAATTCTGCAGCAGACGACTCTTAACGTATTTTGTCAAAACATAGAAAATCTCCATAGTTGAATGGATAACCTATGACTGAAAGTGGAAAACATTGTGGCAAAAGGAGAACTTGCACGTTTTGTGCAATTTCTTCTTTTGTCACTATGTTTTCAAAAAGCCGTCTGCTGCAGAGGCGTCCGAAAGCGTTTATATGAGGGAAAGGGTTAAAGATTGTCCTTGGGTGACCCTCTATCAGATTCCTCCAAGCCATGTTGATTGATAGAAAAACGTAGCAGCCAGGGGGCGGAGCTGTTTTGCCTTATATGGCTATAGTGAAAACTTCTTCTCCAAAAGTATCTAGCTGATTTCCAAATAACTTTGTTAAAATGTTCCAATCCTCTATCAGATTCCTTTTAGCCATGTTGATTAGATGAAAAAAAAAATGGCAGAGGGCAGACTGCTTCGCCTTCTTATATGGCTATAGTAAAAATGTTCTCCTCATAAACTGTTTGGTCATTTTTCAAATAATTTTGTAGAAATGATCCTTGAGTGACCTCTATCAGATTCCTTCAAGCCATGTTGATTGGTCAGAAAACATGGCTACCAGAGGGTGAGGCCGTTATGCCTTATATGGCTTAAGTGAAAACTTTAAAATTCTTCTTCTCAGAAAGTGTCTGGCAGATTTCCAATAATCTTTTTAGAAATGTTCCTTTGGTGATCCTCTATCAGATTAATTCATACCATGTTGGTTGATCTAAAAACATGGCTGCCAGGGGGTGGGGCTGTTTCGCCTTACATGGCTTAATGAAAGACTTAAACATTCTTCTTCGATGAAAATATTTTGCCGATTTGCAAATAATTTTGTAGAAATATGCCTTGGGTGACCCTCTACGAGATAACTTTAAGCCACATTGGAGGAAATTGTGGCTGGCATGACAAATCACATTGCATTATTCAGGTGAGCGATCCAGGGCCATCATGGACTTTGTTAATATTCTTTCATGAAACCCACTAGAATACAATATGCGAAATTAAAATGTCCATGTTAAGCTGGAGCATAAAATGTAATGTTATGAAAGCTTACATTTAACAAGCTAAGTAAAGCATCGATCAGCATTAAATAATTTGTTTTCAATAAAGTAGAGTCTATTACTCCTATTTTAGCTCACATGAGCACAAAGTG
This sequence comes from Serripes groenlandicus, assembly GCA_031761405.1. Lineage (NCBI taxonomy): Eukaryota > Metazoa > Mollusca > Bivalvia > Cardiida > Cardiidae > Serripes > Serripes groenlandicus. Next base: position 441,369 of record JASEVX010000089.1, on the reverse strand, counting down.
CTCAAGGTGAGCTATTGTATACTCACCTTTCGACCGCTGTCTGTCAGGTGTGCATCATGCTTCGTGCTTTGTCAACAATTGACATGTTAACATTATACAAGCTACATTTTGCATCCAATCGTTTTGCAAGTTTATCAGTACTTACATCTCCATAAAAATTTGGACAAGTTTTAATCTGGGTCATGTGAGGTCACACACATGGTCACTAGGTCAAACAGGTGAAAGAAGAATTATTGAATACATGTACAATCAAAAACATTGTGGCAAAAGGAGAAATTGCTCATTATGAGCAATTTCTCCTTTGCCTCAATGTTTTCAAAGGTAGTCTGCTGCAGAGGTATCAGAAAGTGTCTGTATGTGGGAAATGGTTAACCCTATTGTCCATTTCAGAGAAAACCAAGAAGTCAGAGTGCATCACAAGCCATAATGATACCAAAGTACTGCTTTTCCCAGATTTAGCCAAACTTCTACTGAACATGTCACTGTCGGCCACACAGTATGTTCATTTTCCAATTGGTATGCTATTATTAAACTTTTGTTATTTTGATTGTTTGATATTCTCTGTTGTAGAAATGGCCTTAACTGTTTTTAGCTCACCTGTGCACAAAGTGCGAGGTAAGCTATTGTGATCACTATTCATCTGGCATCTGTCTGTCTGTTCCCTTTTTCCTCCGAACATTAACTTCTCCTAAACCAATAGACCAGTTTCAAAATTATTTCACAGGAATGTTCCTTAGGTGGTCCTCTTTCAAAGTTATTCAAAGAATTCAGTAACTATTTGAAAATTATTTTGCACAAATGTTCCTTCGGGGACCAGACCCTCTATCAAAATTGTTTAAATTATTCCGATCCGTCGGAAAAAATTGCCGCCAGTGGGCAGAGCTTGTTTTCCATATATGTGCATTGTAAAATCTTTAAAAAATCTTCTTGTCCAAAAGTACCAGCCCAATTTAAAAATAATTTGGCACAAACGTTCCTTGGGGGACCTTCTACAAAGGTTGTTCAAATTAATTTGATCAGTTGAAAAACATGGCCACCAGGGGCGGTCTTGTTTTCCTTATATGTGCATTGTAAAAACTTTAAAAATCTTCTTGTCCAAAAGTACCTGTCCGATTTAAAAATAATTAAATGTTCCTTTACCAAGATTGTAGAAATTATTTTGATCTGATGAAATACATGGCCGCTAGGGGGGCGGGGCTTTTTGAGATCACCTGAGCAAGATTCAAGGTGATCTATTCTGATCACTCTGTCCGTCGTCTGTCGATAACTTTTAGCTTTAAACATCATCTCCTCCTAAACCGCAGGAACAATTTCCACAAAACATCACAGGAATGTTCTTTTGGTGGTCCTCTTTCAAAATCGTTCAAAGATTTAAATTCCAATGAGAACTTTGGTTGCTGCGGCATCAGAAAGGGGGCAAAATGTCCAAACTTTAAAAATCTTCTCGTAATCTGCCTGTCAGATTCCAATATAATTTGGTAGAAATGTTCCTTGGGTGACCCTCTACAAACATTGTTCAAGACATACTGATTGGTCGAAACACATGGCAGTCAGGCGGCATCAGAAAAGGGGCAAAATGACAAACCATATTGATTGGTTACAAAATCATTGAGAACTTTGGTTTCTGCGGCATCAGAAAGGGGGCAAAATGTTCAAACTTTAAAAATCTTCTCCTCTGAATCTGCTATTCAGGTTCCAATATAATTTGGTAGAAATGCTCTTTGGGTGACCCTCTACAAGAATTGTTCAAGCCATACAGATTGGTTGAAAAACCTGGCAGTCAAGCTGCATCAGAAAAGGAGCAAAATTACATAATGTGGAAATTTCATTTTTTTGAAAGTGTTTTCAACTGATTTTAAGAAAATTGAAAAAAAATATTACTTCAGTGATCCTCCACATAATTTCAAGCCGTATTGATTGGTTACAAAATCATAGCAACCAGGCGTCATCACAATTGACCGTTTATCTACAAATGACAACTTCTACCCCGTGACCAATTTCAACCTAACTTCACAGGAATGTTCCATTGTTGGTCCTCTTTCAAAATTGTTCAAAGACTTACATTTTATGTAGAACTTTGGTTTCTGTGGCATCACAAAGGGAGAAAAATACCCAAACTTTAAAATCCTTTTCCTCCATTATCTGCTTGTCCGATTCCAAAATAATTTGGTGGAAATGTTCTTTGGGTGACCCTCTACAAAATCTGTTCAAGCTATATTGATTTTGTTGAAAAAAAGGGCAGCAAGGCGGCATCAGGAAAGGCGCAAAATGACAAAACTTTATAATTCCATTCTTATTAAAGTTCTTGTTAGATTTCAAGATACAAATTACCTTAACTGATAAGCCATTTTACTATTTCTTTAACAGTGTCCACTCCTTGCAGGTTCATTTATACTCCTGATCAAATTCAAGTGATCGATTTAGGGCCATCTTGGCCCTCTTGTTTCCTTATATGTAGTATAGTAAAAACTTAAAATAAAAATATCTTCTTGTTCTTTATAAATCACTGGCACGATTTGAAAATAATTTGGCACAAAATTAATGTTCCTTGTGAGACCCTCTGCAAAGTTGTTCAATTTATTATGATCCGTTGAAAAACATGGCCACCAGAGGGGTTGCTTGTTTTCCTTATATGTATAGACTAAAAACTTTGAAAACTATTGAAGTTCTATTAAATCAGATGAGCCATAATAGGGCCATCATGGCCCTCTTATTTATCACATACAATAATTTGCAGCATACCAAATTATGGAAATTCTCTATAGATGAAAGTTTATCATCATTGAATAGAGTTGAAAGCATTAAGTGACAACTAATGCGTTTTAGGAGCAATTTCTCCTATTAACATAGAGTTTTTGAATGTCATCTGCTGTAACTGCATCAAACATGTCTCCAATATTTTACTGGTGTAAAGGAGAATTTTTTCTTTTTCTTCAATTTTATTTTCCATTGTGTTTTGTGTTTTCATTACATTTCGTTTCTAAAAAACAAGGTACATGTACATGTAAATCAAGGGGAACTTTATTACATTGTTATACCCCCTGACAAACGAAGGAGTTGCCCTGTGGTCGGTCGGTTGCAATTTTCCTTGTACATTGTAATAACTTGAAAACTACTGGATGGAATTTAATCAAACTGCATACGATGATACAACACATTGAGAGGAAGTGCAGTGTGTAGGAACCATATCTCTATTTTACCTAATTACCTTTGTGACTTTTTCTTGTCCGGAGAATTAATATTTGAAAACTACTAGATGGAATCTAATAAAAATTCATGCAATGAAAGCACAATGAGAGACAGTGCAGTGTACAAGAACCATAACTAACTTTTTATTTGACCGTTTCTTAAAAACGGTACGTACTATGGTATGGTCATGTCCCTCCGTCCGTTCGGGTTTTCCGCACATTTTTCTTACATACTTTGAACTATTGAGCTGAAATTTTGTATAAGGCTTTGTAGTGATGTGTCACAGATCAAGTTCATATTTCCTGGGATTTCGTCAATTTCTGGTTTTCCACACTTTTTTCCTACATACTTTGAGCTATTGACCTGAAATGGGATTTCGTCAATTTTTGAATGAGTTATGCCCCTTTTTGGACTTAGAATATTTGTTTTCCGCACTTTTTTTCTACATGCTTTGATGTATTGAGCTGAATTATGTATATGGCTTTGTAATCAAGTGTCACAGATCAAGTTCAAATTTCCTGGGATTTCGTCAATTTTTGAATAAGTTATGCCCCTTTTTGGACTCAGAATATTGGTTTTCCGCATTTTTTTCCTACATACTTTGAGCTATTGACCTGAAATTTTGTATATGGCTTTGTTATCATGTGTCACAGATCAAGTTCACATTTCCTAGGATTTCATCAATTTCTGAATGAGTTATGCCCCTTTTTGGACTTAAAATATTGGTTTTCCGCACTTTTTTCCTACATACTTTGATGTATTGAGCTGAAATTTTGTATATGGCTTTGTAATCATGTGTCACAGATCAAGTTCACATTTCCTCGGATTTCGTCAATTTTTGAATGAGTTATGCCTCTTTTTGGACTTAGAGTATTTGACAATTTCTGCATGAGTTACGCATTTTTCATAGTTTCCCATTATTCTTTAACAACTTATTCCTGAACGACTTTATTAACTTTTTACAAACAAACAATATATCAAAACAAACAAGGAAACTTACAAAGAAGTTCTTGACGGGCGTATTATGTACCGTTTGCGGTACTCTTGTTTTAACCTTATTACAGTTATTGCCCTTTGTTACTTGTTTCTTGTCCGGAGAAAAACCTCTCTAGAAGTCATTTTCATCCACATTTCATGAAAGTTTTTCAGAACATATTTTCTGTTAAGTCTAGGACTAGTTCGAAACTGGGCTAAGTAGAAAAAAACTTATTATGAAAACATTTCAGAACATTCATTTCCATTAAATAGGTCTTTCAATTTAGAAAAATGGGTCATGTTGGGTCAAACTCATGAAAATTAATCAGAACATTCATCTATCAAATCTTGGTCAAGTTAGAAATTGGTTGATCAAAGTCTAGGTCACTAGGTCAAATTTTAGAAAATTCTTGAAAACTCTCTAGAGAACATTAATTTTGTCTATTAAATCTTGTCCTTGTTCGAAAACTGGGTTAAGTGGGGTAAAAAGCTAGGTCACGAAGTCATATATTAGAAAAACCTTGTGATCACTCCAAATGCCACATTTTTCATCTAATCTTAACCTTTTCCCACTTAAAAAGGCTTTCTGATGCATCTGCAGCAGACAACTTTTGAAAACATTGTGGCAAAAGGAGAAATTGCTAGATCAAGTTCGAAACATGGTGATTAGGGATCATAAAGAAGGTCACACAGTAAATTATATTGAAAACCTTGTGAACACTCTTGTGTCGAATTCTGAAAAGAATCTTCATGAAATTTTGTCAGACCATGAATTTTTAGCTCACCAGAGCACGTAGTGCTCAAGGTGAGTTATTGTGATCGCCTTTTGTCCGTCGTTCGTCATCAACATTTGCTTGTTACTACTCTAGAGGCAACATTTTGCATCCAATCTTTATGAAAGTTTATCAGAACATATATATCTCCATCAACTCTAGGCCAAGTTCGAAACTGGGTCATGTGGGGTCAAAAGCTAGGTTAATAGGTCAAATTTAAAGAAAATCTTGTTAACACTCTGCAAGCCACATTTTTGGCTTGAGCATGTTGAAACTTTGTCAGAATGTTTGTCTAAGTGATATCTAGGTCAATTCCGAAACTGAATCATGTCCGGTCAAAAACTAGGTCACTAGGCCAAATTTAAGAAAAATCTTGTTAACACTCTGGAAGCAATATTTTTGGCTTGAGCATGTTGAAACTTTGTCAGAATTATTGTCTTACTGATATCTAGGCCAAGTTTGAAACTGGGTCATGTCCGGTCAAAAACTAGGTCACTAGGCCAAATTTAAGAAAAATCTTGTTAACACTCTGGAAGCAATATTTGTGGCTTGAGCATGTTGAAACTTTGTCAGAATGTCTGTCTTAGTGATATCTAGGCCAAGTTCGAAACTGGATCATGTCTGGTTAAAACCTAGGTCACTAGGTCAAATTTAAGGAAAATCAGGTTAACACCCGGGAAGCAAATTTTTTGGCTTGAGCATGTTGAAACTTTGTTAGAAAGTTTGTCTAGGCCAAGTTCAGTTACGGGTCATTTTGAATCTTTGTCGGAATATTTGCCTTGAAGGTATCTAGGCCAAATCAAATATGGGTTTGGTCAGGCTAAAAACTAGGTCAGTAGGCCATATTGTATAAAAATCTTGTTAACACTATAGAGATTGCATTTTTGACTTGGAGCAGCTTGAAATTTTGTCAGAAAGATTGTCTTGATGATATTGCCATTGGCGCTGAAAGAGTTAAGTCTTAAAAAGCCCATTCTCAGGTGAGCGATCCAGGGCCTCATGGCCCTCTTGTTTAAATCTTGGTCACAATTTGAAGAGAGAAGCACTTCAAGTCAATACTCAGGTGAGCGATTCCGAGTCATCGTGACCCTCTTGTATTTATTGTAGGTTCCCCATGTAATTCATACAGTGGATATTGCGATTCCTTCCACAGATGTAGAGGTACAGAGCCCGACACCCCACTCGTGTTAATTAAGAAATGTTTTCTTACTGGACTCTGCCTTGAATATTTTAAGGTAAGCATGGATCCCCTATCCTCTATCAGATTCCTTCAAGCCATGTTGGTTGGTCAGAAAACATGGCCACCAGGGGCTGGGGTAGATCTACGTCACTGTTACAAAAAAGCCACAAGAGTAACCCATATTATTCTTTCATTTCCTACATGCAAATGCATTTTTAGGCATGAGCAGCAGTAGAATTTCAAAAACACTGGCAAGAGGAGAAATGTTGAACTCAATTAAATAACGTTATTTAACCCTTTCCCTCATATACACACTTTCTGACGTCTGCAGCAGACAGCTTTTTGAAAACATAGTGACAAAAGAAGAAATTGCACAAAACATGCAATTTCTCCTTTTGCCACAATGTTTTCCACTTTTTGGCATAGGTTATCCATTCAATTATGGAGATTTTCTATTTTTTGACAAAATACGTTCAAAGTTGTCTGCTGCAGAATTGTCATATGAGGGAAATGATGCCTCTGCAGCAGACGACTTTTGAAAACCTTGTGACAAAAGGAGAAATTGCTCAAAACAAGCAATTTCTCCTTATTGACACAATGATTTCAACTGTTTTCAATAATTACACTATCAATTATAGAAATATTCCCTTTTTTTGTCGAGATCATTTCAAAGTCGTCTGCTGCAAATTTGTTGTATGAGGGAAAGGGTTAACCCTTTCCCTCATACGACAATTCTGCAGCAGACGACTTTGAACATATTTTGTCAAAAAATAGAAAATCTCTATAATTGAATGGATAACCTATGACTAAAAGTGGAAAACATTGTGGCAAAAGGAGAAATTGCTTGTTTTGAGCAATTTCTTCTTTTGTCACTATGTTTTCAAAAAGCCGTCTGCTGCAGAGGCGTCAGAAAGCGTCTATATGAGGGAAAGGGTTAACAATTCATGTTTGTATAATTTCAGTCTTACTCCTGGGCATGGGTAGGCCTCATCTGTGCAGTGTTTGTAGTAGTACCAGTTCTACTGGCAAAGTGTTGTGCCATTCATACCAAGAGTTCAAATCCTATACTAGAAGAGAAACATCCTAAACAGACAGTTCGACAATCGTTAAACAGACTCTCCTCCGTGATGGAGTCGGTTAATGTGGAGAATATTCAGCATTCAATGCGTAGTGCAAGAAACTCGGTGAGAAACTCGTTTAATTTTGAAAATAGACATTCTTTCCGAAGTCCCCCTGTGTCACGACAAATAAGTAGGAATAATCCCGCTGATATTGAATTAGATAAACTCACAGAAGAAGATGATTTAAGTAGTGATAATAGAACAAGCAGCATTACACAGACATTGGAAGATGAAACAGAAGCTTTGACTAAGGAAAAGTGTTGACTTTAGAAAGTACATTGTACAGTTTTGGTACATATATTTTTTTGGGGCTATACAGATGAAGTTTGGTGCCTTTGCAGCATACACAATTTGACAACATTCTTCATTTTTACAGTGGTTTTTTTTAGTCTATTTTTTATGCTGGTTTTTAGAGTCATCTTGAAAATTGGAAATACATAATGTATAATGGTACTCCTTGAACGATTGTGGAAAGGAAAAAAAAACTGGCTTATCATCAGCAATTTCTCTTTTTTCTGCAATATATTTCAGATTATCTGTCATAGGGTTGTCAATTGGCCTAAGGCATGGGAAGGGTTATCCCTTTCCCTCATACAACAAATCTGCAGCAGACGACTTTGAACATATTTTGTCAAAAAATGGAAAATCTCTATAATTGAATGGATAACCTATGACTAAAAATTGAAAACATTGTGGCAAAAGGAGAAATTGCTTGTTTTGAGCAATTTCTTCTTTTGTCACTATGTTTTCAAAAAGCTGTATGCTGCAGAGGCATCAGAAAGCATCTATATGAGGGAAAGGGATATAGACGCTTTCTATTGCCTCTGCAGTAGACGACTTTTGAAAACCTTGTGGCAAAAGAAGAAATTGCTCATGATTTCTTCGTTTACCACAATGTTTTCAACTCAAGCCAATCATTAAACTTTCATTTATAGAGGTTTCAAACATTTTTTCCTAGATGTTTTCAAAGTTGCCTGCTGCAGATTTGTTGTATGTGGGAAAGGGTTATATTAAGGACTTGTAGTTGTTTTACATAGGTTGTAGTTATTTTAATTGATGTTAATTGATGTAAGTATTATTCATGATACAATTCTTTATGGCTGGTATTTTATGTTCCGTGTGTACATGTTCTGTAGGATATTTGACTATCAATAGTGAAAGAAAACAATGTTTCGTTTGATTTCACAAAGATTAATTGGTGTTTTAAACCATTTCAACAGTATTTTAGTTATATCATATCAACATTACATTTAGTCATGGCATTAACACTGTAACCAGGTACTATGGATCATTAAGTATTCTGTTAATCACTTGGCAAAGACAAAATCCTAATTGCATGTTGAACCAAAATGGAATGCAAAGTCAAACTCAAGTTGTGGGTTCCTAACATGATCAGAGTAAGGAATTTAAAAACTATTTACCTGAATTATTATTAACCCAGATGACCTTTGAAAACATTGTGTCAGAGGGAGAAATTGCTTATAATAATCGCATATCGTGTTTGCGTTCCGGTTGGATTATTTTTCACGGAGTTATGGCCCTTTACCCCTATGTATGACTAAATTAATTTCCGGGCTATTTCTCTGCAACCGCTTTTTGGAATTTTATGAAACTTCATAGGAAGGATCACCACCAAGTGTAGATGCGCATATCGTGTTTGCGTTCCGGTTGGATTATTTTTCACAGAGTTATGGCCCTTTACTCCACCATCAGGCTATGTATGACTAAATTCATTTCCGGGCTATTTCTCTGCAACCGCTTTTTGGAATTTTATGAAACTTCATAGGAAGGATCACCACCAAGTGTAGATGCGCATATCGTGTTTGCGTTCCGGTTGGATGATTTTTCACGGAGTTATGGCCCTTTACCCCACCATCACATATGTCTTTCAAAACATGAGCGGGGGTATCACTAGTGAGCAGTAGCTCACATATTTCTTGTTATGCTTTCATTCAACGAGATTTTCCATACGTTTGCTTCAATGTTTGTTGTTTGTGGGAAATGGTAAAAGTCGTCTGCCTTGTACCATCAAAGGAAAAGAGAAATATTTTCAAAATTGTATTTAAATTTGGCTACAGAGTTGAAAGCATTGTGTAAAACGAGAACTAGCTCACTTTGATTCAACAGTTGATCCTTTTTTCAACAAAGTTTTCATAAGTCTTCTGCTGCAGAGTCCTCAAATTCGTCTGTACCCTGTTATTGCAATGACTGAAGGATTATGGAATTTTGCAAGCTTAGCCCTTTCCCACATACAACGATTTAGCAGTAGACGTTTTGTACAACAAATATGCCAAAGTAAAATAACTATATTAAGGGCAAATTAAATTATTGCTAGTGATTTCTAAACTTGTCTGATGTCATGGCGTCCACATGTGGGAAAGGGTTAGAATTTGTTTATATGCAATTTATATTTGTTTATACTTTTTATAAAAAAAAATACTAAAGATTAAAATGTTATTAAAGAACAAGTTGTAACTGTCTTTCCCTCATTTTTAATTTATCATCTAATTAACAATATATATAACAGCTAATTATCAATGCATTTGGTGAATAAACAAGAGGAAAATTCAACAGCATGTCAATCTGCAGCTGATTTTAGTCCATTCAAAAACCATTCATTGTTAAACAGAACCAATCATAATGGATTGAAAATGTTTTTCACATGAGGAACATTTCCTGCAGAGTGCCTTATGATAACACAATAGGAAAATGCCTATGACATTTGATTGGAATTGGTTCAGATGTTTGAAAAAACTCATCTTGAGCAATTTGCGCAAACATAAGCTAACAGGAGGGCCATAGTTAAGCTCACCGGGGTATGATGACTCTGTATGATAAGGTTTTCTTAACCCTTTCCCTCATACGACAATATCTGCAGCAGACGACTTTGAATGTATTTTGTCAAAAAATAGAAAATCTCCATAATTGAATGGATAACCTATGACATAAAGTGGAAAACATTGTGGAAAAAGGAGAAATTGCACGTTTTGTGCAATTTCTTCTTTTGTCACTATGTTTTTAAAAAGCTGTCTGCTGCAGAGGCATCAGAAAGCATCTATATGAGGGAAAGGGTTAAGTAATTCTTTAACCCTTTCACACTTGTAGACGCATTCTGATGCATCTGCAGCAGACGACTTTTGATTGTGACAAAAGGAGGAATTGCTAAAAACAAGCAATTTCACCTTTTGCCACAATCTTTTCAATTTTTTAAACAATAATAGTTACAATTAAAGAGATATTCCATATTTTGGCATGAGTTTTCAAAGTCGTCTGCTGCAGATTTGCATTATGTGGGAAAGGGTTGAGAAGTAATATGATAAACAAGTAAACAATGCAGCCTCTAGAGTTGAGTATCCACTAATCTAATATGATTTATGAAGCAAGTTCTGCTGAATAAAACAATGTCAAGGACTGCTTTCTGGATACTTAAACTTGCTGTGTGAGAAGATTCCAAAAGTTGAAACACAGGATTTAACCCCTCTTTTCTACATACAGTTTCTGATGCTTCTGCAGCAGATGACTTTTGAAAACATTGTGCCAAAAGGAGAATAATTTATAATGAGCAATTACTCCGTTTGCCACAACAGTTACTCTTTTCCATAGTTCAATAAATTTATTGAACCCTTTCCCTCATATAACAATTTTGCAGCAGACAACTTTGAACATATTTTGTCAAAAAATGGAAAATCTCTATAATTAAATGGATAACCTATGACTAAAAGTTGAGTACATTGTGATAAAAGGAGAAATTGCTCGTTTTAGGCAATTTCTTATTTTGTCACAATGTTTTCAGAAAGCCGTCTGCTGCAGAGGCGTCAGAAAGCGTCTATATGAGGTAAGGGTTAAACAGATTTCCCATATTTTAGTTACAAGATGTTTTCAAAGTCATCTGCTGCAGATTTGTTGTACGTGGGGAAAAGATTAAAACAAGTTTCTTCCTCTGAGCTATTGACTCCACCTGGTATAATTTTGGTTTTTATATTACCATGGTTACATAAGCAGTCCAAGATTCGAATCTAGCTGATTCAAGTTCATAAGAAAAGTAGACTTCGGACAAGAAACTTAAAAAAAACATGTTAAATTTTGAAAAGATGGATGCTACAAATATATATTCTATGGATGTAGAGTCGAGGTCAAAATTGATTGATTGTTTAGTGTTTAATTTACACCACTTTCAACAATTGTTCTGTTATATATTGACATTTCCTGGGTAAGTTACCCTAACACTGGTCCATTTATCCTGATACCAGCTAAGCCCACAACACTGAGCGCCAAGATGACCAGCCATTTCTACCATTTTTGAAGTCTTGGGTATGAGCCGGCCTGGGATTGATTGATTGATTGGGGTTTAACGCCATTTTTAAGAATTTCTCAGTTATATCACGGCCAGTTCACCTACTCATGCATTTCCTGGTTTTCTCACACCAATACTCTACACAACAATCTTCCCAAGCAACTGGCTGCTTTTCCACATAGACTTAGCCCATTGGTGGAAGACGAATGACGCACTGACCTTTGTCAATCTTCAGAAAGAAAGTTGGCCGAGCCGGGATTCGAACTCGCAACCCCTGGATTGACAGCCCGTGTCGCTACCGACTGAGCAACCGGGGCTCGGTGGCCTGGGATTGAACCCTCAGAGGTCAAGATATAGTCTGAATAGGAGTTTGCCGGCTAATATCCCTCTCATTCATTCAACCTTTCCCTCATACGACAAATAAATCTGGGTAAATATTTGGAACATCTCTATCAATGAAAGTCTTATGAATAAATCAATTGAAAGCATTGTGGTAAAAAGAGAATAAGTGCATTATGACCAATTTCTACTTTTTCCACAATATTTTCCAAAAAGTGACTACTGCAGATGCGTCCGAGTGCATCAATGTGCTGGTTGGAAAGGGCGAATTACAATTTTACTGTTGGTAAAGGAATTGTCTCGATGAGAGTATCCATTCCAGTACCCACAACATGGGTTTTGATGGAAAAATATAGATATATACAAACAATGCACACTTTATTGAGAACTCGGGTATAGGTATCTATTTTGAACATGCATTCATCTGCTCACATCTTCCGACTCCATATCAACTTCTCCACTTTCAGCAGCATCTGTATCAGCACTTTGGTTAGTAGAGGTCCCATTGTCTATGTCATTATCTTCACTAGCACTAGTCAGCTCAGATCCAGATCCAGCTCCGTCTGCAGCTCCCCCGACTCCAGAATCACCGTTATTATCACCGGTACCGGCACCAGTCTGTGAAACAATATTATCCTGTCCTGAATTTTCACTGACACTTGAAGTTTCCGCTTGTTTTTCGCAGTTTGAAGTGTCTGTAGATGATGAAGGTGAAGGTGAAGCATTGGATGTGCTTGTTGAAGTAGTCTCTTGTGTTTCTGCTGGAGCCTTTTCCCCTGTTTCTAGATAATTCTCCCACTTTTTCAGTCTAGCCTCTCTTTCTTTTTCTGTCTCAAGAACCTCGTACTTTGTTTTACCATCCCAGGCCTGGGCGAGCACCCGTCTTTGTGCAAACCATCGCTGGTGTAAACCCTGAATACACGTGTCCGCTTCCTCTGCTTCTGTAAAATGTACCGACACCACCCCATCGAGATGTCTCTGCAGTATAGAGAACAGAGGATCAATGAATCACATTTAACATCTGCTAATGGAAAGCGCAACAGTGATCAATAAATCACATTTAACATCTGCTAATGGAAATTGCAACAGTGATCAATGAATCACATTTGACATCTGCTAATAGAAACTTGCAACAGTGATCAATGAATCGCATTTGACATCTGCTAATGGAAAGCGCAACAGTGATCAATGAATCACATTTGACATCTGCTAATAGAAAGCGTAACAGTGATCAATGAATCGCATTTGACATCTGCTAATAGAAACTTGCAACAGAGATCAATGAATCACATTTGACATCTGCTAATAGAAAGCGCAATAGTGATCAATGAATCACATTTGACATCTGCCAATAGAAAGCGCAACAGTGATCAATGAATCGCATTTGACATCTGCTAATGGAAAGCGCAACAGTGATCAATGAATCACATTTGACATCTGCCAATAGAAAGCAGAACAGTGATCAATAAACCGCATTTGACATCTGCTAATAGAAAGCGCAACAGTGATCAATGAATCGCATTTGACATCTGATAATGGAAAACGCAACAGTGATCAATGAATCACATTTGACATCTGCCAATAGAAACTTGCAACAGTGATCAATGAATCACATTTAACATTCTGCTAATAGAAAGCGCAACAGTGATCAATGAATCACACTTGACATCTGCTAATAGAAAGCGCAACAGTGATCAATGAATCACATTTGATATCTGCTAATAGAAAGTGCAACAGTGATCAATGAATCACATTTGACATCTGCTAATGGAAAGTGCAACAGTGATCAATGAATCACATTTGACATCTGCTAATAGAAAGCGCAACAGTGATCAATGAATCACATTTGACATCTGCTAATGGAAAGCGCAACAGTGATCAATGAATCACATTTGACATCTGCTAATGGAAAGCGCAACAGTGATCAATGAATCACATTTGACATCTGCTAATGGAAAGCACAACAGTGATCAATGAATCACATTTGACATCTGCTAATAGATAACTACAACATCATTCAAAGTGAGATGGAGCAATTATTTGATCGATTGATTGATGCTAAACTCCATTTTCAACTCTTTTTTCAATTATGTCAAGGCAGCATCAGAAGGTGATTCTTTTATTTTTTTGTCACCTTGAAGGCAGGTGACACAAAATGCAGATTAATTCACCCTTTCCAACATACAACAAATCTGTAGCAGACGACTTTGAAAACATGGTGACAAAAACATGAAAAATCTCCATAAAAGATAGCTTAATTGTTAAATAAAGTTTAAAATATTGTGGTCAAAGGAGAAATTGCTCATCATGAGCAATTTCACCTTTGGCCACAATGTTTTCAAAATGTGTATGCTGCTATTTTGTCAAAATGCTTCTTTGCATGTGGGAAAGGGTTAATAGACATACATGTTTAAAAATTGTAAACTTTAACCCTTTCCCTCATATAGACGCTTTCTGATGCCTCTGCAGCAGATTAGCTTTTTGAAAACATAGTGACAAAAGAAGAAATTGCACAAAACGTGCAATTTCTCCTCTTGCCACAATGTTTTCCACTTTTTGTCATAGGTTATCCATTCAATTATGGAGATTTTCTATTTTTTGACAAAATATGTTCAAAGTCGTCTGCTGCAGAATTGCCGTATGATGGAAAGGGTTAACATATATACTAGTTTTAATAAAACGGCAGGTACATAACCCTAGATAAGAGGCGTTTTGTAATCCTTTTTAATTGAACCTCTGACCCTATGTTGTGGATACTCCAAAAGAATCATCTCGGTGAGACGATTCTTTTGAGTACCCACAAACCCACAAAATAGGCTTTGCTTTGATAATAAAAGCTGAATACCCTTCCTTATCTGCACCTATAGTGCCGCAGGTAACACAAACAAATAGACATAAACCCTTTTGTTAACACAAAATAATACTTACATCATAAACGATCACTTTTTTAACTTCTCCATATTTGGTACACTCTGTCCTCATCTCCTGTCTTAGTGTGTTGATCATAGTTGGATCATCCTGTGGTAAAAACAAACGTAACCTTTATATTGTATATATTTTCTCTTTCATCCACACGAAAATCGATAAACTTTCCCTTTCCCACATACAACAATTCTGCAGCAGACCACTTTGAAAACATACCGGAAAAAAAAATGGAAACTCCCTTTTTAAATGATAGTTCAATAATTAGACCCTTTTTAAATGATAGTTCAATAATTAGATAAAGAGTTGAGAAAACATGGTGACAAAAGGAGAAATTGCTCGTTTTGAGCAATTTCTTCTTTGTCGCCATGTTTTCAAAAAGCCGTCTGCTGCAGAGTTGTCAGAAAGCGTCTATATGAGAGAAAGAGTTAAGAAATTATAACCCTTGATCAATCTTGGCTACTTTTCCCATTTTATATCATAAATGACGTCGCCGGGAGTGTAATAAAGCCATTGAATAAATTGCGTATTCAACTAGTGTAATAACAATGTTACGTAACATCATAATGAAAAGCATTGAAAATGACCGCGCTATATAGCGACGTTATATATATTTTGCGCTAATAATTGTCGAATTGGAATTTATGATATAAATAGAATATAACATTCGTGGCCATTCAATACGAAATTTTATTAAACTCGTTTTCTAAAATTGCTAAAAACTCGTCAAGGCTCGTTTTTATCAATTTTATATATTTGTCTCAGTCTCCTCCTTGGTCTTTGATAGTGCATGGAATAACAAGAGCTTGTTAACATGTTTTTTAACCCTTTTCCTCATATAGACGCTTTCTGACGCCTCTGCAGCAGACAGCTTTTGTAAACATAGTGACAAAAAAAGAAATTGCTCATTTTCTTTTGCCACAACGTTTTCAACTTTTAGTCATAGGTTATCCATTCAATTATAGAGATTTTCTATTTTTTGATAAAATATGTTTAAAGTTGTCTGCTGCAGAATTGTAGTATGAGGGAAAGGGTTAAATAAGACCTGACATACAAACAAGATCATTTCATGGCACACATGTGCCAGGAAAATATGAACCACAAAAGGAAATTTCATTTGAAGTTTGGTTGAAATTTTTCCCAGTGCAAGTGATGAATGATGTTTGAAGCTAAAATTAACTAAGCACAGACAGCTAGTGATCCCAGTAAATCTTAAGACTGAAAATTGGCAGGTCACAAGCTGTCTACAAACCAAGCTTGAAAGTTTATATGTTAAATTAAATGAGAAAATGGGCCAACAAGAAAATATGAAAAAGAGAGATAACTCCATAATTATATATGCATGACAGTGATTTTGAATATTCAAACACTTAGAGAAATATTTTAATTTATATGCATGTTCTGGGATTAGAAAATATGGTTTATTTTGTGTCTGTAACCCTTTCTCCCAATCTATGAGCCATTGCACGAGAAAACCAAAATTATGGACTCTGCATTATGTAATGTACCGACCCAGATCAGTCTGCAAAATCTGAGCAGGCTTATCCAAGCCGAGAGATTCCATCTCAGTGGAACAAAGGTATAGACTAGAGTAATGATTCCTTAAACAGAAAATCCACAGGAGGCGAAAAGTGTCTGTCAGGGTAAGCCTGCGTGGCATGCTTAGGCTTATCTGAGTTGATACTTTACGCAAAATGTTGCTTTTCTTGTAGAACGGCTCATATATTGAGAGAAAGGGTTAGACATAAAATGAACCATACATTTCTAATCCCAGAATGTGCATAGTCTCATAAATTACCAGTTAGGGAGCTTATCTTATGACCCCCAATATCCCAGCAGTTACAGAAATATGTTGCATTCAAAATATTTACAAGAAGTTGCATAGAATTACTTCTTTGTAATTCTGATTAATTGGATTTAATGCATGAGCTTATCAAATGATCCCAGTCATATTTTTGTTTAACCCTTTCCCACATACAAGAAATATGCAGCAGACGACTTTGAACATATTTTGTCAAGAAATGGAAAATCTCTATAATTGAATGGATAACCTCTGTGACTAAATGTGGAAAATATTGTGGCAAAAGGAGAAATTGCACGTATTGTGCAATTTCTTCTTTTGTCACTATGTTTTAAAAAAGCTGTCTGCTGCAGAGGCATCAGAAAGCATCTATATGAGGGAAAGGGTTAATCTTATAACCTAAATGGGTACAAATATACTAGGTTGCATTCAGAACTTTAAACCTTTCCCATATATATACAGCAAATAAAAATGTTGAGAATCTCTGTTGATGAAAGTGTAATTATTGAAAAGAGTTAAAAACCTCATGACAAAAGCATCAAAAGGCCCAAGAGAGCCACTGCATTAGGCAACAAGGAACATTAAAACTTTCTAAAAAATTGTTTTAAAATCTTCCTCATACTTTTGGAAAAGAATATTTTTTAAATTTTCACTATAGCGATATAGGTCAAAACAGCCCAGCCCCCTGGTGGCCATGTTTTTCAACTAATCAACATGGCTTGAAAGAATCTGAAAGAGGGTCACCCAAGGAACATTCATATAAAATTATTTGGAAATCAGCAAGATACTTTCTGAGAAGAAGATTATTCACTATAGCCATACAATGCAAAACAGTCAACATGGCTTGAAAATATCTGAAAGAGGGTCACCCAAGGATTATTTCTACGAAATTAGTTGGAAATCTGTAAGATACTTTTGGAGAAGAAGATTATATAAGTTTTCACAATAGCCATATATTAAAGGCAAAACAGCCTTCCATCTATCAACATGGCTTGTAGGATTCTGATAGAGGGTCACCCAAGGAACATTCACATAAAATAATTTGGAAAGCGGCAAGATACTTTCTGAGAAGAAGATTATTAACTATAGCCATATAATGCAAAACAGTCAACATGGCTTGAAAATATCTGAAAGAGGGTCACCCAAGGAACAATTCTACGAAATGATATGGAAATTGGCCAGATACATTTGGAGAAGAAGATTTTTAAAGTTTCACAATAGTCATATAAAGAAAAACAGTCCTCGTCTTGGCGGTCATGTTTTTGTTATCAATAACCACGGCTTGAAGGAATCTGATAGAATCTGATAGAGGTTCACCAAAGGATCATTTCTACAAAACTATTTGAAAATCGACCAACAGGTTTGGGAGGATATTTTTTTTTAAGTTTTTTTCTTTCGATTGCAGAATTCTGCATGGATAAAAATAATTCTGGTCAGGACATTGAGAGGCTGCTTTTTGTGAAGTTTCATCCCAATTGCCCCAACGGTTACAGAGGAGGAGATGATGACACATGGACGCACACACACATGATGGACAATTTGCCATGATGACATAAGCTCGACGCCAGTGGAACTAAAAATTGATCATTGTGAGCAATTTCTCCTTGTTCCACGATGCTTTCAAAATTCGTCTGTTGCAGATGCGTCAAATTGCGTTTGTATTGCGGAAAGGATTATGCAATGGGATTCCAACACTAGGTTGACTGATATACTTTATGTTGCTTTCCATATCCTTCAAATAGTCCAGCCAAAAATGGTAAACTTAACAGAGCTCTAGATAAAAACAAATTTGCATGTTCTTAACCCTTTCCCTCATACGGCAATTATGCAGCAGACGACTTTGAATGTATTTTGTCAAAACATAGAAAATCTCCATAATTGAATGGATAACCTATTATAACTAAAAGTGGAAAACATTGTGGCAAAAGCAGAAACGTTTTGTGCAATTTCTTCTTTCATCACTATGTTTTCAAAAAGCCGTGCTGCAGAGGCGTCCGAAAGCATTTATATGAGGGAAAGGGTTAAATCCTGATTTGACCTTGAAACCCTATGTTGTTGTTACTCAAAAGAATTGTCTCATTGAGACAATTCTTTTGAGTACCAACATCAAAGAGTTTGGTTGGATAATAAGAAAGATATTGTGGGGAAAAGAGCTGTATACGCCTCCTTATCTGAACTCACCTCAAAATCTTTTGCATCAAAAATATTTTTCAGAATGACAACTTTTTCATGCTTCAATCTTGCTCCTCTTGGAAGTTCTGGCCTCCAATCAAATAATCTGAAAACGGTTTACAGTACACAACTTATTTCATGGTTACTTGGCAAACAGTTAACAGTATACATCCTATTTCATGGTTACTTGGCAAACAGTTAACAGTATACATCCTATTTCATGGTTACTTGGCTAACAGTCAAAACAGTTAACAGTACACAACTTATTTCATGGTTACTTGGCAAACAGTTAACAGTATACATCCTTTTTCATGGTTACTTGGCTAACAGTCAAAACAGTTAACAGTACACAACTTATTTCATGGTTACTTGGCAAACAGTTAACAGTACACACAACTTATTTCATGGTTACTTGGCAAACAGTTAACAGTATACATCATATTTCATGGTTACTTGGCTAACAGTCAAAACAGTTAACAGTACACAACTTATTTCATGGTTACTTGGCAAACAGTTAACAGTACACACAACTTATTTCATGGTTACTTGGCAAACAGTTAACAGTATACATCATATTTCATGGTTACTTGGCTAACAGTCAAAACAGTTAACAGTACACAACTTATTTCATGGTTATTTGGCAAACAGTTAACAGTATACATCCTTTTTCATGGTTACTTGGCTAACAGTCAAAACAGTTAACAGTACACAACTTATTTCATGGTTACTTGGCAAACAGTTAACAGTACACACAACTTATTTCATGGTTACTTGGCAAACAGTTAACAGTATACATCATATTTCATGGTTACTTGGCTAACAGTCAAAACAGTTAACAGTACACAACCTATTTCATGGTTATTTGGCTAACTCTTTGTGTTCTGATGACTTCTGAACTGTTGCCTGAGGCCGAATGACTTTTGCGACACCAAGGGACATCAATTTTACTGTTACGCAATTAACCATATAATAACTTTAATAACCAGATCAAATGTTTATTTAAACAAAGTGTTGATAACTAACTATACAAGCCATTTTCTTTTAGAACCATAAAATTTATCTTGAACTAGTACATGTAATATTTGTATAGAAAAAAAGTGACACCGGATACAAAAAATATGCAACAGACAACATTGAAAGCATATTCACAATTATATTTGAAACTATATAAATGAAAGAAAAATTATTGAATAAAGATGGAAACATTGTCGCGAAAGGAAAAATTGCTTAGTATGAGTCATCTGCTGCAGAGGTGTCAGAAAGCGTTTACAGGGGGGAGGGTTAAGGTTTAACCCTTTCCAACATATAGATTTTTCTGATGCCTCTGCAGCAGTTAACTTTTGAAAACATTCTGACAAAAGGAGAGATGCTCAAAACAAGCAATTTTTCCTTTAGCCATAACGTTTTCAACCTTTTTTCAGTGATTATATCTACATTTTGAATGATTTTCTGTGTTTTCGCCTAGATACTTTCAACGTCGTCTGCTGCAGAATTGTTGTATGTGGGAAAGGGTTAACTTACTTTTCCTGTCTTTCTTTCAGCCTCCTTTTCTCCTTGTTTGAGAGTTTTTTCTTCTTTTTAGAGGGGTCGTAGTCTCCCTTCATAGCAAACTGTGCCAGCTCCACTTTGACTGTACTGCCTCGTAGATCACTACCATCCAGTAGATTCAGGGCTAAGTCTACAGACTCTTTCTGCAAAATGTCATACAATATATATTACGCAATGTAAATGTCTAAACTGAAGACTTAACCCTATCCAACAAATCTGCAGCCTTGAACCCTCTATGCTTAACCCTTTCCCTCATATAGACGCTTTCTGACGCCTCTGCAGCAGACGGCTTTTAGAAAACATAGTGACAAAAGAAGAAATTGCACAAAACGTGCAATTTCTCCTTTTGCCACAATGTTTTCCACTTTTTGTCATAGGTTATCCATTCAATTATAGAGATTTTCCATTTCTTGACAAAATATGTTCAAAGTCGTCTGCTGCAGAATTCATGTAATTCATTTAAACTTCAATTTCTAAATTCATCTAGGCAAACGCATGGAAAATATATTAAATGAAACTATAATCATAGAAAAAGAGTTTAAACTAATATTGCATTGGAAGATTGCTCATTTTTGTTCATTATGAGCAATTTCTCCTTTAGTCACAATGTATTCAAATGCCGTCTGCTTGTGGGCAAGGATTAACCCTTTCCCACATACAACAAATCTGCAGTAGATGACTTTGAAAACATCTACTCAAGATTCTTTATAAATGTAGGGTATTATTACTGAAAAGAGTTGAAAACATTGTGACAAAAGGAGAAATTGCTCGTATTGAGCAATTTCTCCTTTAGTAACAATGTTTTCAAAAGTCGTCTGCTGCAGATGCTTCAAAATGTGTCTATAGGTGGGAAAGGTTTAAACAGAGCTTAAAACAATGCATTCATAAGATGTTTGCTATAGAGACACTCAAATTGTCGGTATCAGCCTGGCAAAGGGTAAAATAGTGGACGAATTTCTTATTTGTATGTGTGTTTAAGTTAATCGTTATCTTGTAGACCATTGTCAATCTTATATGATCTATTTACCAGATAAAATGCGTTTATTCACCTGCTTTATAAATTATATTATTACATGTAAATTCAAAATATAGAAGTAAAAGGAGAAATTGCATATGATGAGCATTTTCTCGTTGTTTCACAAGGTTTCATAATGTTCTCTGAAGTAGACTCGTTAAAATGCTTCTGCAAGTGGGAAAGCGTAAACCTTTAAACAGTAGAAATCAGTGTGGAAAAAGCATTCCATTTCAGAGAAAACAAAATTTGTCTGAAAAGGGAAAAAGTTTAATTAATCCACATACCTTGATAAAGCAACACCGTCCATCACCTTTTGGTTTACCATCTTCACCAAAGTATAGTTTAAGCTTTGGCTTTTTCTGTCTTGGATCATGCATGACCATTCCATACTTCGTCATCATTTCCGTGAATTCCTCAAGGGTGATGTCAGTGGGTAACCCTGATACATATATATTGGTATTATCCTTTTCTTCCATGTTAAACCAGCCCTCTGAAAATTAGGAAGAAGGGAAAAAATGAGCATGTTTGTGTAAAAAGGGACATCCATGTGAAAGATCTATTCCGTAGAGAATGACGTATTATTACATATAATAATACTAGAATGGAGTGCTCCCCGAGCACATGTGTCACCTGCACCTGCTCATTAAAAGTGTGACGAAAAAGTGTGACGGACAGACAGATGCCGCACAAAAAAAAAAGTAATCCCTAAGTGCCTACCATGCTATGCAGGGTGACACAAAAACACTCTTCAATGCTATATTTCAGTCCTAGGTCTCCTTTGGACTAAACCCCTATCCCCCATATATATGCTTTTTGACGCATCTGCATCTTTTTGAAAACATGTCGACAAAAGAAGAAATTCAATTTCTCCTTTTGTCACCATGTTTTTAACTCTATTCAATTATTGTACTTTCATTTATGGGGAGTTTCTATTTTTTGGGGGGTATGTTTTCAAAGTCGTTTGCTGCAGATTTGTTGTATGTGGGAAAGGGTTAATTAACAAAGATCTCTACCGAATTGTGATGTGTGAATATCAATCAAGATACATGGAGACTCCGTGTTTCTTGTCTGAGAGGTACACAGGGAAATTTTCGATGTAACCCTATGGTGGTTAACCCTTTCCCTTTTATAGACGTTTTCTGATGCCTCTGCAGCAGACGACTTTTGAAAACATTCTGACAAAAGAAATTGCTCAAAACAAGCAAAATTCGCGTTTTGCCATAATGTTTTCAACCATTTTTTTAGTGATTATACCTACATTTCTAACAACTGCTCAAAACAAGCAATTTCTCCATTTCCACAATGATTTCAAATCTATTCAATAATAATATCATTTATTGAGAGTTTCTGTATTTTGGACGTGATAATTTCAAAGTCGTCTGCTGCAGATTTGTTGTATGTGGGAAAGGGTAAAAGGTTAACAAACTAATTTTGTTCAATTTTGATAGGAACCAAGCAATCTGTGCAAGATAATCCATTTTATCTGTCTTTGACCTTTGCTCTCGCAATGTGACTTTGGATTGTAATCTTCAGTCCTGAATCTTTCATGTGACATACTGTCTCAACAAGACGAACTAGAAATATCACTGAAGATGATAAATACCCCCAAAACAGCACCTTGACTCAAAATATGGTTTACGACCGACCAACAAAAGGGCCATAACTCTGTAAACAAGAAAAAGTAACAAAGGGCAATAACTCTGTATTTAGATTAAATAGAGTTATGGTTTCTGTACACTGCACTTTCTCTCAATGTGTTGTATCATCCTATGAAGATTTATTAAATTCCAACAATTAGTTTTAAAGTTATGCTCCGGACAAGACTCTACGAATATGAAAAAGTAACAAACGGCAATAACTCTGTCATTATGTAAAGTAGAGTTATGTTTCTTGTACACTGCACTTCCTCTGATTATGCTCTACCATTATATGTAGTTTTATTAGATTCCATCTATTAGTTATTAAGTAATTCTACGGACAAGAAAAAGTAACAAAGGGCAATAACTCTGTATTTAGATAAAATAGAGTTATGGTTCCTGTACACCGCACTTCCTCTCAATGTGTTGTATCATCCTATGAAGTTTAATTAAATTCCAACAATCAGTTTTAAAGTTATGCTCTGGACAAGACTCTACGAATAAGAAAAAGTAACAAAGGGCAATAACTCTGTAATTATGTAAATTAGAGTTATGGTTCTTGTACACTGCACTTCCTCTGATTATGCTCTACTATTGTATGCAGTTTTATTAGATTCCATCTGTTAGTTATTAAGTAATTCTCCGGACAAGAAAAAGTAACAAAGGGCAATAACTCTTTATTTAGATTAAATAGAGTTATGGTTCCTATACACTGCACTTCCTCTCAATGTGTTGTATCATCCTATGAAGTTTTATTAAATTCCAACAATTAGTTTTAAAGTTATGCTCCGGACAAGACTCTACGAATAAGAAAAAGTAACAAAGGGCAATAACTTTGTATTTAGATAAAATAGAATTATGGTTCCTGTACACCGCACTTCCTCTCAATGTGTTGTATCATCCTATGAAGTTTCGTTCAAATCCTATGTTGCATTGTTAAGATATGGTCCGGACAAAATATGGCTTCCGACCGACCGACCGACCGACCGACCGACCGACCGACCGACACAGTGACTCCTATATACCCCCCCAAAACTTTGTTTTTTGGGGGTATAACAATAGGGTCGAGTTATTTGAAAATCCAATTATGCATCTTTAAATCAAAGCTCAGATGGCTTCGTGAATGAACAAATATACATGCAACCGTCATTTGTGGCAAATATTTCTTGTTCAATAAAGTGCATAAAATGAGTAGAGATTAAAATATACACACCTTCTCTTTTTTCCGGAATTGGAGCTTTCCTTTTCTTTTTCTTTTTTCCATCCTCTTTACTCTCTTCCTCTGTTAATGGTTGTGCAGTAGCCTGATCATCGAACTGAGCCATACAGTCACTATAGTAGTCATGGTTGTCAGTCCCATAGTAATAAGACCAGTACTCGTTATAGGACTTTTTCTCTTCATCCGTATACTTTTCCATATCCTCTTTAGAATCTGCAGAGAAATGATTTGTAAGGCACAAAGAAACTTTTAACCCTTTCAGTCATAAGACAATTCTGCGGCAGACGACTTTGAACATATTTTGTCAAAAAACAGAAAATCTCTATAATTGAATGGATAACCTACGACTAAAAGTGGAAAACATTGTGGCAAAAGGAGAAACTGCTTGTTTTGAGCAATTTCTTCTTTTGTCACTATGTTTTCAAAAAGCCGTCTGCTGCAGAGGCGTCAGAAAGCGTCTATATGATGGAAAGGGTTAACTTGATTGAAACAATATTCTTGGTTACAAATACAAGTCTATTATCCCTTTCCCACATACAACAAATCTGCTGCATACAACTTTGAAAATATCTAGATGAAACTAGAAATATCACTGAAGGTGATGAATACCCCCAGCTGGTGCCTGACAATATACATATGTATGAGAAATTCAAGGGGCCATAACTCATTTACACTATGTTTTCAAAAAGCCGTCTGATGCAGAGGCGTCAGAAAGCGTCTATATGAGGGAAAGGGTCAGGGTTCAACATTAACTTTTTTAGTTACTGGACCAGTGGTCCAGTAAGTTTTGGAATGCACTAGACCTGACCTTATCTCAACTGGACCAGCCAATGAATGTTATCAATGATGCAATATACCAAGAAAGGATTAATTTTGTAAATCTTCGGTTTGTAGTGTATATTTGGATTGATATTCAAATTAACAGTAAAAAACAAATGATACAGTACTTTTTTCTGATCTTATAATTTTTCTGAAGTTAGAACATCATATAATAATAAATATTAACCCTTTCCCACATACAGACGCTTTCTGACACCAGAGACCTCTGCAGGACTGCAGCAGACGACTTTTGAAAACATTGTGGCATGATTGAACAATTTCTCATTTTTCCACAATGGCAATGTTTTCAATTCTTTTCAATAATTATACCTGCATTTATGGAGTTTCTCTGCTTCAGATTTGTTGCATGTGGGAAAGGGGTAATATGCTGTATTACAGTAAGTAATTGAAATATGTCACTGTGTGCCACAAATAACAAACATGCACATGTCTTGAACACAGTCTGTGAGTGTGTAGAGTTAATTGTCAAAGTCTGGCCGACTGGCTCTCTGTCCCCAATGCCAACTGAGTTCCAGGGTTCACTGGGCGTTGTAATCCTCATTACAGCTTCTTGGACTCTTCCTTTCCTTTTCTTTATTGTTACTACCGCTGTCATCATTTTTATCGGAAGAAATCCGAATTGAAACAGTTTATTTGACATTATGATGATTTTACGATTGGCTGCTATTGTAAACAATGTAAACATACCGGAAATTAGTCTAAACTGTTGTCGTAACATTTGAGATGCCAAAGCAATCAGCTTAATATAAAGCTAGCATTCGTGTTTATACTTGAATCAAACACTTTAATTTACTATAAATTAGACTAATGTTGCGTAAACATGCAAAGAAAAAACAAGATTACTAATTGAAATTGGTTTTTACAACTAATTTTTAGAAGAGAAATCGCAACTTTTCAGACATTTCAATATCGGCTGCTAACGATTTTAAAAATTGGGATCCCAAAAATTACGCCAATAGTTTAGAACAATTTCCGGTATGTTTAAATTGTTTTCTTTAGCAGCCGATATTGTAATGTCCAAAAAGACATTCGAGAGGAGAATCGGCAGTCAATATTTTCGACCGTAAATCTATCGGATCCTTTGATTTGTTTGACAACAAATTTGGGCAGATATTGATGGAATAGGAACACGACCAGTCGGTCTTGCCAGATGCTAATGTAGCTAGACCGGACCAATGAACTACTAGTGAATGTCGTTCGATCGTGCGTTAATGTCGAACCCTGAGGGTTAAGGGTCTTTCGTAGGCTTCATAAAAGTAAACCTTATGTGTGTACCTGGCAAGGCAGGCAACACGAAAACTCCACTTATCAGCTCTGATATCATATTAACCCTTTCCCACATACAACAAATCTGCAGCAGAAGGCTTTGAAAAGACATGGGCAAAAATATTGAAACTCTCTATAATTGAAAGTATCATTATTGAAAAGAGTTGAAGACATTGTGGCAAAAGTAGAAATTGCCAATATGAGTAATTTCTTTTATTGTCACAATGTTTTCAAAAGTCGTCTGCTGTACAGGAGTCAAAGTGTCTGTATGTGGGAACGGGTTAATAGAGGATATTTCATGAGTGTTTATTCATAATCACTTTTAACTAGAAATACTGTGAGCAAAGCTCACTGAAGAATACCCCCCGCTCCATGTTTGTTTACCATTGAGCCGTTTAGGAGGAGTAGTGCTTACATGAAATGTGGAGGTATGTGCACAGGAGTCCCTCGCAGATAACCTCTAAGTTAAATTATCTCCCCTTGGAAGAGTCCGAGGCGTGTGATCTTCCTTCATGCATATCTACATATGATGTGTAACCTTCATGTAAAGTTTGAACCAAATCCATTGAGCCGTTTAGGAGGAGTAGTGCTTACAAGAAATGTGGAGGTATGTGCACAGGAGTCCCTCGCAGATAACCTCTAAGTTAAATTATCTCCCCTTGGAAGAGTCCGAGGCGTGTGATCTTCCTTCATGCATATCTACATATGATGTGTAACCTTCATGTAAAATTTGAACCAAATCCATTGAGCCGTTTAGGAGGAGTAGTGCTTACAAGAAATGTGGAGGTATGTGCACAGGAGTCCCTCGCAGATAACCTCTAAGTTAAATTATCTCCCCTTGGAAGAGTCCGAGGCGTGTGATCTTCCTTCATGCATATCTACATATGATGTGTAACCTTCATGTAAAGTTTGAACCAAATCCATTGAGCCGTTTAGGAGGAGTAGTGCTTACAAGAAATGTGGAGGTATGTGCACAGGAGTCCCTCGCAGATAACCTCTAAGTTAAATTATCTCCCCTTGGAAGAGTCCGAGGCGTGTGATCTTCCTTCATGCATATCTACATATGATGTGTAACCTTCATGTAAAGTTTGAACCAAATCCATTGAGCCGTTTAGGAGGAGTAGTGCTTACAAGAAATGTGGACATACGGACAGACAGACAGACGGACGGACGGACAGACGGACGGACAGACAGGGTGATTCCTATATACCCCCCCAAACTTTGTTTGCCGGGGGGTATAAAAAACGAGTTAGCTAAGATGATATGCCACGAGCCTTGGTGATCGTCATATTCAGTTTAGTTATCAAATTCATTAAAAGTGATAATGAATAAACAAGAATTAGATATTTTATTTATCACATAAAGTGATTTATGAGGGGTATTTTGAAAAAATATAAATGAAATTTTGTTTGGTTTATCGCATTGTAACAAAGACTTGAGCTTAAGACTGAAAACCAAACAAGTAGTGTCATATGATATTTAAGTAATTGAATTTCAACCCTTTCCCTCATATAGACGCTTTCTGACGCCTGTGCAGCAGACAGCTTTTTGAGAACATGTTGAAAAAAGAAGGAATTGCTCAAAACATGCAATTTCTCCTTTTGTCACCATGTTTTCAACACTATTCAAATATTGCACTATAATTAAAAGGGAGTTTCGGATATGTTTTCAAAGTCGTCTGCTGCAGATTTGTTGTATGAGGGAAAGGGTTAACACTCGCAGAGAGGGCTTTATGTGATAAAACATTTACCTGACGACTGTTCTGGCAGTTCCCCACTCTGGATGTTTTTTTCCAAGTCTTTCAGCTTTCCAAGCACCTCTTCCGTGGTATCTTCTTTCGCAACAGTTTTCTTCTTGTTCAGAATCTGCTCTTCTTTGACTTGAGCAGCATAGTAATTCTGTGATGGACAATATATTATACATAACATATGATCAAACTTCTGTGATTGTCTGAGAAAAGGTTTATGGTGTGTGAAATACCTCTGCTCTAGATAATTATCCCTTTCCCACCTATAGACGCTTTCTGACGCCATTGTAGCATTTGAAGCATTTGAAAACATTGTGACAATTTTTCTCTAAATAAAACTCTCATTCAAGAAGAAGTCGTCTGCTGCAGATTTGTTTTTAAGTGGGAAAGGGATAACACAGTGACAGAAAGAACAGTATTATGTAAAATTACCCCAGGGTTAACCCTTTTTCACATACAAAAAATCTGAAACAGATGACTTTAGGAAAATCTAGGCACAACAATGGAACATCTCTTTAAATAAAACTATGATTATCAAATAGAATTAAAAACATTGTGGCAAAAGGAGAAATGATCATAATGAGTATTTTTTCTTCTTCTTTACTCAATGTTTTCAATAGTCATTCAAAAGTCGTCTGCTGCAGATGTGTCAAAATGCGTATCTAAGTGTCAATTTGGGTTGATATAAAATGTAAGGTCCGCTGAATAGGTAATTTCCAAGACATGAACTAAATGTTGTCTTATTGAATAGAACATAAGAGAACAGTATCTTTCCTTCTGGTACAAATATTGTTCACTGATGAATCACAATAACTCCGACATGTCAGACTGCCGAGATCTTGAACTAGTTCGGAAATATATGTATATTCATTTTCAACTTTGAAAATATCTAGATACTGTGAATTCGTCGTGCTGAAACATATTCACTTTGAGATCAGAAAACTCAACAAGAGGGCCATGATGGCCCTATATCGCTCACCTGATTTTATTTTTTTCACTTTAGCCACATAAGCCCCGCCCCCTGGTGGCCATAGTTTTCGACCAATCAACATGGCTTAAAGTAATCTGATAGAGGGTCACCCTAGGAATATTTCTACAAAATTATTGGAAAATCAAGAAGATTTTTTAAGTTTTCACTCAAGCCATATAAGGCAAAATAGCCTCGCCCCCATGGCGGCCATGTTTTTCGACCAATCAACATGGCTTGAAGGAATCTGATAGTGGGTCACTTAAGGAACATTCTGAATCTTCATCTTGAAAAATACTGAGAGGTCGTTGACCTTCTCCAGGAGCAAATGTAAATGTAGAATTTCTAGTTTTCAATATCTGCCTCATCCAACAATGTGTCAATATTACCAATGTAAAGGACATGTGACAAATAAATGAAGTTTTTATCGTGTTCACAAAGTGAATTATAAAAAAAAAATCCAATTTTAAAGGGCTATAATTCAGTCATGCATGGACGGATCTGGCTTGTTTCAAAAGGAAGCGAACTCTCATGTATATCTAGCTACTGTAAAAGTTTGGTAAACATCGGATAATAAATGATGACTTTAACTTGTTCACAAGGTCAATTATAGCAATTTTGCCAATTTTAAAGGGCCATAATGGTTTTTGAAAGGAATCCAGCTCTCATGAATATCTAGCTACTGAATAAGTTTGGTAAACATAGGATAATAAATGATGACTTTATCTTGTTCACAAGAAATTGTGGACGGACGACAGACGCCGGACAAAGTGCGATTACAATAACTCACCTTGTCACTACGTGACAGGTGAGCTAATAAAAGGTGGTAAACATGGGGTTGGGTGCTAACAACTAGTATTTTCTCAGACAGTTGATAGTGGGTCCATATATAAATGCAAATTTGATAGTGATGTGACATCATGTCATTCATGCAACTTATATACTTATCATTTTCAGATTTCTAGGTAATATAGTACCACCAATACCAATACTTTCCTGACCATATAGGAATGTTGTTTTCACTTATTTTACTATTTTAGTAAGATGATTCTTGTTCCTATTTCATAATTTATCAAAGTTCAATCTCTTTGGAAAACAGTGGTACAATGGAAGAGCGTCGGCTTCTTTTTCTCGTATCAAATATCCTGGGCTGAATCCCGTGATGAGCCGGTTCTACATTTGGGATTTGTTCACACAAACAGCGCAGGTACAGGTAAAGTTCCCAGGAAGCAGACATCCAACATGATTAATATAAGCTGAAAGCTTGTTTTGCAATAGATGTAAAATAAATAAGATTTAACTTATTCTCTCTATTATATCACAAAGGATTTTATAAATTTTCAGAAAACAAAAAAGAAATAACTGCTTAGTGTTTCATATTGGGAAACAAGCCTCCATAGTGACTATTTTTTTTACTTTAATTGAAACAACTTGAACACTTTTGGCAGAGTTGATAAGTGAATATTTCTGCCAAATCATTTACAAATCAGTCCAGGTTTTTTTTACTCTATAAATATAAGGAGCCATCTGGTAGCCATATTTTTCAATAGATTTGAATAGGGCTGTAGCGATAGTTCAAACTATCGATATATTGCAATAGTGACAAGGGCAATAGTAGTGCATCGATTGTAAAACTGAAGATCAATAACTATCGCAATAGTGGTTGGAACTATCGATAGTATTGGTTCATGTAGTACATTGAATCTAAATATGCAGATATGCTTTTATTTCTTAGAGAAAAGACCATGTTACTTGTCTGTGAACAAATTTTGTTGCCTGAAAAGTGATAAATGTTATTTATGTGTTAGCTGGAAAATTAAGTTCTTTTTGAGAGCAAAGGGTTTCTTTTTAAGTTTTTAAATAAAGGATAAACAATAAAATGCTCTTTTTGATATTTTTATTCCTTGTAATTAGACTTCAGAATAGTTATTTTTTTAAAGTTCAATAAAAGCAATAGTATTGCAATGCATCACAATATTAGTTGTGCAATAGTTTAACTATTGCAATGGTACTTTCTGAAAATCAATACTATCGCAATAGTGATTTTTGGGCTCAATAGTCACCCCTAGATTTGAATATTTTTGGAAGAGGGTCTACCAAGGAACATATGTGCCACTTTTTTCCAAACCATACCAACCCTTTGGACAATATCTTTTTTTATGTTGCCATGGCATCCAGTTTTCCAAGGAATTCAATTCTTTGAACAATTTTGAAGGATGATCATATGAGGATCATTCCTGTGAAATTATTTTAAAATTGGTCCATTGGTTTAAGAGAAGTTGATTGAAGTTGTTTGAAGGAAAATGTGAACAGAAGGACAAACGATGACACAATAGTTTACCCCACACTTCATGCACAGGACTGGTGAGCTCAAAAACTATCTATTAGAAAAAATCATGACAATTGAGAAATTGCTCAAATTTAGCAATTGATTGCTTTTTGAGGAATGTTTTCAAAAGACCATCTGCTGCAGAGACCCTATTAGGAAAACGTTTAAAATAAACTTTACCCCTTTCCAACCTGCGGCCGCATTTTGACGCAATAGCAGCTGACGACTTTTGAAAACATTGTGGCCAAAGGTGAAATTGCTCATGATGAGCAATTTCTCCAATGACCTCAATGTTTTCAACTTTATTTTACAATTAAGCTATCTTGTATGGAGATTTTACAGGTTTTTGTCACTATGTCTGCTGCAGATTTGTTGCATGTGGGAAAGAGATAACTGCCTGTGTATTTTAACCCTTTTTCTACATATAGTTTATTTCTGATGCCTCTGCAGCAGACGACTTTTGAAAACACTGTGAAAAATAAGAAATAGATAAAAAAAAACAGCAATTTCTACTTTTGCCACAATATTTTCAACTCTTTTCGGTAATTATACCTATATTTATAGATCTTTTCTGCGAGTTTGCCTAGATACTTTCAAAGTCGTCTGCTGCAGTTTGTATGTGGGAAAGGGTTAATGATCTGTCAAAAATGTACCTGGTAGTAGTTATAGTAGTCTGCCTGTTTTTGCTCCTCTGTCACATCCTCTCCGGATCCAGATGGCATACCATAGTTCATCTGATATTGGGCAATAAAATTGGCATCTACCTAAAATTGGCAGAAAAAATAGAAATATAAGAAACCTTTTCCCACATGCAGACGCAGTTTCTTCTTTTGACACAATGCTTTTTATTTAAATTTAAGCAAGATAATTTCATTATCAAATTTTGTGGAACTTTTTGTTTGTGGGAAAGGGTTAAACCCAAAATGACCCACATGGAAACGTTTTTATATTGTTATACTTTGAACTGTTTGAATGGCACGTGTACCGCCTCAGATGCGAGAGGTCGATCTCTGGTCAGGTCATACCAAAGACTTTAAAGTTTAACAAGAGCTGTCGGAGGACAGCGCGCTCGACTATTCCACCGCTTATTTAAGTTACTGAGATAATGGACTCTAATGTAGTTGCATGCAAAACATTAACCACAATTTCTTAGTGGGTGATAATTTGCATTATATGCAGGATAGTGTTATTTAACATGATTATTTTCATAGGTGTGATGGTTAGATAGGGTTGTATAACCTTTCAATGGAATGCATCAAGTAGTTACTAAGATATGGACTCTTAATGTAGTTGCACGCAAACCTTTAACCATAATTTCTAAGTAAAAAAAGGGCAACAATTTGCACCATATACAGGATAGAGTTATCTTAATTGGTTGTGTTTATAGTTGTGCACTTGGGAAAGGTTGTATGAAGTTTCAATACAATTTTTCAAGTTGTTACTGAGATTACACTCTAAATGTAGTTGCAAAACTTTAACCAGAATTTTTAAGTCCAAAAAGGTCCATAACTTGCATAAAATGCTGGATAGAGTAATCATACTTGCTTGTCTACATAGATGTGATGGTTGGTAAGGGCTGTATTAAGTTTCAATGCAATGCATCAAGTAGTTACTAAGAGATGGTCTCTTTATGTAGTTGCATGCAAAACTTTAACCAGAATTTATAAGTCCAAAAAGGCCATAACTTGCATAAAATGCAGGATAGAGTTATCATACTTGATAATCTACACAGGTGTGATAGTTGGGTAGGGTTGTAGAAAGTTTCAATGCAAAGCATCAAGTAAATACTGAGATATGGACTCTTAATTTAGTTGCATGCAAAACTTTAACCAGAATTTCTAAGTAAGAAAAATGCCATAACTTGCATAAAATGCAGGATAGAGTTATCTAGGTGTGATAGTTGGGTAGGGTTGTATAAAGGTTCAATGCAATGCATCGAGTATATACTGAGACATGGACTCTTAATTTAGTTGCACGCAAAACTTTAACCAGTATTTCTAAGTAAAAAAAGGGCCATAACTTGCATAAAATGCAGAATAGAGTTATCATACTTGATAATCTACACAAGTGTAATAGTTGGGTATGGTTGTAGATTCAATGCAATGCATCAAGTAAATACTGAGATATGGACTCTTAATTTAGTTGCACGCAAAACTTTAACCATAATTTTTTAGTAAAAAAAAGTGCCATAACTTGCCTAAAATGCAGGATAGAGTTATCTAACTTGTTAATCTACATAGGTGTAATAGTTGGGTAGGGTTGTAAAAAGGTTCAATGCAATGCATCAAGTATATACTGAGATATGGACTCTTAATTTAGTTGCATGCAAAACTTTATTCAGAATTTCTAAGTAAAAAAAGAGCCATAACTTGCATAAAATGCAGAATAGAGTTATCATACTTGATAATCTACACAGGTGTAATAGTTGGGTAGGGTTGTAGAAAGTTTCAATGCAATGCATCAAGTAAATACTGAGATATGGACTCTTAATTTAGTTGCACGCAAAACTTTAACCAGAATTTCTAAGTAAAAAAAGGGCCATAACTTGCATAAAATGCAGGATAGAGTTATCTAACTTGATAATCTACATAGGTGTAATAGTTGGGTAGGGTTGTATAAAGGTTTAATGCAATGCATCAAGTATATACTGAGATATGGACTCTTAATTTAGTTGCATGCAAAACTTTAACCAGAATTTCTAAGTAAAAAAAGGGCCATAACTTGCATAAAATGCAGGATAGAGTTATCTTAGATGATAATCTACACAGGTGTGATAGTTGGGTAGGGTTGTAGAAAGTTTCAATGCAATGCATCAAGTAAATACTGAGATATGGACTCTTAATTTAGTTGCACGCAAAACTTTAACCAGAATTTCTAAGTAAAAAAAGGGCCATAACTTGCATAAAATGCAGGATAGAGTTATCTAACTTGATAATCTACATAGGTGTGATAGTTGGGTAGTGCTGTATAAAGTTTCAATGCAATGCATCAATTAAATACTGAGATATGGACTCTTACTTTAGTTGCACGCAAAACTTTAACCAGAATTTCTAAGTAAAAAAGGGCCATAACTTGCATAATATGCAGGATAGAGTTATCTAACTTGATAATCTACATTGGTGTGATAGTTTGGTAGGGTTGTAGAAAGTTTCAATGCAATACATGTAGTATTTAAGAACTTGCATGCAAAACCTTAACCAAAGTGTGACGTGGACGCCGACGCCGACGCCGACGCCGACGCCGACGCCAGGGTGAGTAGTATAGCTCTCATATTCTTCGAATAGTCGAGCTAAAAATGGTAGTAATGGCTGCCCTTCTTGGCGCTCAGGGTTGCGAGGTTAGCATCATGACTGACTGGCTGGTTCCAGGATAAATAGATCAGTAGTACTAGTAACTTAACCAGAAGACGCTGTGATATAACTGAATTTTTTTTGAAAGCAGCGTAAAACACCTAACAATCAATCAACAAACTTTTGTCAGATGTTTTAAAAGCAGATGACTTCAAATATGCAAAACCATATCTAATTTATTAATTATTATTTATTAAATTTTTAATTATGAAATTTGCACATCTTGTTAAGTCATCATCGCATGCTTGCCTACATGTCTAAACATATCAACAGATTTATTTTTAACCCTTTCCCACCTATAGACGCTCTCTGACGCCACTGTAGCAGAGGACTTTCGAAAACATTGTGACAAAAGGAGAAATTGCTCAAAAGGAGCAATTTCTCCCTTTGCCACAATGATATCAAATTTTGCATTAATAATACCTTTACACAGATTTTCTGTGGTTTTTTTTAAAGTTTGCTGTATGTGGGAAAGAAATGGTGAATCAAAATGTTACAGTTCGAAGTTACTTCTCTTTTTTCAAACAACACTACATGTATCTCTATTCTAAAGATCAAACTTCCATTTATTGGGCAATGATATTTGTTTTCATCCAGATGTTATCATTGTACATACATATATATATATATTGGGGGATGGAATAACGTTACGTTTCCCGTGAGTGATACTAAGAAAAGAATGTACGAGTCTGTGGAGCAGGCAACGTTTGAAAGAATAGCACATGGGATTGATTGATTGTTAGGACAGGTGTTTTGTGCCACTTTCAACAATATTTCAATGATATCATGGCATTTCCTGGGTAAATTACCAGGGTTCACTTCCACCAACCTTACTTAGCGCTTAGTATTACTTAAATACTTAAGTGTATTTCATCATTTTTAGCTCGCCTTTTCGAGAAAAAAAAATGTCACACCATGGTTAATTTTTTTGTACTAATCCCCTTCTTTGTCAAAACCATTACAGATTTTGCTTTGAAACTTACAACACTTATTCACCACTGTTACCGCCATCAACAGACAAGAGTACATAACTCTGTCAAGGTTTTTGTAAGAATTATGGCCCTTTTTTTCTTAGAATTTTGGTTAAGTTTTTTGTACCAATGTACTTCTTTTCAAAACCATTACAGAGATGGATTCGAAACTTAAAACACTTATTCACCATCATTACCTCCAGCAACAGACAAGAGTACATAACTCTGTCAACATTTTTGTAAGAATTATTGCCTTTTCTTTACCAATTTGCAGAATTGTTGCATGCGGGAAAGGGCTAAAGAATAGTAGGAAGAGGAGACACTGTTCAAGGCAAGCAAGCAATTTCTCCTACTCTGTGGTTTCAACTCTGTTCTGAAATGACCTTTCCTAAGTATTAAGCCTTTCCCTCATATGACAATTCTGCAGCAGACGACTTTGAACATATTTTGTCAAAAAATGGAAAATCTTTATAATTGAATGGATAACCTATGATTAAAAGCAGAAAACATTGTGGCAAATGGAAAAATTGCTCGTTTTGAGCAATTTCTTCTTTTGTCACTATGTTTTCAAAAAGCTGTCTTCTCAGAGACGTCAGAAGGCGTCTATATAAAGGAAGGGGTTAAGCCCTCATAATGATATAGAAGCTTTCTGACACCTCTGAAGCAGACAGCTCATTGGAAACATTGCTACAAAAGAAGAAATTGCTCAATACAAGCAATTTCTCCTTTTGTCAGCATGTTTTCATCTCTATTCAATTATTATAATTTCATTTAAAATTATTTTAGAAAAACATTTTGGGTATGGTTTCAAAGTCGTCTGCTGCAGACTTGTTGCATGTGGGAAAGGGTTAAGATGTATTCAAAGCAGAGAACTCTGACAGTTTCATATCAGGTAAAGGACAAACTAACTTACCTTAGGAAACCAAGCCTTCTTCTGCGAATCCCATTCGTAAACAGTGCCATCAGGATCTACTCTCTCTTTAGGATGATCACCTTCTTTCTCTGAATTTTCTTTCTCAAGCTTTTCCAGTTCCAACTGCTCTTCAAAATCTATGTCACCCATTTTGCTCCTACCATCTGTAAGAAAAAAGAGAATATACTGAAATAAAAGGTAGTTAAAAGTAAAACATGTACAATATTAACTGTGGAATCAGATTCCTTTACAAATATTCCTCCAATACATTAAACAAATTTAAAACTGCATACTTAAGTTGGTGGAAGTGGGAAGGATATTATTTCACTGTGAATCATGTACATATTCATTCTAACATTTATGCAACTGTTAATTTAATTCAATGTCAATTTCAACATTTTACAATAACAAGTATAAATATTGGGAAATATAAAACAGCAATGTATCAAATACGATTTTATAACAATTACTCTTCACTTTTTATCCATTTGTTTGAGTATTTGTATATATTCTCATTCTCTTGTAGTTTTGTTTCATTATTTTTATCCATTTGTTTGAGTATTTGTATATATTCTCATTCTCTTGTTGTTTTGTTTCATTATTTGTTTTTTTTGCAATTTGTATGCATGTAAAGTTGATTAAATAAAGTTTTTATCAATATGATGATTATTATTATTATTATTATGATAACCCTTTCCCAAATAGTACAAATCTGCTGCAGACTACAATGAAAACATATTAAGCAAAATCATGTAAAAATCTCTATAAATGAAGATAAAATAATTGAAAAAAAGTTGAAAACATTATGGCAATTTTTTCTTTTGTTCCTATGCTTCAGAAAGCATCTATATGTGGGAAAGGGTAAACAAAAAATACCCTGACATTCCTATAAAAATGATGCTGACTGAAGTAGCTATTGCCTGGTAGTCTTCACCATAACAAACCAAGAAAGAGTATTGATAAGACCTAGGAATAACAAAATATCAAAGGGAAGCAAGGCAAATTGGTGTAGCAATTTTCATATGAAAATGTGGTTCAAGGTTTGAATCAAAGTCTCTAAAATGGCTTCCTTGGAGGTAAGCACTAACCAACTAAACTAATCAATCTTTTAAAATCATTGATAAGAAAAGCCATTATACTCTTCCAGCAACTGTTTTCCCTATATATATCACATATATATATGTGGTACCGTAACCTATTTAAAGACCCATTCACAATTAGGCAATGGCTCTTCACAATATTCTGAAAGGGTTCAACCAAACATTTGAGCAACCTCTGTGTGTGTACATACATGGATGATATCACAGACACATGCCCATCGCGCATAGTCGACCCTGAGTGGATCCGTTCTTAGAGGCTGGGCTTTAAAAATTGTTTACATAGTGAAACTCGAGAATTAGATCGTAAAATAAAATAGTATAATTAAATGAATTATTCCCACTACATATTTATTAATCCCTGACAACATGGTCTCATCACAGTACCGAATAATTTGAGACAAATGCATAGACAAGAGAGTTTAGTTAATGCCAAGTAAAAGTGTCTTTTTGATTCAGACAAGGATGTCTCAATTAAACAGACATAGAAATTCAAACATCACCAGGAATAGGCTATAAAAAACTTCCATCAGCTACCTATGCATCTTGTTTGCAGGTAGAAATCAAACTTTTTTGTTGAAGTATATTCTAATGTTAAACGGTAGACATGATAATGTGCTTAAATTACTTGATTACATAAAAACCTAAACATTGTCTTGAAAATTCAGCCGAGCTTTTAAATGGATCATGCATTTTAAGACATAAAATCAACATGGAAGCTCACTATCCAGTAATTCATAATATCATGAATTCTTTTCACTGTACCTGTCCCATTCACAATTATGGGGAAAATAGACTGTCTTCCCTTGCACGTAACGAATATTAACATACCTAATTGTTTTCAATGATAACCAATCAACTTTGCCTTAATGTTGGATATACAAATTACAATGATACATTGCGGAGGCAACATTCCAACACACTGACAGAGAGACAGACCCTGTGCTCCACAAGGAACAATGAAAAGAGGTAAACCCATAGATTCCTGACGAAGGACATCTGAGGAAGAAATGAATGGGTTGAATGTCTAAACTCTTGGTGTGAAACAAAAGTCAAGGCCTCATACTGAGTACAGTGGAAATCTGGAGTGAAGACCCTGTGCTCCAACTGGAGTGAACAGTATTAAGTCAATAACTGAAAGAAGGCATAACAGTTGAATTGAAGAATGACTGGCTGTATTTCAATTAGTGTTATTGATGAAAATTAAACACTCAAACAGGTTTGTATTAATTAATTTATAATTTTAGCAATTTTTGAAATTTAAATGAAGGGAAAGGAATGATTGATGGTATGAACGAGAACGGAAAGCTTTTAAATTCGTTTAAACAATGCCTGTATATATGATACATCCATAATGAAGTACATTTTGCGGTAGAAAATGATAATCATTAATGCGGGAAAGGAAAACACATTCGCGAAAACCCATGTTGTTTATAAGTCATCTATTGACAGCTCCTATTTTTCGTGAATA
This sequence comes from Serripes groenlandicus, assembly GCA_031761405.1. NCBI lineage: Eukaryota > Metazoa > Mollusca > Bivalvia > Cardiida > Cardiidae > Serripes > Serripes groenlandicus. The sequence goes on along the minus strand of JASEVX010000089.1, from coordinate 402,233 downwards.
ATGCAACTTAGGGTAATGTTATCTTTTGAAGGTTATCTGAATTGAAAAACTATACATTTCTAAGCACCGACCTACTAAAATGGAATGTTTATTTCAAGAAAATCACGACAAAGTCGACGTTTGATCCGTATCATACAAACGTTTAGTCAGAGTTGCGAAGATGTTTGACGAAATAAGGAGTCACACCCGTACGAAATGTGGCAAAATAATATAAAGAACAAGACGAATGTTTGAGGCAAAGCATCAAAATGAAGTCGCAATATTTCGTTGCACGCATGAAGAAAAAAAAAATACATTTAAATCCACAAACATTAGACAAATTTAATCTGTAGTTAGTAATGCAGATATCGGTATTTGATGATTTTAGTATTATGTAGGATATTTAACCTGGCAGGGTCTGTGTTTTAACTTAAAACACAGACCCTGCCAGGTTAAATATACTACATAATATGTTAATAGGCAAAGCCTAGGTCGTGTGAAAGCAATAACAATTAATTAAGCAGTGTCAGTCCCCCAGCAAGTAACAAATTTATAGGCAAATTGTAGAAAGTTACAAAAAGGAATTTGAAAAAGATATTGAAAAAACCCAAACTTATCATGCATTTAAGTTTAATTTGTACATATGTTTTATTTTTTATTAGGTCAGAGGCCTAACAGACTGTAAATTTCCAAGGATGTTGATGGAAAACACTGGACGGCATTGAAGAATGTTCTCTTTTTTTTTTTTTACAAATGCCAGTTATTTGTAAACTAGTAATAAATATAATTGGAAATTGACTCTTAGTCTTACGAAGTTACGATGGTTGATTGAATGACTTGAGCTTTAAACATTATTTTCAATGGTTCTTCAGTTTATCTAACATTTCCCCCTGGCTTTTTAGAATACTAAAATACTCCACACACTTACAATCTTCCATGCCAAGCCTAAGAAAAATTAAGAAAGAATCAAACGATGAGACGTAAATAAATCTTTTGATTTCTCACCTCTAGATGAATGGCAAATGGCTACCTTTGCATGATCTGGCTGAATGTATGATCTTGAGACATCTTACGACGAGAACACTATGCATACAGACTGCGAAAATATTTTCAAAAGTCCCAATTATAATGATGTATGTTGGAAAGGGTAAAGTTTAGCCCCTTGTCTGATGTAAATTACTTGATGTCTGTGACTAATCTGAATACATTGTCGGAATGGTGTAATTGATCCAAAATGAACAATATCTTCCTATTCAACAACATTTTCGCTTTGAACCCCTATCTCCTTTTCTGCTCCTTTTCTGGTTTTTAATTTGTAAAGCATGAAACAGCATCAGGTTATTTGTTAATAAGTAACAAAGTTAGTGTCAACAACGTATATGAAATATGTAGTTTGAAAAAAATGGATAGTGAAAGATCTGATCAGACCTTGAACATGTACAGATTCTCAGAGTTATCAATGTTGAAAACTGTTCCTTTTTAGCTCACCTATGCACGAAGTGCAAGGTGAGCTATTGTGATCACTTTTTGTCCGGCGTCCGTCCGTCGTGCGTCGTGCGTCGTCCGTCGTGCGTCGTCAACATTTCAGCTTGTTAACACTCTACAGGCTACTTTTTGCATCCAATTTTCACCCGGCCGGGTAGCTCAATTGGTAGCGTATCTGACTCGTGATCTGGAGGTCACGGGTTCGATACCCGGTTGCAGCGACATTCTTTCGGGCGATGTTTTCCATTGCCTCTCACCTCTGATCTATGTGAGAAAGTAGTCAGTGGCTTCGAAAGAATGTTGTGTAAGTACTGGTGTGGGAAAGCCAGGAAAACATGGGTAGGTGCACTGACCGCCGTGATATGACCAAAGCTGTTGAAAGCGGCGTTAAACTCCAAACGAACAAACAAACAAACATCCAATCTTCATGAAAGTGTATCAGAACATTCATCTCCATCAAATCTTGGACAAGTTCGAAATTTTGTCAGAATGTTTGTCTTAAAGATATCTAGGTCAAGTTCGAATATGGTTCATATCGGGTCAGAAACTAGGTCACTAGGCCAAATTGAAGGGTAATCTTGTTAACACTGTAGAGGCCACATTTTCAACTTGAGCATGTTGAAATATTGTCAGAATGTTTGTCTTAAAGATATCTAGGTCAAGTTTAAATATGGGTCATATTGGGTTAGAAACTAGGTCACTAGGCCAAATTGAAGGAAAATCTTGTTAACTCTGCAGAAGCCGCATGTTTTGCTTCAGCAGCTTGAAATTTGGTCAGAATGTAGAGCTAAATGATATCTAGGTCAAGTTCGAATATGGGTCATGCAGGGTCAAAAACTAGGTCACTAGGCCAAATTGAAGGAAAATCTTGTTAACACTTTGGCTGCCACATGTTTTGCTTCAGCAGCTTGAAATTTGGTCAGAATGTTTGTCAAAATGATATCTAGGCCAAGTTCGAATATGGGTCATATTGGGTCAGAAACTAGGTCACTAGGCCAAATTGAAGGAACATCTTGTTAACTCTGTAGAAGACACATTTTTTGCTACAGCAGCTTGACATTTTATGAGAATGTTTATCTAAATGATATCTAAGCCAAGATCAAATATGGATCATGTAGAGTCAGAAACAAGGTCAATAAAGGAAAATATTGTTCAAACTCCGGAGGCCGCATTTTTACTTTGAGCAAGTTGAAAATTTGTCAGAATGTTGTCTTGATAATATCTAGTCCATGTTGGAATATGGGTCATATCAGGTAAAAAAATATAGATCACTAGGTCAAATGAAGGAAAATATTGTTAACACTGTGGAGGTTGCATTCAGAATAATTGTCCTGATGTATTTTGCATTAATTGTAGTACATTGTATAATTAAGGTGACGATCCAGGGTCATCATGGCCCTCTTGTTTTTAATTGTGATTGCTGAGTTAAAAAAGCTTTTGAAAAGGGTACAGGGAGTAAACTATGTTCACTAGAAGCCTGGATAAAAATTTAATAAGTGTTTAAGTAAGACAACTCCCCACAACATAATTGTTTCATGTATAATTTGTTAAGTTTAGCTGCTTCTTTCAAAACATGTACTTGCTGAGATTTGAACTCAGAACTCTTGTTAGACCAGGTGTGTTACCATTAAACTACAGTATAGGTCTTTACTTTGAGCAGGAGTTTGAAAATATGTGTAATTTTATTACCAGTAAAGTATAAGAATCTTTTTGTTACAATGAATAATCAGTTTAAATTTTACCATTTCTATTGTATGTATACAGATTAGACAATTTCACACAGAATAATGGAATTCACAATAAATTACATAGAAAATGGAGAACAGATACATTTTTGTGGTATTTTAGTTATATCAGAACACTTATGTGAGGTCACTAGGTGACTTATAACTGACATTAATTATGAATAAATGTGGTTTGAATACATACATGCAGAGTATTTAAAATAACCTAGGGAAGATAATGTTGAAATTCTTAGTACCAAGTTTGTCCAATCTGATCAATAAACACATTTTGGATAAAAAAAAAGATGAAACTACTAGAAATTCAGCCTGTTGAAAGAAAAGTAATGTGTTTTACTAGCCCACATATGACATCATTTCTTTAAAACACTGGACTCAATTTAAGTTTGATCAATAAACACATTTTGGAAAGATGAATGTACTAGAAATGTAGCCTGTTGAAAGAAAAGTAATGTGTTTTACTGATAGCCCTCATATATGACATAATTTCTTTAAAACAATTGACTCATTTGAGTTTGATCAATAAACAAATTTTGGTTAAAAAAAATATGAATCTACTAGAAATTCAGCCTGTTGAAAGAAAAGTAATGTGTTTTACTGATAGCCCACATATGACATTATTTCTTTAAAACAATTGACTCATTTGAGTTTGATCAATAAACAAATTTTGGTTAAAAAAAATATGAATCTACTAGAGATTCAGCCTGTTGAAAGAAAAGTAATGTGTTTTACTGATAGCCCACATATGACATCATTTCTTTAAAACAATGGACTCATTTGAGTTTGATCAATAAACACATTTTGGAAAGATGAATCTACTAGAAATGTAGCCTGTTGAAATAAAAGTAATGTGTTTTACTGATAGCCCACATATGACATAATTTCTTTAAAACAATTGACTCATTTGAGTTTGATCAATAAACAAACTTTGGATAAAAAAAGGATGAATCTACTAGAAATTAAGCCTGTTGAAAGAAAAGTAATGTTTTTACTGATAGCCCATGCACATACATGACATCATTCCTTTAAAACAATGGAAATCATTTGAGTTTGATCAATAAACAAATTTTGGATAAAAAAAATGATGAAACTACTAGAAATTCAGCCTGTTAAAAGAAAAGTTAAGTGTTTTACTGATAGCCCACATATGACTTCATTTCTTTAAAACAATGGATTCATTTGAAGGCATGAAAGTGTTTTCCTCTCTATCAGGTTGGAGGATATATGGCTTAAGATATTTACTAGCCTAGGCTATGTAAACCCACAAACCAAGGTGAACTGATTCTGGTCATAATTTCATGATTTAATTGACAAAGACTAGGTCATACATAGACTGTTTAACTGTACAATGTAAAAAAAAAAGTAAATTGAAGGCAAATAATTTGAAATAAGCTGTAGTTTCGTTTGTTTACTACATTTACTGCAATATATCTATATAGATACACGTCTTAAAGTCAATACAACAAGACAGTCGAAGATATGACAGATACAGACAAAAACAATACACACGATGTGACGTCACGCGATGTGACGAACGATAACTTCCGTTGAAATATTTACTATCATTTTCAAGTGTTTAATGCTTCTCTATATTGCCAAAATATAAAATCCATGAAATAATGATGACAGGTACAAAAGAATAGTCGACTTACCCTTCATAAAGTCCTTAATTCCAGTGAACGAAATCCATTTGTGATGAGTCAAACTATCCTTTCCTACGATTTCTGTCGTTTTCCTTTTGTTATTTATTTATTACTTGCACTACAATGAATTCACTTGCGTTGCAATGACGTCACATTTGATGTGTTTACTTCCGGTTGAGAAAATATAATTTCAAAAATAGAAAACGAGTGCAATTACACGCAAATTATCATATGTCAGATTCCTTGTTTTCATTCCTTTATCGAGAAGGAATTTAATTTAATTTTTCCCTCTAGTTTTTAGTATTTTTTTATTTGTCAAAACATACGAATATCGTGAATGCGGGTTTTACCGGTTACGAAATTAATAGGTTACGGTAATTTGTCCGTCCAGTAAGACCGGAAGCAAAATGGCCGAAAAAAAGTGCTATGGGGTTGAGATTTGATATGTGAAAAACAGTAAGATTGTACTGAATTCTCGTTGTTTTGATCTCGTATGATGTGTTCGTACGTGTAACCTATAGGCGTGCTTCGCTCGAGCCTTCGGCTCGAGCTTTCACACGTAATACTAAAATCATCAAATACCGATATCTGCATTACTAACGAAAAAAACTTTTAAGTCAATGCGATAATTTAGAGTTAAACTGATCATGAAAAAGACGAAAACTAAAGATAAATGGACAAGAGGTTATGATAAATTTCAATTTGTACCAAAAAAAATGTACTATTTGTATAGAACACAATCCCTGTTATGATATTTTTTTGTCAAATAATGCAGACACACAGAAAATCTTTTTTTGTTTTGTATTGGTAAGTCATGATAGTGGATAAGGGTTTAACCACTTCCCACATAAAACAAATCTGCAGCAGACGACTTTGAAATTATCAAGTACAAAATAATATGTTAATAGGCAAAGCCTAGGTCGTGTGAAAGCAAGAACAAATGAATTAAGCAATTTCTGTCCCCCAACAAGAAACAAATTAATAGGCAAATTGTAGAAAGTTACAAATACAGAATTTGAAAAACATATTGAAAAAAACGAAACTTAGCATGCATTTAAGTTTAATTTGTACATATATATCTGTTTTATTTTTTATTAGGTCAGGATTGTAACAGAATGTAAGATTTCCAAGGATGTTGATGGAAAACAACACTAGAAGGCATTGAAGAATGTTCTGATTTAATTTTACAAATGCCAGTTATTTGTAAACTAGTAATACATATAATTGGAAACTGACTCTTACCATGGTTGATTGAATGACTTGCGCTTAACATTACAACATTAACAATGGTACTTTAGTTCACCTAACATTTTCCCCTGGCTTTCTAGAATACTAAAATACTCCACACAACAATCTTCCAAGGCAGATGGCTAACTTTGCATGATCTGGCTGAATGTATAATCTTGAGACAATTTAAGATGAGAACACTATGCATACAGACTGAGAAAACTGTAATTTTTGACAAATATTTTCAAAAGTCCCATTTATAATGATGTATGTTGGAAAGCGTAAAGTTTAGACCCTTGTCTGATGTAAATTACTTGATTTCTGTGACTAATCCGAATACATTGTCGGAATGGTGTAATTGATCCAAATTGAACATATCCAAAATGAACAATATGTTCCTATTCAACAACATTTTCACTTTGAACACCTATCTCCTTTTCTGGTTTTTAATTTGTAAAACATGAAACAGCATCAGATTATTTGTTAATAAGTACCAGACTTAGTGTCAACAACAGTTACTGATTATATATACATGTATCTGAAATATGTTGTTTGAAAAAAAAATGGATAATGAAAGATCTGATCAATAAATTCAATATACATTTTATTGCATAAAACAATAAACAGTATGTTTATAGCAAATAAATAAATTATAAAAAGTACAAACAGAGAAATGGATTTTCCAGAAGAATTTGCAATAATTTAACATTGTTAGTGATCATGTTAAAATTGCTCTATTATAAAAATATGATGTATAAATTTCGTTAAAACTTTGATATTAGAACGGTTATCAAAGCTGGATCAAACCTTGAATATGTACAGATTCTCAGAGTTATCAATGTTGATAACCATTCCTTTTTTTAATTGTTATTGCTCAATTATAAAAGCTTTTGAAAAGAGTACAGGGAGTAAACTAGTTTCACTAGAAGCCTGTATAAAAATGTAATAAGTGTTTAAGTAAGACAACTCCCCACAACATAATTGTTTCATGTATACATTGTTAAGTTTAGTTGCTTCTTTCAAAACATGTACCTGCTGAGATTTGATCTTAGAACTCTTGTTAGACCACCAGGTGTTTTAGCATTAAACTACAGTATAGGTTTTTATTTTGAGCAGCAGTTCATGAAAATATGTGTAATTTTATTACCAGTAAAGTATAAGAATTTTTTTGTTACAATGAATGTATACCAATTTAAATTTTACCATTTCTATTGTATAGATTATACAATTTCACACAGAAAAATGGATTTCACAATAAATTACATAGAAAACAGATACATTTCTGTGGTATTTCAGTTATATCAGAGGACAGAACACTTATGTGAGGTCACTGGGTGACTAATATAACTGACATTAATTATGAACTGCCTTATAGCCTTTTTCTGTTGAAAAACAGATTAAGTTTTCTTTATTTTTCAACCAAAATGTTTATACAAATTTATTTGAATAAAAAGTATTTTGAGTGTTTGTTGAATTTAAAAAGAGATTGATCCTCTTTATCTACAGATTTCAATGCTCAGTTTGTTTTTACCTTATTTGAGTTTGATATAGTTAGTGTACAATGCCCTGTTTCATAGACGGACCTAAATCGGTGACCGTAAAAGGCTTTTATTTTGCATTTGCTCTTCAATTTGAAGAGTTCTATGACATCATTGGTTGTTGTGCTCCCAAGTATGAAAATAGTGCTGTCAATAGATGTTGAATCTTTTTTAAATGTTGTTTGAATACATACATGCAGAGTATTTAAAATAACCTAGTGAAAATAATGTTTAAATTCTTAGTACCAAGTTTGTCCAATCTGATCAATAAACACATTTTTGATAAAAAAAAAAAAAAATGAAACTACTAGAAATTCAGCCTGTTGAAAGAAAAGTAATGTGTTTTACTGATAGCCCCAATATGACATTATTTCTTTTAAACAATCATGACTCATTTGAGTTTGATCAATAAACACATTTTGGTTAAAAAGAAGATGAATCTACTAGAAATGCAGCCTGTTGAAAGACAAGTAATGTGTTTTACTGATAGTCCACATATATATGACATCATTTCTTTAAAACAATGGACTCATTTGAGTTTGATCAATAAACACATTTTGGATAAAAAAAAAAGATAAATCTACTAGAAATTCAGCCTGTTGAAAGAAAAGTAATGTGTTTTATTGATAGCCCTCATATGATTCCTTTAAAACAATGGACTCATTTGAGTTTGACCAATAAACAAATTTTTGATAAAAAAAATATGAAACTACTAGAAATTCAGCCTATTGAAAGAAAAGTTATGTGTTTTACTGATAGTCCACATATAACATCATTTCTTTAAAACAATAGACTCATTTGAAGGCATGAAAGTGTTTTCCTCTCTTTCAGCTAGGTTGGAGGATATATGGCTTAAGACATTTACTATGTATACCCCAAAACCAGGGTGAACTGATTCTGGTCATACTTTCATGATTTGACAAAGACTAGGTCATAGACATAAACTGTTAAACTGTACAATGTAAACAAATAATGTAAATTGAAGGAAAATAATTTGAAATTGACTGTAGTTTTGTTTGTTTGCTACATTTACTGCAATAAATAGATAAACGTCTTAAAGTCAATACAACTAGACAGTCGAAGATATGATAGTTTAGCTATTTTCTTGAGTGGAGTCAACATTTGACAAGACGGCTTCGGCTTCAAATGACAGATACAGACAAAAACGATACACACCATGTGACGTCACGCGATGTGACGAAAGCATCGTGGAACGTTCCCAACAGATAAGCAAATTATTGATATAATAAATATTATTGATATAATAAATAGCTTACCTTGAAATGAAGCTATGCCGATACAGAAACAGAATTGTTCGTCCTTTTTAGTTAAAATAATATCCGAGGCCAGTGTAACGAACGATAACTTCCGTTGAAATATTTACAATCATTTTCAAGTGTTTATTGCTTCTCTATATTGCAAAGATATAAAATCCATGAAATAATGATGACAGATACAAAAGAATAGTCGACTTAGCCTTCATAAAGTCCTTCCAGTTGAATGAAATCCATTTGTGACGAGTCAAACTATCTTTTCCTACCATTCCTGTCTTTTTCCTTTTGTTATTTATTTATTACTTGCCTTACAATGACATTACTTTTCGTTGCAATGACGTCACATTTGGATGTGTTTACTTCCGGTTGAGAAAATACTTTTTTAAAAATAGAAAACGAGTGCAAACGCAAATTATCACATATCAGATTCCTTGTTTTCACACGTATAAACAGTCTATAAAATGAAAGTATGATAACTGAAAAGTGTTCAAAATTATTGTGGTAAATGCAAATCATGATTGCTCATTATGAGCAATTTCTCCTTTTGCCTTAATGATTTCAATGATGTTTAACCTGACAGACTTTGAAATCATTAAGTACAAAACAAAGAAAATCTCTTATACGGGTAAACAAATCTACGGCGAAGCCGGCGATGTTTCTCGTCAATAGGTAATGTGTATGAACTTTGCAAAACTTTGCTGAACCGTCTTTCCAAAAATTGTGTCCAGAGTGGATGTTTCGATGCAGTCACGATTGTGCTACGTTTTGATCTAGAGGAAATAATTAAATATGACAATACGTACTCGATAAAGGAACGGACACAAATACTTTTATGTGTGATAATCTCCGTTTTTTAACACGCGTCGTCTTTCTAAAAACGAGTTCAAATAACAACAAGAGAAAGTTGATGCAACGCATCAATGTCGCCGGAAATCCATACTGCAGTTATGCATAACACTTACATTATAGTAGTTGGAAAAAACAACCAGTTATCAACTAAAGGGCATATTGGAACATTAGGGGTGGGGTCAAGTGAACATGTATAATAACACAGCCAATTAATTATTGATCATAAACAGGAAATGAGTAATCTTGACAATCATTAGTCTACTCATGTTTTAAAATTATATAATGATGAGCGCCTTTGTGTCAATGATGCATAACAATAATAGTATGCAGATCGCAATCAAAATGCGTGTAGGGAATCTAATAACACATTTAAAATTGTCAAGGACGAAATAATTGTGTACGAAAGACCCGATTCGTTACTTCTTCGCAAAACTCTCGTTCTTTACACTCTCTTTATAGGCAGAGAGTGTGTTTTAAAATGATATAATGATAAGCGCCCTAGTGTTAATGATGCATACAAATATACAGATCGCAAGCAAAATGCCTGTAGGGATTCTAATGACAAATTTAAAATTGTCAAGGACGAAATAATTTTGTACGAAAGGCCCGATTCGTTTTTCTTCGCATAATTGTCGTTTTTTACACTCTCTTTATAGGCAGAGAGTGTTCATTCAAAGTATTTTTATATTAAAACCAGTTTTATCTCAGTTTGTTCTTTTCGTCATTTGTTTCGAACCAAATAAACATTTTAAATCACCTATAATTAACTATTTGTAAGTGATTGTAAAGAACGGCTCTCTGCAAAGGAGATTTATCTACGCAGTCGGTATCGATAGTCACTTGATCAATATATTTAGCTTAGAAACGGTTACTATTTTAGATATTCATGGATTAACATTATCAAATGAATTCAACATAAATCAAGACATCTCTTTGAACATGAAAATAACATTCAGTAAGTTAAAATTGCTACTAAAAGGAGAATTCGACGTGATTTGTATCTCGATATTGACACATAACAGTCTGCAGCAAGTCTAGCAGGGACTCTTTTGTCTTCGTAAATAAGACAAAAAAACATAAATGCGAGTCAAAATAAAGAAACTGCAAATACTTAAAACATAGGATTATTTATTTCATTTTAGATGTGTCATAACTAAGTGTTTTTAAACAATCACAATTGTAATATATGTTCAAGACATTTAAATTTGTTTTTGTCTTATAATAACTCTTCTACCATGTCATTTCCGGAAAGCTATTAAAAATAGAAATCGCGGGCTTCTGCCGGGCTTCTGCCGGGCTTCTGCCCGGCGACTAATAAGTTTTTGTTTTACTTTCCGGAAGTTACAAATCCAAATTCCTGTAATATGACGTCATAATATGACGTAATTATATTAGCGTAACGCAAATGATGAATAAATAATCAAAAGGAAAATGTAATGTAGTTCCGTAAATTATGGAATCGTTTTATTTGAAGTACTTTATGAAGGGCAAGTTGATTATTTGTTGTACCTGTCATCATAATTTCATGGATTTAAAGTCCTGGCTATATTTCAAAGTTAATTAAATATAAGCTTAACTTGATGATGATTTTTATTTTCTTTGCTTAGGTCGGTATGACTCGTAATTGACGTAAATAATTGATCGTGCTGCAAGCAAGGAACTAACTGCAGTTCGCTGGGGAATTATTTACCGATCACAAAAGTTAATAAAAGTTTACCCGAAATAGGTAGCACCTATACTCATATTACTTTATATTACAAACATTTTAAGTCAATATGTTGTTAAGCAAAGATATGTAAAAGAACATGTATAGTACATTTTGAGACACACTAATTTGTTAACCCTTTCCCACATACACCAATTCTGCAACAAATGTCTTTTAAAGCATTAAACGGTATTCAAACATATGGACACTCTCTATAATTGAAAGAACATTCATAATTATAATTGAATAAAGTTGAAAACAATTCTACTTTTGCCACAATGTTTTCAAAACATATTTGCTGCAGATCTGCCTGAAAGTGTCTGTTTGTATGAAATACAGTTCAGTTAATCCGATCACACTATGTTTGTAAGAATCACAAGATTTCATTTTATTTAAGTTTTCTGGAAGTTCACTTCGCATTCGTAATAAAAACATGTTGTCGGCTAGGCAAAATACACCCAAATCGTTTTATCGCGATATTCATGAAAGTGACACTGCTACATCGAAGAAGAACGAGTCAGATTTTCTGTAGTTTAAATATTTTCATGTCTGCATTATGCGATGACAATTGTACTAAAAGTTAACTTTAAATCAAGTACGTGCAATCATAGACGAAACTTTCAGCGATATTTGCGAAAAACAAAATGCATAAATGATTGAAAATGAAAGATGATCGAAAACGACAAGAAACAACTATTAGACGAGCGAAAGACGATTTTTGTTTGTCACGCAACATAGTAAAATAGGATGATATTATACTGAACATGAATGTCAGGTTATTAGAAAAAAAGCAAATAAATAGTTAGGATGATTGAAAATTGAGATGCCATCTATGTGAAATCAAAACGCTGAAAGTGCTTATGGTATAGGGGCATATGTAAGTTGAAAATATATGGCATAGATAATATGGACAACCATTGTTGAAACAATAAACGATGACTTTTAAAACAAACCAAACCAAAAATGTGTGAAGCAACACATACTGCCTGCCAATAACATATACCTTATTTATCAAAGTTTGACCCTTTTCTTGTATAAACAAAATAAATCAGGAAAGACAAAAGATTGACAAAAAACCGAGCAAAGACCCTTAATTAAAATACATCCAGTTCAGAAATCACTAAAGATCCACAATGTATACTGTAATCATGCTGATAAATGAAAGACAATCGAAAGCATGTTAGAGTTATGTTTCTTTTTGCACTGCACATCTGTAGCTCTGAGTTCCCTATACACCAAGTCTTAAATTGATACATTGGACATCTATTGAGACAATAACCGAAGAAATGAAAAAATGAGTTTACACCTAAAAAACCAGATCAGATTTGTGTTCAAAATATTGTATCGATCTCCTAATCCCAATGTATACGTGTGACGACTTTGAAATAGATCCGCGAAAATGAAACAAAGTTTTGACCCATTAATGCAAACCATAACGGACAGACGGACACAAAAACGGACAGACAGTCAGTCGCTCCGGACAAAGTACACAGCTTGGGGAAGCACTCATTAACGAACAGGGGCATTTCACGGAACGAACGCATGTGTTGCATGCGAAAGTCATATAATAAGTGAGAACATGGAAAGACAAAAATATACACACTCCAAACGCAGCATGCTAAAGTTATGGTAATGGTGCACTGCCAATCTGTAGGTCATAAGTTACCTACAAACCAAGTTTGAAATGGATATAATGGAAATTAATTGAGACAATCGCTGAACTAAATAAGGAAATATGGAGATAACTAAAATAAACAGACCAGAGTTATGTACCTAGTACTTTGCCGTTCTCCTGATCACACGGTATAAGTGTGACCACTTTGAAATAAATCTCCCATACAGTAACAACGTGTTGACCAATACATGCAATCCATGACGGACGGACGAATGCACATTCAGGCAGACAGCCGGCCGGACGCCGGATGATATCTCCAAGCTTTACAGACAGAGCCAACTCATAACGTATTGATTACAGAAGACTGGTTCGATGCGTCTCCGAAGCGGGACCGTACAAGGTTAATTTACAAAAACCTATTTAGACTACATTTCTAGTTTATTTGTCAACAGATACATCTAGGACTAGATTAAACGTTGACGGAAGTTGAGTCTTCAATTAACGCAAATGCATATACATTATAAATTTTGTCCCAAAATTGCTAAGAAGCGCCTGAATTATAAAATAAATAATGACCATGCGGTTATAACTCGTTTGTATGTTGACATTTTCGGCCAAATTTATTTCCGACGTTTGACAAAAGTCAATGCGACATGCGTCATTCGTCTTTCACCAATGGGCTAAGTCTATGTGGAAAAGCAGCCAGTTGCTTGGGAAGATTGTTGTGTGGAGTACTGGTGTGAGAAAACCAGGAAAGACATTTGTAGGTGAACTGGCCGCCGTGGTTTTACTGAGGAAATGTTAAAAACGCGTTAACCCCAATCAATCAATGTTGATTGAAATTAACTTATCTCTAATTTGTAGATTTAGTTTCTATTTCCTATTTTGAATAGTGATGAAAACATTGTGGAAAAAGACAAACCTGCTGACTATTATTCATTTGTTAAGGTGAGTCAAATGTGTCTAAAAGGGGCAAAGGTTAAAATAATAACTGTAGACAAATGTTTTCGTTATCTAGGTTATAGCAAAAAAATTGATTCATGTTTCAAAGCATTGTTTGGAAAGGAGGAATTGCTCATACACTTTCAACATTCGTATGTAACTAAGTAGCTATAACGGAAACGGTTCAACCCTTTTCCGCTTACAGTCGCTTGTTGACGGATGTGCAGCAGACGGCTGCAGAAATGTTTATCGTGACACATTTCCTCTTTTTCCACTAAGGTTTCAACTATTTATTTTTCCCTTCGATGTAAGGCGAATTTATCTCTATCATGTTATTCAAAATGTGCCGAGTAAAAGAATGTCCATAGTACAACGTTCAAATATGAAAAAGAATTAATTTAAGTGTTTATCAAATTATAAATGCATTAATCAATATTTACAGAAAAAGGTAATAAAATGTAGTGGTACGTAAACAAACCTATATAACTATAAAATATATTATAAATATTCTTATTACTTTACTCTTTCAGCGCCAAAGGCAATATTGAGCTTTTTGCAAACAATACAGATTCAGGTGAGTCAGCTCGTAACGAGCTGTCTCACCTGAAATCTGCATTGTTTGGCTGTGAGTTATAAAAATATTCCAAAAATCCTATAACATGAAAAAAGAGTCGTCCGAGTTTGAACATGGAAGAGTCTACTTTAAACAATTCGGCGCTGAAAGGGTTAAACATTGTGTTGTATTTTTTAATCAATATTGTTTAAAAGTTATACTAGTTAGTAGTAACACTTTATACGGTTAAACGAATGGGTGTTATGTGTTATAGGCCTAGCCAAGCAGGGTATTCTTTCATTTTACCAAGTGTAGGAAGCTACGCCCCCGTAGCCTTCCAGTGTGAGTCGGACACAAAATTAGACTTAACGTATGCACAGGCTGATCTTGCCACTTCTGAACTGTTTCATGGGGAAAGGTATAAGTTGGCATTTATGAACATAGTGTTATTGGGGCGTGGGATCGAGTCCCACATCGGACGGACATTTCCCCTTCTTATGTAACGCTAAATAGTATGTCATACGTGTTTTGACCTTGACTGATGACTGAGACAAGTCATATTCTTTAAAACCAAGCAAATCATTATATAATTCAGGTAGCTGCGGTAGAGTGGACACAACAACAGTTTGAAACAAACTATTAAATCCTTAAATGTTTATATATATTTATCACATGACAATGCTTGTATCCGATCTAATATACCCAGTACTATTTCTTTATATGGCACACTTGTAATATAACATGACCGAATCACTATGTTTGTATTCATCCGCGAATGTTTACATAATTGCTGAGAACGTGTATTCGGTAAACACGAACGGTAAACAGCCAAAGGCTCGCTTAATTACAACTTTATATACAATGACAACTCATGTCAGATCCTATATATATGATTTAAAAAGAAAAAAATATACCGGTTAACACCAATGTAGCGTCTTTTTGTTCGATTCCTGCTCGCGGTGACTAGATGTAGTGGAGCGTTCTTTGGTATGGCACAATTGTTAGCCTTAAGGGCCAGTCAGACCACCAGAAAAGATTAGCAACGGCAGGCGACAATATCATGTTTTGACCATGCTCACAAATGTCTGTCGTTGCGCTGCCGGAGCGAGTAACGGAACTACAACGGCAGGACTTCGGTATGGCTTTGTTAATGTCGGTAGAGCACCATTAGCGCCCCGTAATAGATCAACGGCTCTCCGGTGGCATCAATGTGTACTGTACTGGTACAGATGTGATACCGTAGCCCTGCCGATGTACTAACGATGTACTAACGTTCTTAGCGATATTGCTACGGTCAATTGAGATTTTTCCAATGCTTTCTCGACGGAGGTCCGCCGATTTTCTCGCCATTATTAAGGTGTTTGTTCCGGTTTAGTCCCGGCGAGGTACATCGGTAGTGTGTGACAGGCCCTTTAGTAAGTAAGGCAACATGGGAATGTAAATAAGTAAGATGTCGACATA
>JASEVX010000089.1:162500-385000 GCA_031761405.1 Serripes groenlandicus | reverse complement strand
TTCTTGTCTGAAAGTAGTCTCAAGGCCCATGCCTTTTTATATTTGGTATGTAGCATTATTTAGTGGACCTCTACTAAGATTGTTAAAATTATAGCCCTGGGGGTAAAAATGACCCCTCCCAGGGGATCACTTGTTTTACATAAGACTTGTATAGGGAAAAAACTTTAAAAAATCTTCTTGTCTAAAAGTAGGAGGCCAAGGCCTTCGATATTTGGTATGAGCTTCATCTAGTGGACCTCTACCAAGATTGTTCAAATTATAGCCCTGGGGTCAAAATTGACCCTCCCTTGGTGTCTCTTTTTTTTTTTTAAAATAGACTCGTATAGGGGAAAAAAATCTTCTTGTCTAAAAGTAGAAGGCTAAGGCCTTTGATATTTGGTAAGTAGCTTCATCTAGTGGACCTTTACCAAGATTGTTTAAATTATAGCCCTGGGGTCAAAAATGGCCCCTCCCTTAGGGTCACTGGTTTAAAATAGACTTGTATAGGGAAAAAGCTTTAAAAATCTTCTTGTCTGAAAGTAGAAGGCCCATGCCTTTGATATTTGATATTAGCTTCGTCTAGTCGACCTCTACCAAGATTGTTCAAATTATAGCCCTGGGCTCCCCAGTTATCACAAATGGATTTTAAAAGATCATATAAAATGTGTACATATTAGCTGATCAACTGTTAAGATGGATTGTAACTGCACTATGTGCTTCAGAACGATAATGTATGAGGTACAGTCCTTATTGTTATTAGTCGCCGGGCAGAAGCCCGCGACTTCTATTTTTAATAGCTTTTTGGAAATGACATGGGGGAGAGTTATTATTAGAAAAAAACAAATTTAAATGTCTTGAACATATTACAATTGTGATTATGACACATCTAAAATGAAATAAATAATCCGATGTTTTAAGTATTTGCAGTTACCTTATTTTGACTCGCAATTGTGTTTTTTTGTCTTATTTACGAAGACAAAAGAGTCCCTGCTATACTTGCTGCAGACTGTTATGTGTCAATATCGAGATAAAAATCACGTCGAATTCTCCTTTTAGTAGCAATATTAACTTACTGAATGTTATTTTCATGTTCAAAGAGATGTCTTGATTTATGTAGAATTCATTTAATAATGTTAATCCATGAATATCTAAAATAGGAACTGTTTCGAAGCTAAATATGTTGATCAAGTGACTACCGAATACGGACTGTGTAGATAAATCTCCTTTGCAGAGAGCCGTTCTTTACACTCACTTACAAATAGTTAATTATAGGTGATTTAAAATATTTATTTGGTTCGAAACAAATGACGAAAAGAACAAACTGAGATAAGACTGGTTTTAATATAAAAATTACTTTGAATGAACACTCTCTGCCTATAAAGAGAGTGTAAAAAACGACAATTATGCAAAGATTACTAAGAATCAAATCGGGTCTTATTTCGTCCTTGACAAATTTAAATGTGTTATTAAATTCCCTACACGCATTTTGCTTGCGATATGCATATTGTTATGCTTCAATGACACATTTAGGGCGCTCATCATTATATAATTTTAAAACATGAGTAGACTAATGATTGGGAAGATTACTCATTTCCTGTTTATGATCAATAATTAGTTGGCTGTGTATATGGTCAACCAGAGACATATAAACATGTATATATATGTTTATATGTCAATGGGCCAACCTACCTTAGAATGGAGATTGATCATAAACAATGAAATTCTGTGAAGGACATTCACTTCGTTGACAAAAAAAATGCAAGTTATGATACATTTTCACTTGACCCCACCCCTGATGTTCCAATATGCCCTTTAGTTGATAAGTGTTTTTTTCATCTACTATAATGTAAGTGTTATGCATAACTGCAGTATGGATTTCCGGCAACATTGATGTGTTACATCTACTTTATCTTGTCTTCTTTCTTAAACAAATGCAATGTGCATGTCCTGAGAACACAGCCCACAGTCAGAGTTATGGGACTTGTCCTGCAAGGTCATTTGATGATGTCCAATAAGTGAGTGAAGTTTCAAAATTTAACCAAAGTTGCAACGCCAACGCCGACGCACAAGTGACTGTTATAGCTCTCATATTCTTCGAATAGTCGAGCTAAAAAAACTACTAAGTTTTAAAGCAAGTTTAAAACAAACAAAAAAAAATGATCAAATGCAATTATTAATTACATTTTCAAAATAATTCGTTAGCAGTACTTTCAGTACTTTGATTTCTTTAACAAATGCAATGTGCATGCCCTGAGAACACAGCCCACAGTCATATACCGGTCAGACAAACATCTTGGCAATTTAATCACCTTATCAAGAAAATTAATAGTCTAATGACCCATGGGTAATTGATGCTGGCATTTAATAGCCTAAAAGCTAACTGTTTATCGTTTGCAGATTTGAGAAAAATTTCACCCATAATGTGGGAGACTGGATAGTCCATGCACATATCCTCGAGCATCCGTAATTCGTGAGTGTAAGGCTTCAAAGACAAAATATGCAGAAGGCTTAGTGAATGATACGAAATGTCATGTCTTATCTGAAAGATTTATTTATTTCCTCCAAGTTTCGAGCAAAAAAACCTTTGAAAACTAATAATTCACAAAAAGAATAATCTTGAATACACATGTGTTCAACAAGTCAGAAGCTGAAATTGTTATCCTTTTTTCGTGACGTCATTATTTTGGCACTTTGCAGTTTCCATAAAGACAACACACACAAAAAATATATTTTTTTTAAAAGGGGCAATAGGTCGTAACATATTGAAAACTAAAAAACTGAAGTAATTAAACATTTTATATAGTTTTAATCAATTAATTTGAAATTATCCTTGATATAAATATGAACTTTTTTTTTTTTAATCACTCAACTTTGAATCTTCGTTAAACTTATTTTCCTTTCTCATTTTTTTATCCCACTGTGTCAACCTAAAGGGTTTGCATGGATGTTTGGACCCTGTAAGAATCCTATATTTATATCATCACAAAGATCAATACAGATTTCAAAATTGCCATATTTCTAATGGGATATTATTTAAAATATTTTAGTTGTTTTACATCTCTATGCGTAAGCACCTTTAGGAATGTGAAATCCAATGAAAAATTGCATTGACCTAACTAGGTCAAACAAATCACATGACCCTAGCCGCCATTTTGTAAACAACAAAATACCCTTTCTACGGTAAATGTTCATGTCCGATTTTTCCACTTTTTTGGGGTTTAAACTGTTCTTTAAATTTGGTATATAAAAATAAGGGTATTTTGGCTATTCCTCCCATGACAACAAGTTACAAAACTGTTGAAGATGCATTCTATTGTTGAAATATGTCGGCAAATACATTGGCCATTGGGAAATAATTTTACAGTTCCAAATCGGCTGCAAGGACAAAGTCACGTGATATAAGCCCGAAAATAGTGACGTCACGAGAAAGGGATGCTAACGAAAATGGAATGTCCAACGATACATGACACCATTCCTTTAAAACAATGGACTCATTTGAGTTTGATCAATAAACAAATTTTGGATAAAAAAAAAAATGAAACTACTAGAAATTCAGCCTGTTGAAAGAAAAGTTATGTGTTTTACTGATAGTCCACATATGACATCATTTCTTAAAAACAATGGACTCGTTTGAAGGCATGAAAGTGTTTTCCTCTCGTTCAGGTTGGCTTTAAATAGACATTTACTATGTATACCCCAAAACCAGGGTGAACTGATTCTAGTCATACTTTCATGATTTGACAAAGACTAGGTCATTGACATAAACTGTTAAACTGTACAATGTGAAACAAAAATGTAAATTGAAGGGAAATAATTTGAAATTGACGGTAGTTTTGATTGTTTGCTACATTTACTGCAATATATAGATAAACGTCTTAAAATACAACTAGACAGGCGATGATATGATAGTTTAGCTATTTTCTTGAGTGGGGTTAACATTTGACAAGACGGCTTCGGCTTCAAATAGATACAGACAGAAACGATACACACGATGTGACGAAAGCATCGTGGAACAGATACAGACAAAAACAATACACACAATGTGACGTCACGCGATGTGACGAAAGCATCAGGGAATGGTTCCCAACAGATACTAACACATAATTTAGAAATGAAGTTATATTCTTAAGCAAATTATTGATATAATCAATATCTTACCTTGAAATGAAGCTTTTTCGATACAGAAACAGAATTGTTCGTCCTTTTCAGTTAAAATAATATCCGAGGCCAGTGTAACGAACGATAACTTCCGTTGAAATATTTACAATCATTTTCAAGTGTTTATTGCTTCTCTATATTGCCAAGATATAAAATCCATGAAATAATGATGACAGGTACAAAAGAATAGTCGGCTTACCCTTCATAAAGTCCTTCCAGTTAATGAAATCCATTTGTGACGAGTCAAACTATCTTTTCCTGCCATTTCTGTCGTTTTCCTTTTGTTATTTATCTATTACTTGCATTACAATGAATTCACTTGCGTTGCAATGACGTAACATTTGGATGTATTTACTTCCGGTTGAGAAAATATCATTTTAAAAATAGAAAACGAGTGCAATTACACGCAAATTATCACATATCAGATTCCTTATTTTCATTCCTTTTTCGAGAAGGAATTTAATTTAATTTTTCTCTCTAGTTCTAAGTATTTTTTGATTTGTCAAAACATACGAATATCGTGTTTGTGGGTTTTACCGGTTACGAAATGAATAGGTTACGATAATTTGTCCGTCCAGTAAGACCGGAAGCAAAATGGCCGAAAAAAAGTGCTATGGGGTTGAGATTTGATATGTGAAAAACAGTAAGATTGTACTGAATTCTCGTTGTTTTGATCTCGTATGATGTGTTCGTACGTGTAACCTATAGGCGTGCTTCGCTCGAGCCTTCGGCTCGAGCTTTCACACGTATAAATATATGATAACAATAGTTTTTTAGTTAAATACGTAAACCGAAAACAATAGTACCTTTTCCCAGCATGTTGACCTCGATCTCCCAAAATTAATGTAAACATTTGTCTGCGCATGCGCGTCCTTTTTTCCCCCGGGAACGGGGTCTAGGTATAGGTATAAATAACACTTCTACAGCCTTGCTGTGAAAGCCGGCTTTTATAGCGACGTTGGTAAAGTGGCTGACCTTTGTGTAAAGTTAAGTGCCTGGATGGGTGACCCGCGATGCCTTTACGCCGGTACACGTTACAAATGGTGGCAGCGGTGGGTGTTATTAAAAAATGGTTTTAATTACAAAATCAAAGTACTGAAAGTACTAAATGCGGGGGATGTTGGCTCTAGAGTGTTAACAAGATTTTCCTTCAATTTGACCTAGTGACCTACCTTTTGACCCAACATGACCCATGTTAGAACTTGATCTAGATATCATCAAGAAAAACATTCTGATAAAGTTTCAACATGCTCAAGCTAAAAATGCAGTATCCAGAGCGTTAACAAGATTTTCCTTCAATTTAGCCTATAGTGACCTAATTTTTAACCCGGCATGACCCATATTCAAACTTGACCTAGATATCATTTAGATAGAATTCTGTTAAAATGTCAAGCTGCTGTAGCCAAAAAAGATACTTTTACATAATTAACAAGATGTTCCCTCAATTTAGGTTAGTGAACTAGTTTCTGACCCAATGTGACCCATGTTCGAACTTGACCTGGATATTATTAATACAAACATTCTGACAAAATTTCAAACTGCTGAAAAAACAATTGCGGCCTCTAGAATGTTAACAAGCTTTTCCTTCAATTTGACCTAGTGACCTACTTTTTGACCCATCATAACCCATAACCGAACTTGACCTACATGTCATCAAGACAAACATTCTTATAAAGTTTCAATATGCTCAAGTTGAAAATAAGGCCTCTAGAGTGTTAACAAGATTTCCATTCAATTTGGCTTAGTGACCTAGCTATTGACCCGGCTTGACCCATATTCGAAATTGGTCTAGATACTATTTAGATAAACATTCTGACCAAATTTCAAGCTGCCTTAGTAAAAAAAAAAGCGGCTTCTACAGTGTTAACAAGATTTTTCTTCAATTTGGCCTAGTGGCCTAGTTTCTGACCCAATGTGACCCTTATTCGAAATTGACCTACATATCATCAAGACAAACATTTGATAACCCATATTAAATTCGTCTTTATATTTTTTAAATAGATCTGTTCGTTATTTTGAAATTGTGTTAAATCACTGGTGAAGTTTATATTCTGAACACAACAAGGATTTGCCTCTATGCTTATGATCCTTATACAGCATTTCTTTGGGTTTAAATAATGTGTTTTAACGATTATACGACTTATTCATGCATTGGTGTGACGGAGTGATTGTTGCATATTTTCTCCAATACAAAGGACACTTCACGTCGTAAACAGTTTACAGTAGTAAATGGAAATTGAACTACTTCACAAAATAACGTTAGAAATACAGGATCAAACAATAAGCATGTGTTTAAAGAAAGTGTCCACATGAATCTGGTGGTTAGAAACAGTTTACGACCACTGTAAACAATAAAATGCATACTTGATGAAGTCTTCAGTGATTGTTCGTTCATAATGATAAGTTCCATTTTACTAAATAAATTAAAAATAACATATTACCTAAACGTGACTGTTCTGTTGGATATTGTACTATACTAGATGTTGTTGTCACTGTACTACTTGTGGTTGTATCACTGTGGTTGTATCATTCGTACCACTGGTTGATGACACTGTACTGTATGTGGTTGTTTCACTAGTACCACTGGTTGATGCCACTGTACTGTCTGTGGTTGTATCACTAGTACTACTGGTTGATGACATTGTACTGTCTGTGGTTGTATTATTCGTACCACTGGTTGATGACACTGTACTGTCCATTGCTGTATCACTAGTACCCCTGGTTGATGACATTGTACTGTCTGTGGTTGTATTATTCGTACCACTGGTTGATGACTCTGTACTGTCCATTGCTGTATTACTAGTACCACTGGTTGATGACATTGTACTGTCTGTGGTTGTATCACTAGTACCACTGATTGATGGCATTGTACTGTATGTGGTTGTTTCACTAGAACCACCGATTGATGACATTGTACTGTCCATTGTTGTATCAATAATACCCCTGGTTGATGTCATTGTACTGTCTGTGGTTGTATTATTCGTACCACTGGTTGATGACACTGTACTGTCCATTGTTGTATTACTAGTACCACTGGTTGATGACATTGTACTGTCTGTGGTTGTATCACTAGTACCACTGGTTGTTGACATTGTACTGTCTGTGGTTGTATTATTCGTACCACTGGCTGATGACATTGTACTGTCCATTGTTGTATCACTAGTACTACTAGTTGATGTCTTTGTACTGTCTGTGGTTGTATCATTAGTACCACTGGTTGATGACATTGTACTGTCTGCGGTTGTATCACTAGTACCACTGGTTGGAGACATTGTACTGTCTGTGGTTGTTTCACTAGTACCACCGATTGATGACATTGTACTGTCTTTTGTGTTATCACTAGTACCCCTGGTTTATGACATTGTACTGTCTGTGGTTGTATTACTAGTACTACTCTTTGATGACATTGTACTGTATGTGGTTTTATTACTAGTACTACTGGTTGGTGACATTGTACTGTCTGTGGATGTATAACTAGTACCGCTGCTTGATGACATTGTACTGTCTGTGGTTGTATCACTAGTACCGCTGCTTGATGACATTGTACTGTCTGTGGATGTAAACTTAGTACCGCTGCTTGATGACATTGTACTGTCTGTGGTTGTATCACTAGTACCACTGCTTGATGACATTATACTGTCTGTGGATGTATTACTAGTACCGCTGCTTGATGACATTGTACTGTCTGTGGTTGTATCACTAGTACCACTGCTTGATGGCATTGTACTGTCTGTAGTTGTATCACTAGTACCACTGGTTGATGACACTGTACTGTCCATGGTTGTATCACTCGTACTACTAGTTGATGACATTGTACTGTCTGTGGTTGTATCACTAGTACCACTGGTTGGTGACATTGTACTGTCTGTGGTTGTATCACTAGTACCACTGGTTGATGACACTGTACTGTCCATTGTTGTATCGCTAGTACTACTAGTTGATGACATTGTACTATGAGGCGCCGTTTTACTATCTATTCCTTATTTTTTGATATCAGGAATTCGATTTTTTGATATCAAAAAATCGAATTCCTGATATCAATAAATAGATTTTCTGATATCAAAAAATCTATTTTTTGATATCAGAAAATACTCTTTATTTCTTGATATCAAGAAATCCATTTTCTGATATCAATTAAATAGAACATTTGATATAAAAAAATAAGGAATAAATAGTAAAACGGCGCCTCATATTGTACTGTCTGCGGTTGTATTACTAGTACCACTGGTTGGTGACATTGTACTGTCTGCGGTTGTATCACTAGTACCACTGGTTGATGACACTGTACTGTCCATGGTTGTATCACTCGTACTACTAGTTGATGACATTGTACTGTCTGTGGTTGTTTCACTAGTACCACCGATTGATGACATTGTACTGTCTGCGGTTGTATCACTAGTACCACTGGTTAGTGACATTGTACTGTCTGTGGTTGTTTCACTAGTACCACCGATTGATGACATTGTACTGTGTGTGGTTGTATCACTAGTACCCCTGGTTGGTGACATTGTATTGTCTGTGGTTGTTTCACTAGAACCACCGATTGATGACATTGTACTGTCAGCGGTTGTATCACTAGTACCACCGATTGATGACATTGTACTGTGTGTGGTTGTATCACTAGTACCCCTGGTTGGTGACATTGTATTGTCTGTGGTTGTTTCACTAGTACCACTGGTTGGAGACATTGTACTGTCTGTGGTTGTTTCACTAAAACCAATGGTTGGTGACATTGTACTGTCTGTGGTTGTTTCACTAGTACCACCGATTGATGACATTGTACTGTCTGTGGTTGTATCACTAGTACCACCGATTGAAGACATTGTACTGTCTGTGGTTGTATCACTAGTACCACCGATTGATGACATTGTACTGTCTGTGGTTGTTTCACTAGTACCACCAATGGATGACATTGTACTGTCTGTGGTTGTATCACTAGTACCCCTGGTTGATGACATTGTACTGTCTGTTGTTGTATTACTAGTACTACTGTTTGATGACATTGTACTGTCTGTGGTTGTTTCACTAGTACCACTGGTTGATGACATTGTACTGTATGTGGTTGTTTCACTAGTACCACCGATTGATGACATTATACTGTGTGTGGTTGTATCACTAGTACCCCTGGTTGGTGACATTGTATTGTCTGTTGTTGTATTACTAGTACTACTGTTTGATGACATTGTACTGTCTGTGGTTGTATCACTAGTACCACCGATTGATGGCATTGTACTGTCCATTGTTGTATCACTAATACTACTAGTTGATGACATTGTACTGTCTGTGGTTGAATCACTACTACTACTGGTTGGTGACATTGTACTGTCTGTGGTTGTTTCACTAGTACCACCGATTGATGATATTGTACTGTCTGTTGTTGTATCACTAGTACCACCGATTGATGACATTGTACTGTCTGTTGTTGTATCACTAATATCCCTGGTTGATGTCATTGCACTGTCTGTTGTTGAATTACTAGTATTACTGTTTGATGACATTGTACTGTTTGTGGTTGTATCACTAGTACCACTGCTTGATGGCATTAAACTGCTCAAGGTTGTATCACTAGTACCACTGGTGGTTGACATTGAACTCGTTATTGTATCACCAATACCACTGGTGGTTGACATTGAAATCGTGGTTGTATCGACAGTGACACTGGTGGTTGTCATTGAACTGTTTGTGGTTGTATCACTAGTACCACTGTTTGATGACATTGTACTCTATGTGGTTGTATCACTAGTACCACTGGTTGTTGACATTGTACTGTCTGTGGTTGTATTATTCGTACCACTGGCTGATGACATTGTACTGTCCATTGTTGTATCACTAGTACTACTAGTTGATGTCTTTGTACTGTCTGTGGTTGTATCATTAGTACCACTGGTTGATGACATTGTACTGTCTGCGGTTGTATCACTAGTACCACTGGTTGGAGACATTGTACTGTCTGTGGTTGTTTCACTAGTACCACCGATTGATGCATTGTACTGTTTTTGTTGTATCACTAGTACCCCTGGTTTATGACATTGTACTGTCTGTGGTTGTATTACTAGTACTACTCTTTGATGACAGACATTGTACTGTATGTGGTTTTATTACTAGTACTACTGGTTGGTGACATTGTACTGTCTGTGGATGTATAACTAGTACCGCTGCTTGATGACATTGTACTGTCTGTGGTTGTATCACTAGTACCGCTGCTTGATGACGTTGTACTGTCTGTGGATGTATAATTAGTACCGCTGCTTGATGACATTGTACTGTCTGTGGTTGTATCACTAGTACCGCTGCTTGATGACATTATACTGTCTGTGGATGTATTACTAGTACCGCTGCTTGATGACATTGTACTGTCTGTGGTTGTATCACTAGTACCACTGCTTGATGGCATTGTACTGTCTGTAGTTGTATCACTAGTACCACTGGTTGATGACACTGTACTGTCCATGGTTGTATCACTCGTACTACTAGTTGATGACATTGTACTGTCTGTGGTTGTATCACTAGTACCACTGGTTGGTGACATTGTACTGTCTGTGGTTGTATCACTAGTACCACTGGTTGATGACACTGTACTGTCCATTGTTGTATCACTAGTACTACTAGTTGATGACATTGTACTATGAGGCGCCGTTTTACTATCTATTCCTTATTTTTTGATATCAGGAATTCGATTTTTTGATATCAAAAAATCGAATTCCTGATATCAATAAATAGATTTTCTGATATCAAAAAATCTATTTTTTGATATCAGAAAATACTCTTTATTTCTTGATATCAAGAAATCCATTTTCTGATATCAAAAAATAGAACATTTGATATAAAAAAATAAGGAATAAATAGTAAAACGGCGCCTCATATTGTACTGTCTGCGGTTGTATTACTAGTACCACTGGTTTGTGACATTGTACTGTCTGCGGTTGTATCACTAGTACCACTGGTTGGTGACATTGTACTGTCTGTGGTTGTTTCACTAGCACCACCGATTGATGACATTGTACTGTCTGCGGTTGTATCACTAGTACCACTGGTTGGTGACATTGTACTGTCTGTGGTTGTTTCACTAGTACCACCGATTGATGACATTGTACTTTGTGTGGTTGTATCACTAGTACCCCTGGTTGGTGACATTGTATTGTCTGTGGTTGTTTCACTAGTGCCACTGATTGATGACATTGTACTGTCTGCGGTTGTATCACTAGTACCACCGATTGATGACATTGTACTGTCTGCGGTTGTATCACTAGTACCACTGGTTGGTGACATTGTACTGTGTGTGGTTGTATCACTAGTACCCCTGGTTGGTGACATTGTATTGTCTGTGGTTGTTTCACTAGTACCACTGGTTGGTGACATTGTACTGTCTGTGGTTGTTTCACTAAAACCAATGGTTGGTGACTTTGTACTGTCTGTGGTTGTTTCACTAGTACCACCGATTGATGACATTGTACTGTCTGTGGTTGTATCACTAGTACCACCGATTGAAGACATTGTACTGTCTGTGGTTGTATCACTAGTACCACCAATTGATGACATTGTACTGTCTGTGGTTGTATCACTAGTACCCCTGGTTGATGACATTGTACTGTCTGTTGTTGTATTACTAGTACTACTGTTTGATCACATTGTACTGTCTGTGGTTGTTTCACTAGTACCACTGGTTGATGACATTGTACTGTATGTGGTTGTTTCACTAGTACCACCGATTGATGACATTGTACTGTGTGTGGTTGTATCACTCGTACCCCTGGTTGGTGACATTGTATTGTCTGTTGTTGTATTACTAGTACTACTGTTTGATGACATTGTACTGTCTGTGGATGTATAATGAGTACCGCTGCTTGATGACATTGTACTGTCTGTGGTTGTATCACTAGTACCGCTGCTTGATGACATTATACTGTCTGTGGATGTATTACTAGTACCGCTGCTTGATGACATTGTACTGTCTGTGGTTGTATCACTAGTACCACTGCTTGATGGCATTGTACTGTTGGAGTTGTATCACTAGTACCACTGGTTGATGA
Organism: Serripes groenlandicus; assembly: GCA_031761405.1. NCBI lineage: Eukaryota > Metazoa > Mollusca > Bivalvia > Cardiida > Cardiidae > Serripes > Serripes groenlandicus. The sequence goes on along the minus strand of JASEVX010000089.1, from coordinate 372,833 downwards.
CACTGTACTGTCCAAGGTTGTATCACTCGTACTACTAGTTGATGACATTGTACTGTCTGTGGTTGTATCACTAGTACCACTGGTTGGTGACATTGTACTGTCTGTGGTTGTATCACTAGTACCACTGGTTGATGACACTGTACTGTCCATTGTTGTATCACTAGTACTACTAGTTGATGACATTGTACTATGAGGCGCCGTTTTACTATCTATTCCTTATTTTTTGATATTAGGAATTCGATTTTTTGATATCAAAAAATCGAATTCCTGATATCAATAAATAGATTTTCTGATATCAAAAAATCTATTTTTTGATATCAGAAAATACTCTTTATTTCTTCATATCAAGAAATCCATTTTCTGATATCAAAAAATAGAACATTTGATATAAAAAAATAAGGAATAAATAGTAAAACGGCGCCTCATATTGTACTGTCTGCGGTTGTATTACTAGTACCACTGGTTGGTGACATTGTACTGTCTGCGGTTGTATCACTAGTACCACTGGTTGGTGACATTGTACGGTCTGTGGTTGTTTCACTAGTACCACCGATTGATGACATTGTACTGTCTGCGGATGTATCACTGGTACCACTGGTTGGTGACATTGTACTGTCTGTGGTTGTTTCACTAGTACCACCGATTGATGACATTGTACTGTGTGTGGTTGTATCACTAGTACCCCTGGTTGGTGACATTGTATTGTCTGTGGTTGTTTCACTAGTACCACCGATTGATGACATTGTACTGTCTGCGGTTGTATCACTAGTACCACCGATTGATGACCTTGTACTGTCTGCGGTTGTATCACTAGTACCACTGGTTGGTGACATTGTACTGTGTGTGGTTGTATCACTAGTACCCCTGGTTGGTGACATTGTATTGTCTGTGGTTGTTTCACTAGTACCACTGGTTGGTTACATTGTACTGTCTGTGGTTGTTTCACTAAAACCAATGGTTGGTGACATTGTACTGTCTGTGGTTGTTTCACTAGTACCACCGATTGATGACATTGTACTGTCTGTGGTTGTATCACTAGTACCACCGATTGAAGACATTGTACTGTCTGTGGTTGTATCACTAGTACCACCGATTGATGACATTGTACTGTCTGTGGTTGTTTCACTTGCACCACCAATTGATGACATTGTACTGTCTCTGGTTGTATCACTAGTACCCCTGGTTGATGACATTGTACTGTCTGTTGTTGTATTACTAGTACTTCTGTTTGATGACATTGTACTGTCTCTGGTTGTTTCACTAGTACAACTGGTTGATGACATTGTACTGTATGTGGTTGTTTCACTAGTACCACCGATTGATGACATTGTACTGTGTGTGGTTGTATCACTAGTACCCCTGGTTGGTGACATTGTATTGTCTGTTGTTGTATTACTAGTACTACTGTTTGATGACATTGTACTGTCTGTGGTTGTATCACTAGTACCACCGATTGATGGCATTGTACTGTCCATTGTTGTATCACTAATACTACTAGTTGATGACATTGTACTGTCTGTGGTTGAATCACTACTACCACTGGTTGGTGACATTGTACTGTCTGTGGTTGTTTCACTAGTACCACTGATTGATGATATTGTACTGTCTGTTGTTGTATCACTAGTACCACCGATTGATGACATTGTACTGTCTGTTGTTGTATCACTAATATCCCTGGTTGATGTCATTGCACTGTCTGTTGTTGAATTACTAGTATTACTGTTTGATGACATTGTACTGTTTGTGGTTGTATCACTAGTACCACTGCTTGATGGCATTAAGCTGCTCAAGGTTGTATCACTAGTACCACTGGTGTTTGACATTGAACTCGTTATTGTATCACCAATACCACTGGTGGTTGACATTGAACTCGTGGTTGTATCGACAGTGACATTGGTGGTTGTCATTGAACTGTTTGTGGTTGTATCACTAGTACCACTGTTTGATGACATTTTACTCTATGTGGTTGTATCACTAGTACCACTGGTTGTTGACATTGTACTGTCTGTGGTTGTATTATTCGTACCACTGGCTGATGACATTGTACTGTCCAGTGTTGTATCACTAGTACTACTAGTTGATGTCTTTGTACTGTCTGTGGTTGTATCATTAGTACCACTGGTTGATGACATTGTACTGTCTGCGGTTGTATCACTAGTACCACTGGTTGGATACATTGTACTGTCTGTGGTTGTTTCACTAGTACCACCGATTGATGACATTGTACTGTCTTTTGTTGTATCACTAGTACCCCTGGTTTATGACATTGTACTGTCTGTGGTTGTATTACTAGTACTACTCTTTGATGACATTGTACTGTATGTGGTTTTATTACTAGTACTACTGGTTGGTGACATTGTACTGTCTGTGGATGTATAACTAGTACCGCTGCTTGATGACATTGTACTTTCTGTGGTTGTATCACTAGTACCGCTGCTTGATGACATTGTACTGTCTGTGGATGTATAATTAGTACCGCTGCTTGATGACATTGTACTGTCTGTGGTTGTATCACTAGTACCGCTGCTTGATGACATTATACTGTCTGTGGATGTATTACTAGTACCGCTGCTTGATGACATTGTACTGTCTGTGGTTGTATCACTAGTACCACTGCTTGATGGCATTGTACTGTCTGTAGTTGTATCACTAGTACCACTGGTTGATGACACTGTACTCTCCATGGTTGTATCACTCGTACTACTAGTTGATGACATTGTACTGTCTGTGGTTGTATCACTAGTACCCCTGGTTGGTGACATTGTATTGTCTGTTGTTGTATTACTAGTACTACTGTTTGATGACAATGTACTGTCTGTGGTTGTATCACTAGTACCACCGATTGATGGCATTGTACTGTCCATTGTTGTATCACTAATACTACTAGTTGGTGACATTGTACTGTCTGCGGTTGTATCACTAGTACCACTGGTTGGTGACATTGTACTGTCTGTGGTTGTTTCACTAGTACCACCGATTGATGACATTGTACTGACTGCGGTTGTATCACTAGTACCAATGGTTGGTGACATTGTACTGTATGTGGTTGTTTCACTAGTACCACCGATTGATAACATTGTACTGTGTGTGGTTGTATCACTAGTACCCCTGGTTGGTGACATTGTATTGTCTGTGGTTGTTTCACTAGTACCACCGATTGATGACATTGTACTGTCTGCGGTTGTATCACTAGTACCAACGATTGATGACATTGTACTGTCTGCGGTTGTATCACTAGTACCACTGGTTGGTGACATTGTACTGTATGTGGTTGTTTCACTAGTACCACCGATTGATGACATTGTACTGTGTGTGGTTGTATCACTAGTACCCCTGGTTGGTGACATTGTATTGTCTGTGGTTGTTTCACTAGTACCACTGGTTGGTGACATTGTACTGTCTGTGGTTGTTTCACTAAAACCAATGGTTGGTGACATTGTACTGTCTGTGGTTGTTTCACTAGTACCACCGATTGATGACATTGTACTGTCTGTGGTTGTATCAATTGTACCACCGTTTGAAGACATTGTACTGTCTGTGGTTGTATCACTAGTACCACCGATTGATGACATTGTACTGTCTGTGGTTGTTTCACTAGTACCACCAATTGATATTGATGACATTGTACTGTCTGTGGTTGTATCACTAGTACCCCTGGTTGATGACATTGTACTGTCTGTTGTTGTATTACTAGTACTACTGTTTGATGACATTGTACTGTCTGTGGTTGTTTCACTAGTACCACTGGTTGATGACATTGTACTGTATGTGGTTGTTTCACTAGTACCACCGATTGATGACATTGTACTGTGTGTGGTTGTATCACTAGTACCCCTGGTTGGTGACATTGTATTGTCTGTTGTTGTATTACTAGTACTACTGTTTGATGACATTGTACTGTCTGTGGTTGTATCACTAGTACCACCGATTGATGGCATTGTACTGTCCATTGTTGTATCACTAATACTACTAGTTGATGACATTGTACTGTCTGTGGTTGAATCACTACTACCACTGGTTGGTGACATTGTACTGTCTGTGGTTGTATCACTAGTACCACCGATTGATGATATTGTACTGTCTGTTGTTGTATCACTAGTACCACCGATTGATGACATTGTACTGTCTGTTGTTGTATCACTAATATCCCTGGTTGATGTCATTGCACTGTCTGTTGTTGAATTACTAGTATTACTGTTTGATGACATTGTACTGTTTGTGGTTGTATCACTAGTACCACTGCTTTATGGCATTAAACTGCTCAATGTTGTATTACTAGAACCACTGGTGGTTGACATTGAACTCGTTATTGTATCACCAATACCACTGGTGGTTGACATTGAACTCGTGGTTGTATCGACAGTGACACTGGTGGTTGTCATTGAACTGTTTGTGGTTGTATCACTAGTACCACTGTTTGATGACATTGTACTCTATGTGGTTGTAACACTAGTACCACCGATTGATGACATTGTACTGTCTGTTGTTGTATCACTATAACCACTGGTGGTTGACATTGCACTCGTGATTGTATCGACAGTACCACTGGTTGTTGATATTGAACTGCTCGTGATTGTATCACTAGTACCACTGGTTGTTGATTTTGAACTCGTAGTTGTATCACTAGTACCACTGGTTGTTGGCATTTAAGTGCTCAATGTTGTATCACTAGTACCACTGGTTGTTGGCATTGAAGTGCTCAAGGTTGTATCACTAGTACAACTGGTGGTTGACATTAAACTCATGGTTGTATGACCAGTACCACTGGTTGTTGAGATTGAAATGATCGTGGTTGTATCACTTGTATCACTGTTTGATGACATTAAACTGCTCAAGGTTGTATCACTAGTATCACTGGTGGTTGACATTGAACTCGTGGTTGTATTCCAGGTACTACTGGTGATTGACATTGAACTGCTCAAGGTTGTATTACTATAACCACTGTAGGTTAACATTGAACTCGTGATGATTGTATCGACAGTCCCACTGGTTGTTGATATTGAACTGCTCGTGATTGTATTACTAGTACCACTGGTGGTTGTCATTGAACTGTTCGTGGATGTATCATCGGTACCACTGGTAGTTGACATTGAAATTCCCGTGGTTGTATCACTAGTACTACTGGTGGTTGACATTGAACTTCTTGGGTTTGTATCACCAGTACAACTGGTGGTTGACATTAAACTGTTCAAGGTTGTATCACTATAACCACAGGTGGTTGACATTATACTCGTGATTATATCGACAATACCACTGGTTGTTGATATTAAACTGCTCGTAATTGTATCACTAGTACCACTGGTTGTTGGCATTGATCTGATCAAGGTTGTATCACTAGTACCACTGGTGGTTGACATTGAACCGCTCATGGTTGTATCACTAGTATCACTGCTTGATGGCATTGAACTGCTCGTGTTTGTATCACTTTAACCACTGGTGGTTGACATTGAAATGCTCATGGTTGTATCACTAGTACTTCTAGTGGTTGACATTGAACTGCTCGTGGTTGTATCACTAGTACCACTTGTGGTTGACATTAAACTGCTCAAGGTTGTATCACTAGTATCACTGGTGGTTGATATTGAACTCGAGGTTGTATCACCAGTACTACTGGTGGTTGCTATTGAACTGCTCAAGGTTGTTTCACTAATACCACTGGAGGTTGACATTGAACTCATGATTGTATCACTAGTACCACTGCTTGTTGGCATTGAACTGCTCGTTGTTGTATCATTAGTACCACTGGTGGTTGACATTGAACTGTTCCTGGTTGTAGCACTAGTACCAATGGTGGTTGACATTGAACCGCTCATGGTTGTATCACTAGTATCACTGCTTGATGGCATTGCACTGCTCGTGTTTGTATCACTTTAACCACTGGTGGTTGACATTGAAATGCTCATGGTTGTATCACTAGTACTTCTAGTGGTTGACATTGAACTGCTCGTGGTTGTATCACTAGTACCACTGGTGGTTGACATTGAACTGCTCGTGGTTGTATCACTAGTACCACTGGTGGTTGACATTGAACTGCTAGTGGTTTTATCCCTAGTACCACTGGTGGTTATCATTGAACTGTTCGTGGTTGTATCACTAGTACCACTGGTGGTTGACATTGAACCGCTTGTGGTTGTATCACTAGTACCACTGGTTGTCATTGAACTGCCCGTTGTTGTATCACTAGTACCACTGGTTGATGACATTTTACTCTTCGTGGTTGTATCACTAGTACCACTGTTGGTTGACATTGAACTGCTCGTGGTTGTATCACTAGTACCACTGGTGGTTGACATTGAACCGCTTGTGGTTGTTTCACTAGTACCACTGGTTGACATTGAACTGCCCGTTGTTGTATCACTAGTACCACTGGTTGATGACATTTTAATATTCGTGGTTGTATCACTAGTACCACTGTTGGTTGACATTGAACTGCTCGTGGTTGTATCACTAGTACCACTGGTTGTCATTGAACTGCCCGTTGTTGTATCACTAGTACCACTGGTTGATGACATTTTACTCTTCGTGGTTGTATCACTAGTACCACTGGTGGTTGACATTGAACTGGTCGTGGTTGTGTCACTAGTACCACTGGTTGTCATTGAACTGCCCGTTGTTGTATCACTAGTACCACTGGTTGATGACATTTTACTCTTCGTGGTTGTATCACTAGTACCACTGGTGGTTGACATTGAACTGGTCGTTGTTGTATCACTAGTACCACTGGTGGTTGACATTGAACTGGTCGTTGTTGTATCACTGGTACCACTGGTGGTTGACATTGAACTGGTCGTTGTTGTATCACTAGTACCACTGGTGGTTGACATTGAACTGGTCGTTGTTGTATCACTAGTACCACTGGTGGTTGACATTGGACTGGTCGTTGTTGTATCACTAGTATCACTGGTGGTTAACATTGAACTGTTCGTGGTTGTATCACTAGTACCACTGGTGGTTGACATTGAACTGCTCGTAGTTGTATCACTAGTACCACTATTGGTTGACAATGAACTGCCCGTTGTTGTATCACTAGTACCACTATTGGTTGACAATGAACTCGTGTTTGTATCACCAGTACCACTGGTGGTTGACATTGAACTGCTCGTGGTTGTATCACTAGTACAACTGGTAGTTGACATTGAACAGCCCGTTGTTGCATTGCTGGTACTATTAGTTGATAACATGGAACTATACGTGGTTGTATCACTATCAACACTGGTGGTTGATATTGAGTTTTCCGTGCTTGAATCGCTTATAACATTGCTTGGTGAAATGGAACTGCTCGTGCTTGCATGAGTGCCTAATAATGCATACTAAAGAAATGTGTCCAAATGTTATTTGAAACATCATCGTGGAACCTACAAAATACGTGAGTTATCCCAAAAGGGTATGTTAATGATAATCCTTTTGATAAAAGAAATTAAGTACATATTTCACAGAGAAGAGCTACATGCAAACGGGAAGGCTAATAGATATAGGTCACTTAGCTTTGTAGATAAATCTGATAGAAGAATAGCGCCTCGTAGATAAAGAAAGTGTCAGGTGGACATAGAGACTTGTAAAATAGGTTGTTGCAAAGACATATTTTAATAATGATTTGATAAATAGATAGATGCAACATCATTTGACTAATATAGAGCAAAGACTGTACATTCGAGGTCATTTTCTGCAGAATCATATCATACCATCAAGTTCCCTTCACAAATAGCTTAATACAATACGCACACGTTCACTGTGTTGACTTAATTTACGTACCAGACGTTAAGAAACTAACTTCGAATAATATGTTGTATATAAAATATAAAATTGTGTCATATACACATCATAAATTCGGCTTGTATACGAATTTATGTTTTTGTGGTTTCGTTAGGGCGTTATGCGGAATCGGATTCCATGTAGGCTATTTCAGGCAATACATGGCTTCATTTACGCTTCAGACGTTAACTTGGCATTACAATGCATATTGTTAAAAGGAGTCTCAAAAATACTTGAAACATCATCATTGGACTTGCAAAATACTTGAGTTATTCCAAAAACGTCCTATTACAAAATCTGAAATGCTGTGTTTTTTATAGACATGTAATAAATGCTTAAACGCAACTGGCCTTTGGTCTATATATACTTGTCAGATATTTGTAAATGTTGACAACTCCGGTGGAAGAGTAATTGGGGTTTCAGAAGAGAAAGAAAGAGAACGCAGACAAAGAGACTTGTATACGATTGTAGACAGACTAGTCAAGATCCTTTTCTACAGCATACGATAGGGAAATTATTAAATTTCATCAAGCTCCTGTCATGAATCATTTCAACTTTAAAATAACACGCAAACGTCCAAGTTTAATTAATGCTGCAATTAAAGTATTTTTGTTTGCATGAATAAAGAATGTAACAATGATTCTTATTATCATGATTTCAAAGAACAACACTAATAACATTCATTTTCATTCATATTACCATGTTTTCCAAATATACATCATAAATTCGAGTTACTGCGATACCTAAAATACGATTTGTTGATTGAGGGTGATACAAGAATCGAATTCAATCACAGCTAATACTGGAAATAAAGACCCAATTAACATTGTTACAAAAGGATAAATTGCACATTGAGGGTTAGAGCGTCCGTTTTGGATGCGGGAGGTCTGGGGTTCGATCCCAGCCGGGTCATATCAAATACATAATCAAAGTACTATAAGTACTGAAGTACTATATTTGACGGCCATGTTGGTTCTAGAGTGTTAACAAGATTTTCCTTCAATTTGACCTAGTGACCTACTTTTTGACCAAACATGACCCATGTTAGTACTTGACCTAGATATTATCAAGAAAAACATTCTGATAAAGTTTCAACATGCTCAAGCTAAAAATGCAGTATCCAGAGTGTTAACAAGATTTTCCTTCAATTTGGCCTAGTGACCTAGTTTTTAACCCGGCATGACCCATATTCAAACTTGACCTAGATATAATTTAGATAGAATTCTGACCAAATTTCAAGCTGCTGTAGCTAAAAAAGATGCTTCTACAGAGTTAACAAGATTTTCCTTCAATTTGGCCTAGTGACATAGTTTATGACCCAATGTGACCCATATTCGGACTTGACCTGGATATCATTAATACAAACATTCAGACAAAATTTCAAACTGCTGAAGCAAAAATTGCTTTTTGACCCATCATAAGCCATGTTCGAACTTGACCTACATACCATCAAGACAAACATTCTAATAAAGTTGCAACATGTTTAAGTTGAAAATAAGGCCACTAGCGTGTTAACAGAATTTCCATTAAATTTGTCTTAGTGACCTAGTTTTTGACCCGGCTTGATCCATATTCGAACTTGACCTAGATATCATTTAGATATAATTCTGACCAAATTTCAAGCTGCTGTATCCAAACAAGATGCTTCTACAGAGTTAACAAGATTTTCCTTCAAGTTGGCATAGTGACCTTGTTTCTGACCCAAAGTGACCCATATTCAAACTCGACCTAGATATTATTAATACAAACATTCTGACAACATTTCATTGAAGAAAAATTGCGGCCTCTAGAGTGTTAACAAGCTTTTTCTTCAATTTGACCTGGTGACCTACTTTTTGACCCATCATAAACCATGTTCGAACTTGACCTAAATATCATCAAGACAAACATTCTGATAAAGTTTCAACATGCTCAAGTTGAAAATAAGGCCTCTAGAGTGTTAACAAGATTTTCATTCAATTTGGCTTAGTGACCTACTTTTTGACCCGACATGACTCATGTTCGAACTTGACTTACATCATCAAGTTAAACATTCTGATAACATTTCAACATGATCAAGTTGAAAATGTGGCCTCTAGAGTGTTTACAAGATTGTCCTTCAATTTGACCTAGTGACCTAGTTTTTGACCTCAAATGGCCCAGTTTCGAACTTGTCCAATATTTGATAAAGATGAATGTTCTGATAAACTTTCATGAACATCCGATGCAAAATGCAGCCTGTAGATTGTTAACAATGGAAAATGTTAACGATGCACGACAGCCGTATTTCCGTATTTTTCATTGCAGGGATTTTCTCAAAAGGGTTTTGAGCTACCTGCTTTCAAGCTACTCGTTTTCCATACATTTAAAAGAAACATTTAAGATCCTTATGTCTAAATTAAATTTCTAAATTATGTATACAACTTCATGGATTAAAACTTTACATTTGTGTACGTTTACTTTGTATAATGTGCATACTGTTTAGCTTGTTGTGAAACGTATTTAACTGATCCCTGGACAATCAAGAAAAATTGTCCATTTTGAAAAAACAGAGGGCAGCACAAACAAATTACAAATTTACACTTCCTGAAAGCTGGGCATGACACTATACGGAGGTATTCAGCATAGCTGAATCCCCCGCATAAAAACTACTCGCATATAAATAGACTGTTTCACTGATCTTAATATTCTATTGCAAACTCGAACTTGAATCAGTCTAGTGACGAACTGCTACGGATATATGCGAGAGCTGACGGTAGAATACAGCGCATACGCGATCAAGACGATTAACACGGCGCACGCGCAAGCCCATTGCACCAGTGATAGTTTTTTTCACAACCAATATATGCACTGGTGCTGATGCACCCGCGCAATAATGAACATTTCCCCTTGCATGATGGGCTAGCAAAGTTGAACATTACTTATTAATTAATACTATTTCAACAATATACAATAAACAATATTTCGTAAACACAAATTCTACAATATAAGGTTACAAATTCACTTATACCAGGGTATGAATTCACTTACCCTAGGTTACGAATTCACCAAAGTATACAGATTACGAATTCACCAGGTTACGAATTCACTGTCTCCCAGTTCCATGGGTTCGTTAGCATGCTCTCCTAAATGATTTGTTTTTCAGCTAGATTCTCGGAGCTGCATGTTGCAGTAGCGTTTTGGACTAGGTAGGCCTATATATATATATATTTATAAATACATGTAGGAAAAGGGTCCCACAGTCATGTATTTTAGGTATCTGTGTAAGTGAACAGGGACGTACATGTAAATAAGACTACGTTCCTGGTATACATATTTCGCACTGTACTGGTGAATTACGAATATATATGTATACATTTATATGTTAACAAGATTCTCAAAATCCCCCACTTTAGGCAATCATAAACAGAATGATGGTGAAAACGTCGAATGAGTAAAACGTCGAATTAATAAAACATAACAAAACGGGAGTGAAAATGTCGAAAAGGAAAATATACGAACTATGTATAGTTGTTTATTTCGTTTATTTTGAATATATATTTAAATGCCCTTTTATGATATTTCTACTTTTGTCACAATGTTTTAAAATGTGAATTTTGGTGTCTACGAATTGACCCTTTCCAATGTCACTTTATTATCAATATTGTTTTGATTCAATCAACAGCAAAAGTGATATAGTATCATGCAACTATATTCAAAATAGTTTTTCAAAATACAAAGAAGCAACAACGTCCCGTAACCTATATAACTATAAAAGATATAATACACTTTTAAACATTCTTATTACTAACACATTGTGTTGTATTTTTTAAACAAAATTGTTTAAAAGTTATACTAGTGAGTAGGAACACTTTATACACGTAAACGAATATGTGTTATGTGTTATAGGCCTAGCCAAGCAGGGTATTTTTTCATTCGCCCACGTAACCTTCCAATCCGTGTGAGTCGGACAAAGATAAGACTTAACGTACGCACAGGCTGATCCTGCCACTTCTGAACCTTTGCATGGGGAAAGTTGCAAGTTGACATTTATGAACATAGTGTTATGGGGGTCGTGGGATTGAGCCCTACATCGGACGGACTTTACCCGCTTTTATGTTTCTTTTAATAGTATAGCCTGAACATCTGATCCCTCTCATCATAATCCTACAAAAGGTGACACAATCTTCTAACAATCTCGTGTAAATCATATGCTAGCAGTGTACATATATCTTGATTAGATTTTGCGGATGTACGGCTGACCTGGTTCTACACTGTTTACAAAAGCCCCTTTATAGGCCCCTTTATAGTAACGCGGCGGATTAGATAACAAATTAGCAAGAGTTTCCTTTTGAAGAATTGTAGTTCCGGTAAGAGTTTTAGGAATAACATGTTTGAATTCAGAAAATATCATGTACGCCCATTAAGTTGAAACAATAATCAGCAACCTGAGCGAGTGGGGTCGGAGATGACACCTTCTCAGGCAGAAAGGTAAATGTGGAAATCTCACCTGATGGGGGACTCTTATTGCTTCAAAAAAGATGAACCGTTACACACAAAGGAATTTATAAACAGAAATGGGGTGATCTAGTACTGTCATCTGTATTATCGTTCAGTGTGTGCCGCTATATTAACATATTGAATATGTTTTAGACGTTAATTTTAATGTTTCCAGAATGCCATGACCGTCGGATTGTAAGACAGGAGACATGACAGTGTTGCAGGTCCCGGAATCATGTTTGTAAGAAACTCACGTTGAAGCCAAGATCTGCCGAAGTATTGACTGAGGGTGTACTTTACAATAATAGATCCAATAAGAAGGAAACTGAACATCCGGGGAGACTAGTACGGACTTATTAACACAGGAGTGCAGAAATGACAATAACGCCTACAGTAAAGAGGGCATATTAAGTACATGCATGTAAATGCCAAGCCGGTTAAAGACTGACCATTTCACATTATTTGGCAAATGATCAACACGTATGGTAATTTAGATGGACCAGAAACCATGATTTGAGTAAGACAAACAATATCTGACTCAATGATGCGTTGTTTGTGTTTGTTTTGGAAGGCATTGGTGTGCTTCAATGTGTTTTCACGAAGCTATGCTATGCAGCGAAGAAGTGTGCAACTGCTATTAAGCGGGCATGGTACAACACAAATGTTACGACGCTGATCTAATTGACACTACTCATAGATGATCAGAAACAGACAACACCCAAGCAAAGACTGCCTTTATACAGAACCGGGGAGAATGTGGTGAAAGTTGGTTTAGTCCTTTGTGTTTAAGACCATTCCGTTTGGTCAATTGCTGGGCCCAGAACACGCCGGTAACGAGTCCACACGTGAAAGGGCAGTTGAACCAATGAGGCAAAGCAAGACAGACGTGTTTTGACCTTGACTGATGAATGATAATATAATGAAGGCATACAGATAGCTGCGGGTCAGTGGACACAACAACAGTTTGAAACAAACTATTACATTCTTAAATGTTTATATATATAGATATATATAATTATAATTTAAAAAAAGAAAAATACCGGAGAAAATAAAAATATAAGAAAAAAGTTGGGATTAATGGTGTCTGATCGGTCAGCGTGCAGGATTTGAAACCATGCGATCCTTGTTCGATTCCTGCTCGAGGTGACCAGTTGTAGAGGAGCGTTCTTGGGTATGGCACAATTGCTAGCCTTAGTACGTAAGGCACGATTGGAATGTAAATGAGTGAGATGTCGCCATACTGAATTGCTGTCACATTCGGCCTACGCAATTCATAGATGTCGAACCAATCAATCAGCAGGCTATTTTATTTCCCCCTAACATAATGTTATTTTCACATTAGTATTTTTCTCTAAAATATCCGAGGGAAAATAATAACGATCTAGATATATATAATGTGATATTGCTCGTAAATAATGACTGCTTAATAAAGTTGACTTCTGGCGAATGCTAAACGGTATACTTATAAATTATTATAAATATAATATGACTTCGCTGGTAAAATACCCAATGCTCATTTGAGCGATAATAATTCCTCTTTGTCATAACGCACTGATTTCACAAGCCGCTTGCTACAGTCAAAAGTCGTCCGTAATTTTAAAACGAAAAATTAAGGGTAGCCGAGTGTCTATATGAACGTGGTCAGAATTCGGACATTGGGATAATAGACCTCTATACGAGTTGGTCAAATAATCCCGGATTGACATATAATCCCGGTGTCAACCCCAGACGACATGGGCACTGAGGGAATACTAATCAACTTCACAAACAATTGGTCCGTGGTGTACGGACACCAACTCTAATGGTAATATCTCACATTTTGGGACATGCTCAAAACGAGCAATTTTTCGTTTTGCCACAATGTTTTCCACTTTAAGTCATAGGTTATCCATTCAATTATAGAGATTTTTTATTTTTTGACAAAATATGTGCAAAGTCGTCTGCTGTAGAATTGTCGTATGAGGGAAACGGTTAAACGCAGTTCGGTATAATAAACAGAATTAAAACATTGAAAGAAGAGGAGTGTTTGCGGAATCTGACCAATGGCATTTTTTTTACCCACAATGTGTTCAAATGTCGTCTGCAGCAGATGTTTATTATAGACTATTGTTAGAAAAGGTGACATACTTGTTCTTCATACTAAATTTCTGTCTTTTCTCGACACTGCTTTCAAGTAACATTCTCTATCGGTATGTAGATGGGTATTAGTTAAAAGGTTATCCCTTTCCCTCATATAGACGCTTTCTGACGCCTCTGCAGCAGACGGATTTTCGAAAACATAGTGACAAAAGAAGAAATTGCACAAAACGTGCAATTTCTCCTTTTGTCACAATGTTTTCCACTTTATGTCATGGGTTATCCATTCAATCATGGCGATTTTCTTTGTTTTGACAAAATACGTTCAAAGTCGTCTGCTGCAGAATTGTCGTATGAGGGAAAGGTTTATAGATACTGTTATGACCGACATTGGGAAAATGAAACAAAATAACTACAACCTTATTTCCCTCCTATGACAATTATGCAGCAGACGACTTTGGAACATATTTTGTCAAAACGATTTCGGTCCACTGATATACCATGAAATAATTAATCAGCAGTGTAAAGCGGAAGTCACGCTAATACTGATGGTGTGTCAAATCCCTCCTCAGAACTTAACTGAACACTTGGAAACGTAAAGGGCGGGCGCGATTCATCGTCTCCAGAATGAAACAATGGAAAGAAACCACTTATTCGGTCGCTATCTTGGTTCTTTGACCTGAATGCGATCAGTAATCATGTAGTCTAAACATAATCACCGCTACGTCTGAGACATGATTTAAATTTGGATCAAAGGCAACAATCATGTACATGTAGTCTAAACCTAATCACCACTTCGTCTGAGTCCTGATTTTAAATTGGATCACAGGCAACACTCATGTAGAGTTCATGTTGCACACTATGTGTTTATCTTCAACTGTGACATCACGGCTCTTTAGCGTTGCCCGATATTCAAATGTTTTCTTAGAGCAAAAACCATTCTGAAATTTACGGAATATATACATTTTATTTAATATCATTCCAAACTAAAGTGAACAAAATCCCACCTTCTATATCTCAATGTATAAGGTAAATATCTTCTAGGCACTTGGTGGTGTATGTAAGCCTACTCTCCGCCATTATAAATTTAAAAAAAAAAGATCAGTGCGTCGTTGTGTCAGCATTTGGGAGAAGCTAGCGAGTTGAAAACGAATGCATAGCGTAATGCTAGCGCGATGCGCGTATACAGGGCGCATACAGAGCGAATGTTAAAAATCCAACAAACGCACAGAGTACCACTAGCACTCTGGACAAATTGCCCGCGCATGTATTGCACGATCAACGCACAGCAAGCGAACGGAAGCGACCTAGGATCTCGGCAAGGTCAAGCTGATGGTTCTGCATTCCTTGATACCGGGTCCATAACAGGTTGTGGAGGATCATGCATGCTGTAACACTGACTTTGACGGTCTCGGGTTGCTGCTGCATCGTGATCAGGAGAACTTATAACCGATTGGCCAGGATGACGAATGCATTTTCTACGACCACCAGGCTTGGGAAAGCCGGTATTTCATGATGCGCTTTGGCCGCGTCATACCCAAGAGGATGTACGATTGATTCACCATGCTGTGTCGTAGGGCGAAGGCATCGGAACAGTTGGACACATCCTGGTTGTCGTTGGAAAGAGGATCGGGATCAGGGAAGCCTAGACTACCATCTTAAACGCATTTGTTCAGATGAAAGGCATTGTATATTTGAGCGTCTTATGTTGAGCCCATACCACCGATGTATGCCCAGAGGTTATCAGCCTCAACGAGTGCCACGAGGACAACGGAGTAGAACCCTTTATAGTTGTAGTATAGGGAACCACTGTTTGGAGGAGACTGGCAGTAGATGTGCTTGCTCGTCGAACATCTCGGTGCGGGGGGCGTTGGGCATCCGCTTGAAGGGCTTAAATGCTGCCTGGTCTTCGTTACGGTGTTCCGCATGAAGGAGATCATACAGGCCAAAACTAACGTCGTCTACCGTACCGCGGTCAAACACAGAACCTTCATTGACCTCTTCTCTTTCTCTTTCTCCTTCCCTGACAATATCAGCAGGATCCATGAGGGTCGGAGGAGAAGTGACGAGGAGGTGGGGGCGGGACCCTTTTATATACCCAATGGCTTCACGCTGCGTACACGCTAGGAACAACAGGATGTATGAATAACTTAACTGACACCAAATTAATTGTTCAGGTTTTAATGGATAATTTGACAGCAACCATAGTAACATACATCATATTGAATGGATAATTTGGAAGCCATCATAGTCACATACAACAGGTTGCATAGATAATTTGATCGCTACCATAGTCACATACATCATATTGAATGGATATTTTAAAAGCCATCATAGTCACATACAACAGACTGCATGAATAATTTGACTGCCACCATAGTCACATACAACATATTGCATGGATAATTTGACTGCATCAATAGTCATATACAACATATTGCATGGATAATTTGACTGCATCAATAGTCATATACAACCGGCTGTATGGACAATTTCATTAATTTGACTGCCACCATAGTAAAATACAACAGATTGAATGGATAATTTGATTGCCACCATAGTCATTTACAACAGGTTGCATGGATAATTTGATCGCCAAAATAGTTATATACATCATAATATATGGGTAATTTCATTGCCACCCTAGTCAGATACAACATATTGCATGGATAATTTGGCAGCCCCCATCGTCATATACAACTGGTTGCATGGCTAATTTGACTTCCACCATATAGTCATATACAACGGGTTGCATTGATAATTCAGCTGCCATCAAAGTCATATGAACAGATTTCATGAACAATTTGATCACCACCATAGTATTTATACAAGAGGTAGCATTGATAAATTGGCTGCCATTTCAGTCACATACACTCGGCTGTATGATTAACTTGACTGCCGTCGGCAACCATAGTCACATACAACATATTGCATGGACAATTTGACTGCAACCATAGTCAAATACAACCGGTTCTTTGGATAACTTTGCTGTCACCAAAGTCACATACAACAGATTGCATGGATAACTTGACTGCCTCCATAGTCATATACAAAGTAGTGCATGGATAATCAAATCGCCACATTAGTCACATACAACATATTGCAACGATAATTTGACAATCACCATAGTCACATATAACAGATTACATGGTTGATTTGACAGTCACCATAGTCATATACAATAGTTTGCATTTATAATTTTACAGCCCAATAGTCACATACAACATATTGCATGGACGATTGGATCTCCATCATTGTCACATACAACATATTGCATGGACGATTGGATCGCCATCATTGTCACATACAACATATTGCATGGACGATTGGATCGCCATCATTGTCACATACAACATATTGCATGGACGATTGGATCGCCATCATTGTCACATACAACATATTGCATGGACGATTGGATCGCCATCATTGTCACATACAACATATTGCATGGATATTTTGATCGCCATCCTATGACATGCGTCATGCGTCTTTCACCAATGGGCTGTTAAACAGTCTATGTCGAAAAGCTGCCACTTGCTTGGAAAGAATGTTGTGTGGTGTGGGAAAACCAGGAACGCATGAGTAGGTTGCAAGGAAAATTTGACAGTTGCCATAGTCACATACAACAGGTTGCATGGATAATTTGATCGCCAGCATAGTCATATACAGCAGATTGCATGGCTAATTTGACTGTCACCGTATACAGTTTCGAAATAGATCAAGACTAATATTTACCTTTAATTACATCTTTGTTGGTTAGCAATTCTTTCGCACTGTTTAAACTCTTTCTCACTTACAGACCCATTTTGCCCAGCTGTTTGACGTTTGAAACAACTCGTCAAAAGGGGATATTGCTCTTTATATAGACATTTGCCACATGTTAACCAATATGTCAACGATTAGGGAGCCGAGCCCCGGTAACTAGGTCGGTAGCGACGCGGGTGTCAATCCAGGGGTTGTGAGTTCGAATCCCAGTTCGGCCAACATTCTTTCCGACGTTTGACAAAAGCCAATGTGACATGCGTCATTCGTCTTTCACAAATGGCCTGTTAAACAGTCTATGTGGAAAAGCAGCCAGTTGCTTGGAAAGAAAGTTTAGTGGTGTGGGAAAACAAGAAAACGTATGAGTAGGTGAACTGGTCGCCGTGATATGACTGACAAATTGTTGAAAACGGCGTTAAAGCCTAATCGATCAATCAAAGATTAGGGAAAATTTTATTACGTGACAGCGTGACCTTAGGGCCGAACCGTTGTACTATCAGCACAATACATTCTTTTGCGGACAGACCTTTTTGCTGTTCGATGAAGACCATATATGTTTGATATGAATACTAATTGCTCCCCGTCACACGAAAACCGACATTCGGGGGGGTTATGAAATGTATTGCAATAACGACTAGATCGTATAGTTGTATGTATGGGCGACTGAGGTCAAAGCCATACTACAGAGACGTCCGGGATGTTTATTCTACGAGATGGCGAACTGAAAGGATTCGCTGGCTAACATACGTCCATAGGCCAGAGGTCCTTATAAGGAGGAGTTTACAGCTCTTTTCACCACTAGATCTTTCTTATTATCCAACCAAACACTATGTTGTGGATACTCAAAAGGATCGTCTCATTGAGACGATTCTTTTGAGTACCCACAACATAGGGTTAGCGGATCAAATAAGGAATTTAGAACAAGCAAAACGCTCCTTATCTAGAACTCTGTCTACATACCGATTTTCACTCGACGTGGCTGAATAAAAGCCGTAGGACAATGACCTGATACCCTGTAATTGGTTTGTTCTTTATTGGTATTTGTTTTTAGGTGTTTGATCTCTGAGTTGACCACCATGATGTATCGTACGCTAAAGTCACTCTGACACGCGTCTTTTGTCTTCCACCTTTGGGCTAAGAGTTTATGTGGAAAGTCAGCCAGTTTCTTTGAAAGTCTGATGTGTGGTGAACTAGCCAGGGATCACACGAGTAAGTGAGCTAGCTGTGGCGATATGACTGGAAAATTGCTGAAATGGCGTTAAAAATAAATCAGTCAATCAATGATTTATGTTAGATACTTCTGTTTGTTATTGAACTAGATCCATATAAATGTGGCTTTTACAATTCTCGCTTTGTATATATGTAATTGGTTAGTTCTCTATTGGTATATTTGTGTTTAGATGTCACTCTTTTTACACTATCGGTTTATTACATTTACCTCTGTCACAGGCTCGAGCTACTTTCGGGTTTCACGTGACTTTTTATATAGGTGACCTACATAACAGATGTATTAATCTTTAAATGTGTACACTTACCGAAAAGTAGTCCGTAGCTTTTTGCTAAATAAATACTTTGTTTTTGATCAGCAAAGTTAGAAAAAGATCCTGTCACAAGTGTAAAAGGTTAGTGCTTACATCAGTGACAACTAAGTCTATCAAATTACAGTTATCATGTTTCGTCAAGAATGTTGACATTGAGCCTGTTGCAGAGATGATAGTGAGTGTAAGGAACGGTCACTCTGCGATAGGAGATTGTTTAGATGTTTGATCTCCGAGTTCACCAACATAATGTATCGTACGCATGATAGATAAGTATTACACATTCCCTACTCGTTTTCCACCAATGGGCTCAAATATTTACGCCATTTTGAAGCCAGATACTGTTCGAAAAAGGTGTGAAGATTTCAACTGCATTTTCACAAAACAACAAACACCCGTTTTGCATTGTGCGACTGAATAACGGGGATCTTACATGCATGCATACCTATTTTCTAATTAACATGTTTTCACCATTAGTTTAGTCATATTACGGCGATAGTCTTGATTCACATGATATGTCCTTATAAGCAATATACAACTTGTCTATGTATTATAAATTTATAATACTTTTCATTTCCAAATTTAAACTTTAAGTGTTTTAAAGTGAACCGTCTCGTGGTCTGCGTAGAACTGACTATTATTATCACAAATAGCCTCCAATCACGTGACACAAACTGGTCAAACCAGTTTTGTATACAAACATGTTGAGACAATTGTTCTCCTCTATACGATGTACCGCGGAGAACGGACATTCTGATGCGACAACAGAAAGCAAAGCCAAATCATAAGATAATATGGTGGCCATGCTGGCCTGAAAATTACCGGCCATTAATTCAAAATTAATGATAGTGTGAATTGGATGTCATGAAAGGACAACTGCCCAATTATATAAATAAACACGTTTATGTATCAGAAAATAGATGCGGAGTACTATTTTTTATGCCCCCGGAATTACCGATTCGGTGGGCATCTAGTTTTTGGCCTGTCTGTCTCTTTGTCTGTCCGAAAAAAACTTTAACCTTGACCACTACTTTTGAACCATAACAGGTACGGCTACCATATTTCACATGTGTATTCCTTGTGACATGACCTTTCTTTACCTTACACCTAGATGTTGCCATTCGGAGGGGGGGGGTGGGGGGGGGGGGGCATCAGTGTTACACAAACACATCTTGTTCTTTATTTTCGAAAGAACCGCCTATCCGACACATACTCGTGTTATCTTATTCCGTCTTCGAATATCGAAAAGTTGTACATTCGACGTTTTAAAATGTCTACAGCAAAATACTTTTTGAAAACGTGTTTGGTCATGAAAACATCGCTCACTATGAACTAAATATCTTTATCCAACAATCTTTTCACGTTCATAAATAAGTACGTACAGGGTATCATCTTATTGCAAATACTGGCACTTGGCTGTGCAATTTTACCAACTCTATAACATAGAAAATGGGATAAATGGCTTACAGGAATGTGTTCACACAACGAAATCATTACCGGTCTAATGACATCAAATTGACGCGTTGCTGGTAAAGATGATTGGTGACGCTAGAACTATATGAGATGCGGTAGGCGATTTAACTCTTTTCCCATATCGAAGGCTTGGCGTGAAACGGTTGTAACTAAAAACCTATTTTTAGAAAACTGGTTTAGGGGCAATTTTGATCCCTTTGTAAACAATGCAAATTTAGGTGCCATTGCTCAGAACGAGCAATGACACCTAAATTTCCATTGTTTACCAAGAAAAATGATTTAACGCTTATAAAGACTTAATGGTGAGGTGATTAACCTTGGTAAAAAAAATACCAACTTTAGTTACAACCGTTTCACGCCAAGACCTCGATACACAACACAGAGACATTCAAATTGTTCTAGACACAACTAGGGACAATCCTATGAAAGAAAGTATACATATTGAATAGAGTTGATTTTTTTTTTTGTAAATAGTGATATTGTTCATTATCAGGAATTCATTTTTTTTGTGCAATACCTCGTTATAGGTCGTAAGCTGCTTATGCTTCAAAATGTGTCTGTATGTGGCGGTACGGGGTCAGGACTTTAGGTTAAAGGGACTGAATCCCATATGAGAAAAAAGCGAAAAAAAAAAGAAAATTGTTAAAAATTGCTATTACCTTGATGTTTTTGCATGTAAGGCATTGAGATTTGCTGACTGATGTACTATAATATATGCACACTATTAATATTGCGGAGATTTTTCGTTATTTTGCATTGTAAAATCTACTGGGTTAGTAACCCAGTAAATCTAAAAATATCGCTGTATATTTATCACTTGATCACTACAACCGAATTGACAATCTCCTTCGCAGAGTTGTCGTTCCTTACACTCACGCATACATGAATGTAATGAGTCGATAGTGTTAGAGAATGCCGAATTAAATCCACAAATTCAAATGAGCAAGAGGAAATTCCACGGTATTTTTAAACAGGAAAACACGGAGCGGACGTTTTTTTTAACTGCTTATTTCCTATGAAATAATGAAAACAAGACTTGTACGACCTTCTACAACATTCCGTTACACATATATCGACGTATTTTGGATTAATTAGAATAAGTATAAAATATAACGATTTTGGACCATTATGGTGTTCAGTCCCTTTAAACGTATTTACTTTACATCGATTGCGAAACAAGCTTTCAGCTTATATTATTCACGATATTAATCACGCTCGATGTCTGCTTCCTGGAGACATAACCAGTACTCGCGTCGTCTGTGTGGAAAATCCATAATCCGCTTATCACGCGACTCCAGCCCGGGACCCTTGGCACGAGAGGTCGACGCTCTACCTCTGCCCCACTGTCTTCCACTAGGTGAACATGTACATAGGTTACATCACACCAGAACCTTCACTTACCGTAGATCTATCTTCTGAAAATGTCTCCGTCATGCACATTTGAGCCGTTCCGGGAGAAAACCAACATTATTGACTCTGCGTAATGTATCGACCCAGATCAGCCTGCGCACTCCGCGCCGACTAATCCGGGCCGACACATTCCGTCTCATTGGGATAGAGGTATAGAGTAATAATTTCTGAAACAGAAAATCCACAGGAGGCGAAAAGTGTCTGTCCGGGTAAGCCTGCGCGCCATGCTTATGCTGATCCGGGTCGATATTTTACGCAGATTTCACAATGTTGGGTTTCTCGTGGAGAGGCTCATTTAATCCTTTTCCAGAGACGCTTTCTGACGCCTCTGCTGCAGACATCCTTTGGAGACACTGCGACTTAGGAAGAAATTGCTCAAAACGATCAATATGGCCATTTGTCACAATGTTTTCAACTTCGTTTTCAGTAAGTATACCGTCATTTATAGAAATTTGCCTAGATGTGTTCAAAGGCGTCTGCTGCAGATAGGTTGTATGTGGGAAAGGGTGTGAAGACTCTTTATCACCAGACTCGGCTCAATGGCGCATTTCGGCCTGCTTCACTAGCACGTTATACGTCCCGACTAAGAGAACAACATCGGAACTGTCTATACAATCATTTCTCGCTCTCTTTTCGTGAAATTACTTTTCCAATTGATTGGTCGAGAAAGAATATTAAAGCAGCAGTTTTGTCCCTGTCTGATTTCGAATACAATTGGATTAAAATTGATTGTTGAGGACAGGGAAACTGAACGAGCCAATATGGTGTTCCGGTGATTTATGTTTTCTCTTCACCGAGCTCCGTTAGCTCAGTCTGTAGCGACGCGGGCTGGCAATTCGGGGGTTGGGAGTTAAAACTCCAGGTCGGCCAACATTCTTCTCCGACGCTTGACTAAAGTCACTCTGACAAGCGGCATTTGTCTACCACCTATGGGCTAACAGTCTATGTGGAAAATCAGCTAGTTGCTTTGAAAGTATGTTGTGTGGAGAAGTAGTGTGGGAAAGCCACCAGCTGGCATGTTGTTGAAATGGCGTAATCAATGATTTATGTTCTACTTTTATTGTTTATTGAACAATATTCATTTCAATGAGGCTTTTACAATTCTCGCTTTTTATTTTTGATAAAAAGATCCTGTCCCACACATGCTCAATGTTGCCTTTTTCCGTTTTCCATGATTTAAAGCTACATAGGCGTTCACTTAGTAAGTCCACACTTCTAGTTCTTTGTTAGAAGATTCACAAAGTTCTAGTTAAAACAAAAGCTGGCAGTTAATGGTCAATTTATTCAAGTTTTATTGCATAATCGGACAAACGGCCCATACACAAAGTGTATACGTTTATACATTTTACAAATTGTGATCGTTAAAACTCATGCACAGGCTCAGCCGAGTTTTCCCTATACGCAGACGCCATACGGCCCACGTCGTAAGACGCCGCTCGATTGTATTAAAAGTTAACACTTATTTGAGAAACGTCACGCGAAAACCAATCTTCGGGACTCAAAAACCAGCGGAGATACAGATCCGCCTGTATTTCTGCACATTCTGACCTGGTTGAATTAATGCTATCCCTCCGGTCTTTTGGAGGAAAATAATATAATCAAAAGCCAACTACGCAAGTATGGAGCTTGATCTTAATTGCCGTTAGTTTCAAAACCTTTCGAATATCGGGTTTCGTGTAGTGTGCCTAATTTGAGTCGTTCCATGAGAGAAAACCAACATTGTAGACTCTGAGTAAAGTATCGACCCGGACAGACACTTTTCGCCTCCTGTGCATTTTCTGTTTCAGGAATCATTAATCTATACCTCTATCCCCCAATACGGAATGTGTCGGCCCGAATTAGCCTGCGCGGATTGCGCAGGCTGATCTGGGTCGATACATTACGCAAATACCGTAATGTTGGTTTTCTCGTGTAGAACGGCTAGTGTTATCTATCATTTACATTGTATTACGTATAGCAGTCTGTTCAGATCTAAGTTATCAACACGTGAACACTTTTACGCGTTCATTTCAACACTGGTCACTGTCATGTCACTTCCTTCTCCGCAAACAATATCACGATTGTGATCTCCGAAAATGAAGAGACTTATATTAAAGCTTTAGGAGTCCAATAACTCCAAATACGCCACGTTCTAAAAACAGTAGTTAATGAGTATTTTTGAAAGTTCTATATATTAAAAATGTAGCTTAACTTAAATGGTGTTTTACTCAGTTGTCAATAACATCTTAGTTTATCACGACGCTTCCTGAATTAAATGCTAGGACTAGATATACTAGATTGGTAATCCTGTCACACCAATATAGTCGAAATGAGATCCCCCCGTAATTAGAGCGCAACTCTCGAAATGATATCCCCGCGAGCGCACAAATTGAAATCATATCCCAACAATCTGATCGCCAAGGTCGAAATGATATCCCCATACTCCAATATCCATGATCGTAATGGTATCCCTGTACTTCGACCGCCAATGTCGAATCGATATCCACGATACGAGTACCAAGGTCGAAATGATATTACCCAGGATACGCGTAACAAGGTCGAAAGGATATTACACAGACTACGAGTACCAAGGTCGAAAGGATATTACCCACGATACGAGTGTCAAGGTCAACATTGTATTCCTCACAACCCGAGTGCCAATCATGCAATGTCGAAATAATACCGCAACAACCCGAGCTCTAATGGCGGAATAATACCGCAACAACCCGAGTGTCAAGATCGAATTAATACTGCCAAAAATCCATTGCCAAGGTCGAAATAATACCGCCACAATCATAGTGCCAATGTCGAAATAATACCGCCACAATCATAGTGCCAATGTCGAAATAATACCGCAACAACCCGAGTGTCAAGATCGAATTAATACTGCCAAAAATCCATTGCCAAGGTCGAAATAATACCGCCACAATCAATATGCCAAGGTCGAAATAATACCGCCACAATCATAGTGCCAATGTCGAAATAATACCGCCACAATCATAGTGCCAATGTCGAAATAATACCGCCACAATCATAGTGCCAAGGTCGAAATAATACCGCCACAATCATAGTGCCAAGGTCGAAATAATACCGCCACAATCATAGTGCCAATGTCGAAATAATACCGCCACAAGCCAAGTGCCAAGGTCGAAATAATACCGTCACAAGCCTAGTGCCAAGGTTGAAATAATACCGCCACAAGCCTAGTGCCAAGGTTGAAATGATACCGCCACAAGCCAAATGCCAAGGTCGAAATAATACCGTCACAAGCCTAGTGCCAAGGTCGAAATAATACCGCCACAAGCCTAGTGCCAAGGTCGAAATAATACCGCCACAAGCCTAGTGCCAAGGTCGAAATAATACCACCACAAGCCTAGTGCCAAGGTCGAAATAATACCGCTACAAGCCTAGTGCCAAGGTCGAAATAATACCGCCACAATCATAGTGCCAAGGTCGAAATAAACCGCCACAAGCCTAGTGCCAAGGTCGAAATAATACCACCACAAGCCTAGTGCCAATGTCGAAATAATACCGCCACAAGCCTAGTGCCAAGGTCGAAATAATACCGCCACAAGCCTAGTGCCCAGGTCGAAATAATACCACCACAAGCCTAGTGCCAAGGTCGAAATAATACCGCCACAAGCCTAGTGCCAAGGTCGAAATAATACCGCCACAAGCCTAGTGCCAAGGTCGCAATAATACCGTCGCAAGCCTAGTGCCAAGGTCGAAATAATACCACCACAAGCCTAGTGCCAAGGTCGAACTAATAGCGCCACATGCCTAGTGCCAAGGTCGAAATAATACCACCACAAGCTTAGTGCCAAGGTCGAATTAATACCGCTACAAGCCTAGTGCCAAGGTCGAAATAATACCGCTATAAGCCTAGCGCCAAGGTCGAAATAATACCGCCACAAGCCTAGTGCCAAGGTCGAAATAATACCGCTACAAGCCTAGTGCCAAGGTCGAAATAATACCGCCACAAGCCTAGTGCCAAGGTCGGAATAATACCGCCACAAGCCTAGTGCCAAGGTCGAAATAATACCGCTACAAGCCAAGCAATAATATTACTAACAGTCCGATCGCAAATGTCGGCGTATTTTTATTGTGACTCGCGCGATTCTTTTTCATACTAGTAATGTATTGTTTAACGTTTTCTCTGTACGTTCATAGTCACTACATGTTATGGCGAAGAAAATCTTTTTATAAAAAGCAGATAAAACAATCTGCTCTTCTTTCTGTTAACTTATTGTTATTTAGCTCAATGCAAAATTAATCTGCATAGCAAAAGTCAGATCTATATAAATGTCCAATAACCTTAAAATAGTAAATATATTTTTAAATTACGAAATCAAGAATTTGAATCTTATAAAGATATTATTGTGAACATATCGTGCATATAACTATTCTATAGCGGGAGTCACTATATCAATAGTGTTATAGGACAAATGTGTGTTAACTACATAGATCCAGATCAAGCAAATCTTCCGATGGCCGCCGAGTGTTTAGTTTTGGATATATGAGACCGGCTGTCCAGGGTTCGATCTATGCTTGTGGCCAATGGTATAGATTGCCCTTCGGCATTACACGTTTCCCATAGTCTAGAACTGGTAAGTCATAAACATAGTGTGAATTCATGTATTGTTGCGGAAATATAACTTAAGTATATGGTGTGTCGCTTACCTGCAGTTAATGAGCTATCAATATAATCTGCATTATATTATCATTACCATGATCTTAAAGAGTCTGTTCGTCCTCAGTCATCAGTCAAAGTCAACACGCGTCTGCATTGCTTCGCCGTCTGGGTCCAAGTAAAAGGAAAATAATTATATTCTTCACGTGTGACATTGTTCTCCAAATAATTGGTACCAGCATTTGGGAAAATGACAAAACATACATTCATAAATAAAATATCCAGATTAGCCTCCAACCTAGACGCACTTTGACGCATAAGCAGCAGACAAATTTTGAAAACATCATGACAAAAGGAGAAATTGCTCAAGATGAGCAATTTCTCCTTTTGCCACAATGTTTTCAACTTTTTTTCAGTAATTATACCTACACTTATAGAGACTTTCTATGTTTTTGAGTAGACATTTTCAAAGTCGTCTGCTGTATGTATATTTGTTGTATGTGGGAAAGGGTTAATCCCTACTGTCTGGTCTTTGTTCACAAATAAGTAAAAATAGTCACAAAAGTAGAATACTTGGATAAGATAGTAAGTGTGTACACAGACGCTTGCCACAAATACGTTGACGGCGCCAGAGCTCTAGATAAGTGGCGTTTTACATGTTCTAAAATGCTTATTTGACCCTCGAACCCTATGTTGTGGTACTCAAAAGAATCATCTCAATGAGGCTATTCTTTTGAGTACCCACAACATAGGGTTTGCTTAATAATAAGAGAGACAGTGTGGAAAAAAGAGATGAATACCCCTCCTTATCTGGACCTTATTATACCGCAAGTATGTTTTTTTCTGTAGCGGAGTTCATATCATTTGAGCTCATGTAAGGGAAAGGGTACAAGTTGGGTTTAGTGAACAGTGAATATTTAGATCAATTTGTAAATGCACACAGTCTAATCGTGATATACACCGTTCATATATTACTGACACAAGCCTGTTAGAAGTGTCAGTCAACTTGTGCATATTCTGATAAGATAAAACAGTTGTACGGGATGATCTGAACCTACGCCGTTCAGAAACGCTAACTTGTACCTTGTCCCATACATGGACTCATTTAAAATTTACATATAGAAACCGTTTCATTTGATCTCTTCGGCTAAATTCGCCTACTCAATGTTAACATCGCACGTCGTTTAAGAATATTCCAAAACATGGTTTGTTAATCGGTTTCGGATTGCAATATGCGGTTAAAGGGAAGTATGTATTGACGAGGACTACACTTTGAAGCATTTCGCGTGAATTGCATGCATTCGGAGTGGACTCCAACCGGACCAACGGCACGTATCTATTATATTAAGGCCATTAACCCTTTCCCACATACAGTAAATCTGCAGCATACGACTTGGAAAACCTCTACTCAAAATACGGAAAATCACTAGAAATGAAGGTATAATTACTGAAAAAATTTAAAATTGAAAAGATTGTGGCAAAAGGAGACATTGCTCGTTTAGAGCAATTTTTTCTTTTGTCACTATGTTTTCAAAAGTCGTCTGCTGCAGATGCGTCAAAATGCGTCTATAGGTGGGATAGGATTTAGATGGTGCGTCATCCTTCCAATTGTCTGTTTTGGAAATTGTTGGGCAATTAATGGATGCAATTTTAAATGTTGTCTGCTATTAAAACGTCGGAAAGGAACGACAATATTAACAGCATTGGAGTATATATATATATATTTAAAACTGATAAAAAGTGCTCGTTTTGAGCAATATCTATAATATTCACAACGTTTTCAAAAGTGTTTGCTGCAGACTTCACATGTCGTCTGCAATAGGAAATTTGTTAAAGTATTGATGATACCGCACGTTAACCCTTTACCTCAAATAAACGCTTTCTGACGCCTCTGCAGCAGACGGTTTTTTGAAAACATAGTGACAAAAGAAGAAATTGCTCAAAACGAGCAATTTCTCCTTTTGACACAATGTTTTCCACTTTTAGTCATAGGTTATCCATTCAATTATAGAGATTTTCTATGTTTTGACAAAATATGTTCAAAGTCGTCTGCTCGTCAATTCGTCTGCAGAATTGTCGTATGAGGGAAAGGGTTAAGCTATATTAAATCATTGAGCCATGACGTAAACATTCTCCTCGGTGTTGCCAGTCTGGTTTTAATAATTGTATCGCGAAGTCGCGGTTTAAGGCTCGAGTTTAGACAAATCAATACGGTACACTGTTTGCGTGTTGTGGTAAAGTCTCCACTTTTATATCATTGTGTCAAAAGGAGAAATTGCTCGTTTTGAGCAATTTCTTCTTTTGACACAATGTTTTCCACTTTTAGTCTAGGTTATCCGTTCAATTATAGAGATTTTCTATTTTTTGACAAAATATGTTCAAAGTCGTCTGCTGCAGAATTGTCGTATGAAGGAAAGGGTTAAGCTATATTAAATCATTGAGCCATGACGTAAACATTCTCCTCGGTGTTTACAGTATGATTTTTAATAATTATATCGCGCAGTCACGGTTTAAGGCTCGAATTAAGTTAAATCGATACGGTACACTTTTTGCGTGTTGTGGTAAAGTCTCCACTTTTATATCATTGTGTCAAAAGGAGAAATTGTTCGTTTTGAGCAATTTCTTCTTTTGATACAATGTTTTCCACTTTTAGTCATAGGTTATCCATTCAATTATAGAGATTTTCTATTTTTTGACAAAATATGTTCAAAGTCGTCTGCTGCAGAATTGTCGTATAAGGGAAAGGGTTAAGCTATATTAAATCATTGAGCCATGACGTAAACATTCTCCTCGGTGCTTACAGTATGATTTTAATAATTATATTGCGCAGTCACGGTTTAAGGCTCGAATTAAGTTAAATCGATACGGTACACTTTTTGCGTGTTGTGGTAAAGTCTCCACTTTTATACCAGTGTGTTTGTAGTTGAGAGCTCACACAGGGACGAGAAGAAAACTAATAAGGCTTTCCTCGGTGTGTGGAGTAGTAGGTTAGCGACTGGTTTTAGGGCGCGAGAATCTATTTATCATCATTGTATCAAAGTGTCCGTCGCTGTGCTTGGATTAATATCGACATCGTTCCTTACTATATAACGTATTGTTTCTCTTTTTTGTTATGGATTAAATGGACTTTCAGAGAGTGCTAAGTTTTCAAGAAATGCATAACTTCGCGTCTGAGCGATAAAGCTTACACACTCGTAAACAATATTTGTTCAAATAAACACAATTACCATATTGATATGCGTTCACTTTTAAGTGAAGCGTTCTTCATCACGGATCTTATCATTATCATAAAGTCAATTCATAACATTGATAACAAATAAATTAATAAGTAGGCCTATCACAGATATTATATATATAATTAAAAACGGAACAATATACCGTAAGAAAAAAAATATATAATAAAAAGGTTTCAGTGGTTTATTCTTCTCATCAGGGCAACGCTAATTATTATCTTATCATAAAACAAATTCACAAGATTGATAACAAATAAATAAATAAGTAGGCCCATCTCAGATATGAAATATATTTATATATATATATATATAATTTAAAACAAAGGAATATACCGGAACAAAACAAAATTGTCAAAAAGAAAAAAGAAAAAAGAAAAAAGACACTACATTGGTTTTAAAAGTACCAGCCGGTTTCGTTTATTCTATTCATCCGGGCAACGCTAATTATTGAAAACATGGTGGCAAAGGAAGAAATTGCACAAAACGTGCAATTTCTCCTTTTGCCACAATGTTTTCATTATTAGCGTTGCCCTGATAAGTAGAATAAACGAAACCGGTTGGCACGTTAAATAGCAATGTAGTGTCTTTCTTTTTTAAGATAAGATAATATAAGATAATTGTTTATTAACGTGACCTGTGCGAATTTTACCACACCCGGCCCATAGGGCCTATAAGTCACCATAAAATATATACATAATATTAACTCATAAAGTCACATGAAATTAGTTGTTTACAAATATACACTTATTTGATAACAGTGTGTGGAATGAGACATCGCACTCAATATGCAATGTCTTTTTTCACACAATGAAACACGATCTTCCCTAATGCCTCAAGGTAGCTAATTTACCGGGGTAAAAAGGGGTTACTCCCAAGGTAATTTATCTACCATTCATAGCTGATCTCCTCCTTAGGTAGCTCTTAACAATGAATTTCGCACATTTACGGGGGTGAGCATTGATCAGAAATGACAGTTTTTCGTGATCACTTAATTCATTAAAAATAGTCATTTAACTGATCTGAGAACATATCATTTCGAATGTCTATATAAAAATCACATTTTATCAAAAAATGAGTTTCGTCTTCTACAAAGTTTGATTTGCACATTTTACATAGTCTTTGCTCAGGGCTTTCTCCGATATATCGTCCAGTCTCGATTCTAAGATATATATGTGTGAGTCGCGTCTAGCGGTGTAGGGTCTTAATTAATGTATCTCCGTACAGTGAAGACTCAGGGGGAGAATTTGCATCAGCGCCACTGTCCGTCTACGTATACTTTGACAACACTAGAATTGTATCCCCATTAGTATTACGCCAAATGTACTTTTATATATACGAGGGTCAGTCTTAAAGGTCTCGGACTCTGCGTATCATTCCGATACTACTTGTTTTAAAACCAAAATAAAACAAATTTGGAAAGACAGATATTTACTGAAGTGATGTAGCAAATGTTACAGAAAACAACCAGCATACCATTAAATAACACCGCATTGTTACACATAACCATCAACCGCACGGAGCACTTTGTACATGTACGCATAACGCGACGTCACGTCTAACGTCAGGCCTTTTCAAAGTATGCAACACATGAATTAATTAACACATTTCTGGTGTCTCTCCACCCACTTATCGAACACACTTTATTGTTTAGTTCATCTTTTAATATGTTATGAACCGATATGTGGCTCAAAGCCTATGATGATGCGATTTCGCAACAGTCCTTTGTCTGTTGTCGGCAACTTCGCGTGTATAGTATCCCGCTACGCAGAGTCAATATGACCACAAGTCGCCTCACACAGCTCATATATCCCATACATCTCATATATCTCATATATCTCATATATCTCATATATCTGATATATCCCATATATCTCATATATCTCATATATCTCATATATCTCATATATCCCATACATCTCATATATCTCATATATCTCATATATCCCATACATCTCATATATCTCATATATCCCATACATCTCATATATCTCATATATCCCATACATCTCATATATCTCGTATATCTCATATATATCATATATATCATATATCTCATATATATCATATATATCATATATCTCATATATCTCATATGTATCATATATCTCAGCATGTCACTGATGTCAGGATCAGGTTAACCCTTTCCCACATATAGACGCTTGTTGACGCCTCTAGAGCAGACGACTCTTTGTAAACATTGTGACAAAAGGAGAAATTGCTCAAAACGAGCAATTTCTCCTTTTGCCACAGTGTTTTCAATTTTTGTTCAGTTATTACACCTACAATTATAGAGATTGTCCAAATTTTTGAGTAGGCATTTTGAAAGTCGTCTGCTGCAAATTTGTTCTATGTGGGAAAGGGTTAAATATTGTCAAGGAACAAGATAAAAAAAAAAAAGAAGAAGAAAGTTATTTAGGATTTGTTCTTATTTCGGTAAATGATCAATATTACTTCATCACGAATAGCGAAGCCAAGACTGCAATATCAAAGCTTAAGTTTACGAAATGGAATAAACGTCAATCATTCGTTTATTGCATGCTTAACTGTTGATTCTCTGATCGTTTTCGGATCAATTTTGAAACGTTTTATGCACTGTGGAGCACCACAATGTTGCATAACCTGTGT
Source organism: Serripes groenlandicus (assembly GCA_031761405.1). Lineage (NCBI taxonomy): Eukaryota > Metazoa > Mollusca > Bivalvia > Cardiida > Cardiidae > Serripes > Serripes groenlandicus. Next base: position 339,897 of record JASEVX010000089.1, on the reverse strand, counting down.
CATTAATTTTACAATTTTACGCATGCAATGCGGTTCTTCACAGAGACAAGAACCTTTGATCTTCGATACTTGTTTTGCATGAAGTATTATTAATTGAAATGAAATAAAGAGTGTATACTACACTGATTAGATTCATTACATATATAATGATCATATGAGCCGTTCCACGAGACAACCAACATTATGCACTCTGTGTAATGTATCGATCCAGATCAGCCTGCACAATCCGCGCATTCTATTCGGGGCCGACACATTCCGTTCCAGGGGAATAGAGGTAAAGAGTAAATGATTCATGAAACAGAAAATCCAAAGTGTCAGGGTTAGCCTGCGCGGCATGCTTAGGCTGATCTGGGTCGATTCTTTTCGCTGAGTGCATAATGTTGATTTTCTCGTAGAACGGCTCATATGATATGATTATATGTAATGAATCTAATCAGTGTAGTATATTTCATTTCAATTAATAATACTTCATGCAAAACAAGTATCGAAGATCAAAGGTTCTTAGTAGTGTGTACACTCTTTATTTCATTTCAAGTAATAATACTTTATGCAAAACAAGTATCGAAGATCAAAGGTTCTTGTCTCTGTGAAGAACCGCATTGCATTCGTAAAATTGTAAAATTAATGACAGTGGTTTTATTAAATAGTTCAATCGTCTGAATTAAACATTAGAAATAATTGTTGTTAATTAAAGGTGCGCAACTCCAGATGGAGATAACAATTTGAAATGTTGAAACTCCAGCAAATATTACTTATAGTGACAACAAAGAAAATGTCATGAAAATGTACAAAATGTGGCTTACTGGGTATGTCTACCCAGTAAAAATGAAACATACACAGTCAATATTTAGATGAGTATTGTTCTGGAATGTGAAATAATCACCCTAATTTTATCCCAGAACAGTTTTAAAACTTTGTCTATACTATCTATAAACTCGAGTTCAGCACATTTAAACTTTCAATGAGAGAAACATGAGTTTATTTTTAATATTCCAAAAAAATACTCGAGAAAATAAATTAATATCAATAATAACAAAACACTTAACAAGAACGCGTCCATGAAGTGTGCAATGTTTGCAAGGACAACTAGACCCCAACATCGCCTGACGCGGCTCCTTTCAGCACGTTATGAGCCGTCCCGCGAGAAAACCAACATTATGGACTCTGCGTAAAGTATCTACCCGGATCAGCTTAAGCATGCGCGCAGGCTTACCCAGATAGACACTTTTCGCCTCCTGTGGATTTTCTGTTTCAGGAATCATTACTCTATACATCTATCCCCCTGAGACGGAATGTGTCGGCACGGATCAGTCTGCGCGGACTGCGCATGCTGATCTGGGTCGATAGATTACGCAGATGCCATAATGTTGGTTTTCTCGCGGGACGGCTCTTATCTTGAAGTGAATGCTCCTCACATGGACGCCTTACCACTTTCATGATTGCTCGTATTTTCTATTAATTATTGTTCCGAATTTTATCCCGACAATTCTTAAAAATAAATTACGCCTTTTAACCGATACAGATGTTTTCGACGTCTAAAATAACCGACGACTTTTGAAAACATTATGGGTGATGGAGAAGTAACTGAAATCGAGCTATTTATCTTTTTCAAGTAACCTTATCGCCTCTTGTTTGAAACCACACATGTTACAATTCCAAGGTAGACGACTTAAAGGCGTCATCTAATGATTGGTTGGTGTTTCACGTCGCTTTCCAGCGAGTCAGTCGTAATTCATGTTAAACCCGTCAATCCTATCGTCAAGTAGGGCGGCCATTACTACCATTTTTACTCTTTCAGCGCCGAATTGTTTAAAATCACACTTCTAGTTGTCATCATGTAACATTTCCAAGGTAGACGATTTAAAGGCGCCATCTAATGATTATTTGGTGTTTCACGTCGCTTTCCAGCGAGTCAGTCGTAATTCATGTTAAACCCGTCAATCCTAGCGTCAAGTAGGGCGGCCATTACTACCATTTTTACTCTTTCAGCTCCGAATTGTTTAAAATCACACTTCTAGTTGTCATCATGTTACATTTCCAAGGTAGACGACTTAAAGGCGCCATCTAATGATTATTTGGTGTTTCACGTCGCTTTCCAGCGAGTCAGTCGTAATTCATGTTAACCCGTCAGTCTTAGCGCCAAGTAGGGCGGCCATTACTACCATTTTAACTCTGTCAACGCCGAGCTGTTAACAGTAGACTCTTCCATGTTCAAACTCGGTCGTCTCCATTTCTCATGTAATAAATGCGTTGGACTATTTTGATAACTCACCTGAATCTCTATTGTTTGCAAATACCTAACTATTGCCTTTCGCGCTGAAGAGTATGGTATGACCCGGGTAGGGATCGAAACCGCAAATGCTATTTTTAGATTTTAAACGAGACTGTCACCTGTGGATATTCTTTATTATTAGAGTCGTCTGCCGTGAAAACATCAGAGGATAAGTATGTACTATTGGGAAAAGGTGTGTCATTTATGAAACAGGGTTGTACAGATTATGAGGAAGTGAGGCATACATTCATTCTTAAACAATTTCTCCAACCTTTATAGGATTTGTCTACTGGCGTCAAATATCGTAAATACATCCGGGAAACGGTCCGCTTTACTTGAGCGGAATATAGGAAAAACAAACCTTAGTGCATTTTGGATCAGTTGAGATCAAAATAATTCTGCGAAACCGCGCAATCTGGACTGGAATGTCCCCGTTCGCTAATAACTTTGTAATAAGTAAACATCCCTTTGAATTATGACGTACACTTGTATATATATATATACAGTCAAAGCTGTGCTAAAGACCACCTTTGATTAGCAATTCCGTGTCTATAGCGACCACACTTTTAATTTCCCAATGACTAAAATTCTGCATAAATGACCCTGTAATTAAAGACCACATGAAAACAAAGACCAGATTGGTATCTTTCCATTGTGGTCTTTAAACACAGGATGGACAGTATATATAACAGACTGTTTGAATGAATAATTGGATAATTTCAAGCACTTGTAAAACATACTTTTGGAGCTTCGTTTGAATCGTAGTTCGCGGCTGAACTATGTTATGAAACACAGTGGCACACAAATGGTACTAAACTCGTGAAACGTCAGAAGTCGTGTTAAAAGTCCCTGACAGTGTCGTATAACTGCGTGTAGGCGTTAACGTCAATGGACAAGACTAATATGTTTGTTGTCTGAAGTTTCATCTAGGATTCGCACACTAGTCCATGCTAGACTGCGTGAATGTACAGACTCTTCGGAGTTTTAAAATTTGAGCCATCCCGCGATGAAACCAACATTGTAGACCCGAATCAGTCTAAGCATACCTTGCAGGCTAACACCGACAGACACTTTTCGCCTCCTGTGAATTTTCTATTTCAGGAATAATTACTCTATACCTATATCCCCCTGTGACGGAATGTGTCGGCCCGGTTTAGCCTGCGCGGACTACGCAGGCTGATATGAGTATATACATTACGCAGAGTCCATATTGTTGGTTTTCTCGTGGAACGGCTCATTTGTCAGATAGAATACGACCCCAAATATAAAGACGCAACGTTTTCCATTTCATACAACTTATTTATCTATTTATGAATATATCGAGGCTTTTCGAGACAGAAATAAAATAGTATTTTAGATAAAATTGATGTCTACATTTCCGAAAAGAGAATGGAAACTGTGGTTACTGATAGATTATAATATTTGCCAAAATGTCGGAATGGGAATTAAATATGTTCACACGACAATGGAATGGACGTTGCTACGTTTTGTCACGTAGAAAAGTGTGAAAATAGTCTTTAAATACATATGAATTGGATTTATGGTATTCTATTTTCCATTTAATATCCATATCAAGTTCTGAGTTTGAATGTCCACACATATATTATATAATTCGCGATTGGAGTGATGTGGTTTTATACTTGTAGCGTCTTCGTTTCATTTTTACGTAACAGTTTCCGCCAGGCAGATGTTCTTTGGATCATTTTGCAGAAGACCACTTTAAAACAACATTGTTGCGAAAGGAGAAATTGCTAACAATGAGCATTTTTCTTCCGTTTTCAACAACGTTTTAACTTTACTCGATACTAAAGCGATGCACTGCGAAAATATACCTTAAAGGTGCTGCACTCCAGAAAATAGATAAGGTTAGAGTAATAATTTCACAAAGCAGTATTATAAACATCTAACTATTTATCGTTTATGCTTCATTTTTACTGGGTAGACATACCAAGTAAGTCAAATTGTGTACATTGTCTGGACTTTCAACATTTACTGCCAAAATAGTTTTGAACTACTTATTACTTACTTTGTTTTCACTATTGCCAATATTTGCAGAAGTTTCACCATTTCAAAACTTGGTTCAGCACCTTTAAAGCATTAACGAACATTATAGGGTCAGATCAGCCAGCTGGTCCCCACGCAGTCAGATAGTGGGCTCTGCACTGTTTCCAATATGTCATAGAAGAGTTGAAGAAACTTCTGAAAAACAGTTTCTCTTCGGATCCGATGGCATGAATGGGCAGGCAGATAGCTGAACAAAATTGCTTACATGTTTTTAAAGTCTTGTGCAGAAGCTTTACCGTTTTCCATATACAACAAATCTGCAGCAGGCGACTTTGAAAAACATCTTGAAACAAATGTGAAAGCTCTCGATAAATGAAAGAAAGATACCTGAATTGAGTTGAAAATATTGTGGCAAAAGGAGAAAATTGTTCGTTTTTGCTTTCAAAAGTCTATTGCTGCAGAGGAGTCAGACTTCTAGATATTGGAAAGGTTTACATGTATGTAGAACAGGGGTTAACGACACATGGACGAGGTTAGACTTACACATCTTAGGACTCTATTACATTAGGCGGAGAATGAAGGTTCTGGTAGCCCCTGTGTATGTACATGCTCTCTGTATGGATATGCAACAGAATCCCATATTCGTGTTACTCTTGCTAGACTCCAGATGATGATCCAAATTTTGAATGTTGAAACTTCTACAAATATTGCTAATAGAAACATATCAAAGTAATAAATAAATAGTAATAAATAGTTCAATACTTTTTTGGCAGTAAATGTTGAAAAAACGGTCAATTGAAAGTCCTGAAAATGTACAAAAATTTGGCCTACTGGGTATGTCCTACCCAGTAAAAATGAAGTATACACAATAAATATTTAGATGCTTATTGTGCTAAATGTCAACCAATGCTGATTTCAGTCGCGACAGATCGTGACGAGGCTGACTTAACTGAATTCGATTGATTGCAACCCCCTTAACCCTTTTCCCTCATACGACAATTCTGCAGCAGACGACTTTAAACATATTTTTGTCAAAAAATAGAAAAATCTCTATAATTGAATGGATAACCGATGACTAAAAGTGGAATTCATTGTGTCAAAAAGGGAGACATTGCCTCGTTTTGAGCAATTTCTTCTTTTGTCACTATGTTTTTCAAAAAGCCGTCTGCTGCAGAGGCGTCAGAAAGCGTCTATATGAGGGAAAGGGTTAATATTACCATTGCAGCTAAAAGAGTTAAAGGGGTCATATTTATATAATGAAATTCACTGATTATATGTTAACTTACAGTGCGGCGTTTCAAGACATTCTCGCGGCCCAAAATGTACGAACAACTAAGTGCAAAATGGATGATATTGAATAACCGCTAATAACGTAGTGCCTACTATATTATACTAACTGTGTCATAGAAGACCGATGACTATCTTAACGAGATAACCCTTCAAGTATTATTGTGTCGACAGATATATCCGTTAAAATAGTTTTCTTGCGTGTAATGTTTACAATGGAAGTTTCAGTACGATATACAAAAGCAATATGTCTTCCCTCGTCGCCAACCTCTCGGATAATGTTTCCATAGAAACGACTGGGACCCACGCCGGAAGGACATGCCTGTTGTCATGGTGTTATTGATTGTGTATGGACTTATCTTCATTTCCGGTGTGGTCGGGAACGTTTGCACGTGTATAGTGATTCTGAGAAACCGGTACATGCGCACGACGACCAACTACTATCTCCTCAGTCTTGCCAATCTCTGATGTGCTCATTCTTCTGATCGGTAAGTTAGTCTTCATTCATTATCCGAGCAACTTCATGCGAAAAGAGGTCTTCATGCAAGTTCGTCTTGTTTTATTGAAGTTTTACGCCGTTTTCAACATTATTTCAGTTTTATCACGTCGACAGTTCACTTATTCATGATCCCTGGGTAAACAAACCAGTACTAGGCTAGGAAATGTTCCTTGCCCAAGGGCACTCCACCAAAATGGCCCCGCCGGCGACTGGGGATCGAACCTGGGAGGCACGGATGCAAATCAACGACGCTAACCATTCGACAATGGCGGGATTCCTTAGTCCGTCTAAGTCTTACCAGCGCAGAGATATATATTGGAATTAAACCCCACTTTAAGAATTATGGCAAAAGTAGGATTAACCCTTTTCCACATGCAGGTGCTATTTGACGCATCCACTACGTTGTTCTGTGCGCGCGTGTGTATGGTAGGTACATATGTTTATACGCACGCGTATACGTAGCTTTGCATGTTAGGGGGGGGGGGGGGGGGGGGGGGGGGTGGGGGGGGGGGGGATGTCCGGGTAAATGACATGCTCTGCTCTGTATGCGCATGTAAATACAGATTCTGTCCTGTTCTATTCGGTTATATATATATATTGGATTCGCTTATGGATTTAATATACTCTCAATTTTATTATTATTATAGTGTACTTTAGTTTGATGATTTACAAACGTTATATTTCTTAAGAATATCGCTCACTACATAGTGTAATGTTGATTGATATGTTTATAAAATATGTTTATTGTAACACAAAAAGATGTAAAGTTTACGTTTAATAAACAAATATGTTCTTTTCAATTCTGTTCTGATGAAAGAAGAAATTGCCCGTGATGAGAAATTTATCTTTTTTTCAACAATTACTTTCAACTTTATTCAGCAGTTATAATTTGATTTATTTGGATTAACAATTTTAATTAGAAATGTTCAAAGTCGTCTGCTGCCTATTTGTTGTATGTGAAAAACGATTAACTCTTTCAGCGCCAAAGGCAATATTGAGCTTTTTGCAAACAATACAGATTCAGGTGAGTCAGCTCGTAACGAGCTGTCTCACCTGAAATATGCATTGTTTGTCTGTGAGTTATAAAGATATTCCAAAAATCCTATAACATGAAAATAGATTCGTCCGAGTTTGAACATGGAAGAGTCTACTTTAAACAATTCGGCGCTGAAAGGGTTAAGGTAAATAGTATATATAGTATAGGTATGATGACAATCAGGATTCTGGAGAAAACCCCGCGGATGTACGTGGAATCATTAGTATTCACTTCTTTTTAATTTTTTGTCTACAACTTGTTGCTCTTTTATTTTCCCCGTCATATGTGTGAGGGTGTCGGGGATCCATTCCCCATCACATCTTACAAAACATAAAGAATATATTCAAATTTCGTAGTGAAAATGTTAGAGAAAAAACAGGAAAACAAATTTAGTAAACACAGTATTCTTATAAGGGTGTACACTCTATATATTTAGAGACGAACACGGTATTGTAACAGGACGATTTTTGTGTTGTTTGAAGAAAAGAAAGAGAGGGACAGGACAGATGACATAAAACAAGATTCTTGTATTCACTTTTTAACATACATGTCGAGGGCTTGGCGTGAAACGGTTGTAACTAAAAACCTATTTTGAAAACCCTGGTTTTAGGGGCAATTTTGACCCCTTTGTAAACAATGCAAATTTAGGTGCCATTGCTCAGAACGAGCAATGGCACCTAAATGTCCATTGTTTACCAAGTAAAATTATTTAAGGCTTATAAAGACTTAATGGCGAGGTGATTAACTTTGGTAAAAAAATACCAATTTAAGTTACAACCGTTTCATGCCAAGCCCTTGATGTACACTATTACTCCACCTTTTCCCCAATATTGACCCGCCAGTGCAGAAAGGTGCAAGTTGGGATTTCTGTACCGTGTATGTTCAGATCACTTCGTCCAACAGTTCAGCCGTATCAGAATCTTGCTCAGTAATGGAAGAAATTCTAACACGCTTGTGTTAGTATTATGTGAACAGTGCAGATCTAGGTTAGACTGTGCAGATAAACGGACTGATCTTGATTTGATATAAACTGTCCATAATAAAGTGAACTTTTGCCTTGAACTGACTATCGGCCTTGCTATAAGAAAACTGACATCCCGAGGTCTTGAAATGAATGGCTATTTCGAAAAAATACATAACTGTATAAATTGTTTGTTCTCACTCATCGTCGTAAATGTGCTTCTAAGAGTGCAATCAAGAACGACCCGGATAACACTGCTCGGATTATGCAGGCTTATATCTGGATCTTCACTGGTCGCAAAAGTCTAGAATAATGGTTTTCAAGATTAGACTACTTGAAGGTACATGCTGATACTTGTCTACATAGTTTGCATATGATGTGAAAGGTATTCCAAGCAAGGCAATGGTTAAAGTATTGTTATTGCGTGATATGGGTTAATAATTGTTCAATATTATTGACCGAAAATAGACGACAACTTAACGCTGGTCACATGAATCTGGTTTCATACAAGACACACACCGCTTCTAATCCATTCCTCTTGATTTTGAATTGACTGATGAAAATCTCTCGAATCCCCATAAATCCTTACGTAATTTGCAGTATTTCAAACGGGGGGAAATCATTTAAAAAATAGCTTGTGAAAAACAAATTGGCAACAAGGAAACAAGAAGAGGGTTTTTCCGAATTTATGAATTAGTGAAGACGCTTGCAAAGGGGGGTCATAATTGGTCGAACGCGGAAATGTCACGTTCTTTTCTCGTTCTTCTTTCTTTCTGACTTTCTTTTTTTTCTTTTTTTCTACTTTCGTTCTTTTCTCTGTCTCTCACTATTTTGTACTCTATCTCTCCCTTCCTCTCTGTCTTTCAGTTTCTTTGTCATTCCGTCTGTTTGTCTGTCTCTCTCACTCACTCATTTTCTTCTCTATCTCTCCTTCCTCTCTGTTTCTCTATGTCTCTGTGCTCTGTGTCATTATGTCTCTCTCTTCTCTTCTATCTCTCCCTTTCTCTCTCTCTCTCTCTCTCTCTCTCTCTCTCTCTCTCTCATCTTCTCTCTCTCTCTCTCTCTCCTCTCTCTCTCTCTCTCTCTCTCTCTCTCTCTCTCTCTCTCTCTCTCTCTCTCTTTCTGTCTCTGTCACTGTCTGTCTGCCTGTTTTCTTTTACTCTCTCTGGCTGTCTGCCTGTTTTTCTTTCTCTCTCTCTGTCTGTCTGTCCCTCTCTCATTCACTCACTTTCTTCATTCACTCACTTTCTTCACTCACTCTCTTTTTTTCTCTCACTTACTCACTCTCTCTGTCTCTCTCTCACGTTTTCCGTCTCTGTCTGTCTGCTTCTTTGCATCTCCGTGTGTCTCTGCCTGATTTCCTTTCTCTCTCTGTCTGTCTGTCTGTCCCTCGTTCATTCACTCATATTCGTTTTTCTCTCACTTACTCACTTACTCTTTGTATCTCTGCTGAGCTGTCTGTGTGTGTTTGTGTGTGTGTGTGTCTCTCTCTCTCACACCATCTCTATCTCTCTTTATCTCCATATCTCTTTCTCTCCTCCATCTCTCGCTCTTTCACTCTCTCTCTCTCTCTCTCTCTCTCTCTCTCTCTCTCTCTCTCTCTCTATCTCTCTCTCTCTCTCTCTCTCTCTCTCTCTCTCTCCGCTCTCTCTCTCTCTCTCTCTCTCTCTCTCTCTCTCTCTCTCTCTCTCTCTCTCTCTCTCTCTCTCTCTCTCTCTCTCTCTCTCTCTCTCTCTCGCTCTCTCTGAGTTCACCCTGAGTCCTTGTTATTCAAGTATACAGACAGAACCTGGGAGTAGTCTTGTCTAACAGTTTGGTTACGAATTTATCTATATTCTTGATCACATACAGATGACGGGCTACACAGGCACTGCAGACACATTTGATTTATCTGTCATTCATAATGAATAGTTTCCTTGAGTCGCAGACCTTAGTTTTAATAAAACTGTCAAAAATCTATGATATTAATATATCGAAATACTCTCAGCTATAATCAACAAACTGAATAAGTTAACTCTTAACAAGTGCTATATCGGGCCACATGAAAACTCATATTTAGGCCTTTGCAACAAGCCGAACCCAAATCAGATTTTCAAATGCCATTTGCTACAGACACCTCGGTTAGCGTCTGCATATGGAAAAGGAAAAAGGATTACTGTAAAACCCTGACTGAGATTTATAGTTTCCGTATTTGTCCTCTCTCATCTTTCCCAGTAAATCGCTCTGGTCAGTCAAGACGTCCAGCCGGGACGTAAATGTTTCCCAAAGACAATAATAACATTTTCTCACGTAGGAAAATGGAAATGCAAATTATATCTTAATTGGATCACTTTTGATTTTCTGTCAGGTTTCATGAACAACGGAAATAAGAACAAATGTAAGAACCCACAGGGGTCGGATTTGTTTGGAAGCATTAATTATTGCCAAGTATGGCTTTTCCATGACTTACATTGGCTGTCTTTTGACGATAGGTGTCGCTATCACACCGCCTTGCTGATTTACAAGACCGTTCACAATTTGGCACCAATATACATGAATGACATTTTAATATTTTCGGAAAATAAATATCACACTCTACGCTCACAATTCAATAAAAATTTAACATTGACCTACAAACCTAGAATAAATTACATGTTAAATTTAGATATTTTGGTTTTAAAGTCTTGAATAGCATTCCATCACATATAAAGCACTCAACGTATATTGTATCATTCAAACGAAATTATAAGAAATACCTTCTGGAAAAGGTTCCATACTAACACTCTCTTGATTACTTGCCGATATTATGTTAAGAATTGTGTTTGGAGTAGTTAGAGTGTCTGTCTTCACATGATTGAAAATTAATTATATTTGTACTTCATGCCATAATTTTTCATCGAAATTTGCATGTTGTTAAATGTAATGTGTGTGTGTGTGTGTGTGTGTGTGTGTGTGTGTTATATTATTGAAGGCCATATGAAAAATAAGATATGTATAGCCAGTTAAATTGTCTGTATGTGTCTTAGATGTTACCTTAAAAATATAAAGATATTATTATTATTATTATTAGGTGAAACGAAGGTTTAGTACAATTTATATTCTTTCAGCGCCAAATTGTTTAAAGTTGACTCTTTCATGTTCAAAATCAGGCGTCTCCATTTCTCATGTAATAACAGTTTGGAGTATTTTGATAACTAAAAGGCAAACAATGCTGATTTAACTCTTTCAGCGCCAAAGGCAATATTCAGGTTTTTGCAAACAATACTGATTCAGGTGAGACAGCTCGTAACGAGCTGTCTCACTGAAATCAGTATTGTTTGCCTTTTAGTTATCAAAATAGTCCAAAATTTAATTACAAGAGAAATGGAGACGCCCGATTTTGAACATGGAAGAGTCTACTTTAAACAATTCGGCGCTGAAAGAGTTCAGGTGAGACAATTCGTTACATGAATCAGTATAGATTGCAAAAATCTCAATATTACCTTTTTTGCGCTGAAAGAGTTATTACGCTTAAACAGTTCGGAGTGATTTAAAACGAAACTCGATGATATTTGTTCATGTTTTTGACTCGTCGTGGTCTATTAATTACTGCTATTTAGCTGAAGACTAAATACAGAAGCATACACAACAACGAACGATAAATTTGTTTTGCCTAAAGGTGACCACCTAGGATTGGGGCAATCTTTGAAAATTGTCCCTGATGAAATTATAAATCCATATAAATAACAAGAAGAATTTTGATGCAAAGCATCAAAGACGCCGCGCATGATTTTGAAGCATGACTTAAAAGAAGCAGATGCAGTTCAGTACATTTAAATAACCGGTGCAAGCAGACAGGATGTAAAGAAGGCCGAATGTCCCATAGCCTATATAAAAAGGTTACCAAGAGCAGAAAGGGTCAACATTGACGTAGGGATTAAACGTTTTATATGCTACGATCTATATGATATTCAGCATGTGAAGTTTAGTCGTGAAATGACAAGTTTAGTCCTGAAACCATTTGGTTTACGGTTTGCTTAACATTCACTGCAACCATTTTTTAAAGTTTTAAATCCTCTAACTAGATCCATTAGATTAAAAAAAACACCCATAGGTGCTTAATTATTAACATATATTAAGGTTTATTGCCTCTGGTTATAAGTTAAGTGTGACACAAGCTTTGAAGGAGAGGTGGTAGTCTATTCTCCTTTCAGTTAAGCAGAAGTATGATAGCAAAAACGGGAATAAATAAACACAAAATATGAAGGTATTAAAAAAAGAAAAGAAAGATATTTATGATCAAGATTGAGAATTATGAAAGTGCACATGTATAGTCAACATATAGCAATAATTATTGAGTCTGTTTTGTTTGTTTGTAATGTCACTTTAATCGTTTTGAACATGCCATTAGAAAACTGAAAAATAAACAACAGAAAATGGTCAAGTCAGTTCCCACAGAGCAAAGAGCGAAAACCAGTTGGTACGAATCGTTCATCTCGAACGAAACATGAAAAACCGGGTACGAATCCAATGCATTTTAGAATCGGATGAAATTATGAAAACAGCGAAGTATTCATAACGGAAGTAAGCAGAGACAACTTAATTACTCTATGGGAACCGATGACACCTTGTCGTCTATTAAATAAGAATGACCAAGACAGCTGCATTTACAAATAATAGAACGGGTCACGTTACGGCCCTGCCTATTGCATAGTTGGGTTAACGTTGTTTTTACAGTTTCTAGAATTATACTGTAATATGTAGTTATTAAAATGATTTAAAGATTACCCATTTATTTAAAAATCTCAATATTGTAAACAGGTACAAAAAAAGCGTAGCCTAGGAAGGTTAGGGGAAAGTTATTAAATACCCATTACATGTGTCTAAAGTTTTGTAATAACGGTAGAAGACATACGTATTTTGTATCTTGCTGTTTCTTAAATCATTTTATACAATTTATTTATTCATAATTTTTTTTTTTTTTTCAAACCTATAACAGAGTTTTTCTTAACAATAATAATGTTGGTTGCTCCCTTTTCGATTACGTCACCCCATAACCTATCCTATACTGACGCCGCGCTTCCACGCGGCATCAATGAATTCGTTTTTTTTCTAAAACAAAATCCCCAAAATCCCCAAGCTTCTTGTGAATAGAAAATAAATATCGCCGAAAGTTGCCGTTTAGAAGAAGTACCACTTGAAACAAAAACAAACCAACTATGTTTTGTCGATTGTTAAATGGCCTCATGGGGCTGTGTCAGTTGATCTCTATCAGTTATAAAACAATTAAACAAATCACTGGCCTTAGTTTGACGTACGTTAATCAATCAGAAGATGACTTCTTCAAAACAGTAACAAAAAGTCATGTCTTCCGGAAGTTGATAGTTCTATTTGGTATTTGAACATTTTAGCCGTCGAATGGATTTATTGGTTCTTAGAATACCAATTGTATGGCGCTTTATATATGCGGTGTCTTAAACGGATGGAAATCACAATTAAACTTAATAAAGAATAGAACATACTGCGATACATAATAGCGCTGTTAGGGAATAAAGACCCTTGAGAAATCAGTACATACAGTACACGATGTTTAACCCTTTCCCTCATACGAATGCTTTAATGAAGTCATTGAAAATATAACACAATATCTTAGTCTCTTCCATTAACGTATTTGATCCAAAGACATTTAAAAAAAAATCATTGCCCATTGAATAGGTGTTTTCACGAATACTCGATTGCGATACATTAATAATGTTATTATCGTCACAGCACTTGATAGTCTACTACTCTTCATGTTTACGATCATCAATATCAATCATCGGTAGTAGTAATACTGACAAAATTTAACGGTGCATTATTTCATTCATCAGTGATATTTGATAGAATGCATCCTACCATGTGTTTCATGACTTTCGCAAACCAGTACTCTCTACGCAACATTCGTCACGTGCTTCTTTCCAACATGGACTATTTGATCATATTGGTGAAAGACTAGCAATGAGCTTAATTAACCACCAGAAAGAACCAATGGGTAACTCGTGGATCGATTTCTTGACCCCTGGATTGATAGCCCTCATCGTTACCGACTAATCTAGCACGATTATTTGTACAAAAACAAAAAATAACAAAAACACGAACAACAACAATAACAGATATAAAACATACGTGACACGATGCATGACATACCGGTTCAGAGATGGTGTGATGAAATTGATTATGCTTTCTGGTGTCCTATCGGAGGATCAAAACATGTTTCGCCGGAAACCTATCAATTGTACCGACTTTGAAACAAACTATTTGATTAATGGAGATTCCGATGGTAACATGCAAGTAACGTCATTCTAACCCTTTACTTGGTATTGACAACATCCGGGGTCTTATATAACAAATGATCTGTTTTCGTTTATTGAAGGCTAACCCTGATACAGGTTATTCAAGTAAAACACATCAAGGGCTTGGCGTGAAACGGTTGTAACTAAAATTGGTATTTTTTTAACAAGGTTGATCACCCTGCCATGAAGTCTTTATAAGCGTTAAATCATTTTTTCTTGGTAAACAATGGAAATTTAGGTGCCATTGCTCGTTCTGAGCAATGGCAACTAAATTTGCATTGTTTACAAAGGGATCAAAATTGCCCCTAAACCAGGGTTTTCAAAATAGGTTTTAAGTTACAACCGTTTCAGTTTTGACTATGCGAAAGGGTCCTAGTTTCTGAAAACATTCACATTTCGACCGAATACGACTCTTTGATGTTACCCTTAACACAGACGAAAGTATCTTATGCTTCTGCAGCGTATGATATTTTTTAAAAAACATTCTGGAAAATGAATAAATGTTCAAGATGAGCAATTTCGCAATATTCCCACGTAGTTTTCAACATTGTTACAAAGTTACTTTGTTAATGTTAACAAATATGAGTTCATTGCATCCGACTCAAAATATTAAATCATATGGTATTTCACGGTTATAATTTGTGTTTGTATCTGGATTATTCAATCTTCAATTTACACTAATGCGTGGATTTGACGTTTTGACATGTTACATTATACCATACATATCAATTCCTGAAATGACATCACGCACTTGTTGTCTGGATATTGCCCCACCAAAAAATATTACCGCTTCAGGAAGTGGTTTGATTGACTTCTTAAAAGCTATAGGAACACACACTCCTTATGCAGTCATCATCTCTTTACTATAAAACGAGTATTCGAAGGAATACATCGAGGGCTTGGCGAAAGACGGTTGTAACTAAAATTTGTATTTTTTTTTACCAAGGTTAATCACCTCGCCATGAAGTCTTTGTAGGCGTTAAATCATTGTTGTTAGGAAACAATGGAAATGTATGTGTCATTGCTAGTTCCCAGCAATGGCACCTTAATTTGCATTGTTAACAAAGGGGTAAAATTGCCCCTAAACCAGGATTTTCAAATAGGTCTTTAGTAACAACCGTTTCACATCAACATGCTTCTCCTGCCAATATTCAATTGTTTGAAGTATGGAGAGACTTCTAAGTGCGCTTGGCAATGCGCAATGCGCAATCAATGTATACATACATCAAGACAGAAGATATTTATTTCAAATTTGAATAAAGCGTCTATCTATCGGATGACTTTGGTTAGAGATGTTCAGATGTACATGCTGATCTGATTTTACACTCTGCACAAAAGCCAACTTGTTAATTTTCCTACGGACGGACTCATTTATCAAATCAAACACGTCTTTGTATGCGGTCATATCACGCATCTATTGTCCGAGTGATGTCACACGAACCTAATCGGAAATGCATTGTATCGAACGAGCCAGTCATTGGGAAAAGGCACACGTTAGCATTCTGGAACGGGGTAGTTTCAAATCAGCTGTGTTATCAGAATCTACACACGTTGACAGAAGCTTCTAACAAGCTATTGCAGGTAGTGTTTGAACAATGTAGAACTTGACCAGACTGGATGGGTGCACAGATCAATCTGGATCGACACATTTCATGAAATTCAACGTGTACCTTTGCCCATGAACGTGCTCAAATCGTGTTACTGTAAATACAAGATATTATTGTGACGTTTATGGAGTTTGATTATCGAATTGTCAGAACACGCACCGTTGGGAAAATTGACAATTATGATAATATAAGTGCACACGTATGCACGTTCCTTTTTAAACCTTTCCCACATGGAGTTAATCTGCAGCAGTTCGACGTTGAAGACGTTAAGTATAACAAATATGAAAACCCTCTATAAATGAAGGTATAATTACTGAAAATAATTGAAAACATTGTGGCAAATGGCGAAATTGCTCGTTTTGAGCAATTTCTCCTATTGCCAAAATGTTTTCAAGAGTTGTCTGCATAAAAATGCGTCGATAGGCGGGGGGAAAAGTTAAAAGAGAACATATATCTTCTATGGTTTAAAAATAATAAAAATGAGTTGATAAAAAGCATCTTCTGAAAAACACAATTTTTGTCGCAATGCAGACAAATGTCATAACTTTTGTTTGATATTTAACCTTATTAAGAGTTCATTGACCTCAAAGAGTTTGTAAATTTAGAATGTGATTGTTAAAATCTGTAATAATCGGATCTTATCAATTTTTATTACCGTTCGTTAATGCCATTTTGTCTCAGCCTTGGATTCGTCCTCATATGAACTTTATCATAAATAACCAATAAGGACGTTTTTACTATAATATTTTGTTTCTAGTTTTTGTTGCCTATTTTATTGTTATTAATTTCAGCAATATTACAATGGAAGTTTTCTCTCGTCGTTTGACCAATCTGAACATTCAACCAAGGAGAAACATAATACTATCTCTCAGTCTCACTGTCAGTGCGTCTGAATTGTACAATTACAATACAAAGTAATCAGTTCAATGAACTCTGTCTGTCTGTCTGTCTGTCTGTCTCTCTGTCTCTCTCTGTCTCTCTCTCTCTCTCTCTTTCTCTGTATATATCTTTCTCTCTCTGTTTCTGTCTCTATCTCTCTCTTTGTCTGTCTGTCTGTCTGTCTGTCTCTCTTTTTCCCTCTCTATCTCTCTGCCCCTCTCTCTCTCTCTTCTGAATTTTTCTCCGATAGTATTTCTAAGTTGAAACACTTTATCATCTTAACCCTTACCTACATACAACAACTCTGCAATACGTTAACACTAATTGAATACATTCTGAACACGACATGGCAAAAGGATAATTTGCTCATTATGAGCTATATCTCCCTTTGTCACGTTTTTTTTTAAACTCTTTTTAGTAATCAAACTTTCATGTATAAAGATGTTCCACAGTTAACCAAGATGTGTACTAAGTCATCTGCTGCAGATTTCTTGTATGTGGAAAAGGGTTAAAAAGAATTTGAAATTGACAAAGCGTGCCGTGCCATCGGATGAACTAGAAAGCTATTTTCTGACAATGTCAAAATAATGTTTTTCATTCATTTACTTATTTTATCTTATCGAATTACTTTTCACTTTAAATTGCAATTGAGTTGTTAATATATTTCCTTTTGTAGCAATAATAAAATCTGAATAAAAAAGTGAACCATTGCGTGTACGTAACTGACTGCTGACAGTTTCTATTACCGAAATGTTTTCAGATTCGTCTGCTCAGAAATACTGTGTGTTGGAAATGGTTTACTGGGTTATTCGCTAAAAGAAATCCTTTTTATACAGCGATTAATCTTTTTGTAAATTTGAATATATGTTCATTAACCCTTTCCCTCATATAGACGTTTTCTGACGCCTCTGCAGCAGACGGCATTTTGAAAACATAGTAACAAAAGAAGAAATTGTACAAAACGTGCAATTTCTCCTTTTGCCACAATGTTTTCCACTTTTTGTCATAGGTTATCCATTCAATTATAGAGATATTCTATGTTTTGACAAAATATGTTCGTCTGCTGCAGAATTGTCGTATGAGGGAAAGGGTTAAAAACCAATACGTCGGTATTTCGGTGTATATCGGGCTGTTTTTCCCGTTCTTCATGTCTTAATACAGTGTTGTATACTTTAACCCTTTCCCTCATACGACAATTCTGCAGCAGACGACTTTGAACGTATTTTGTCAAAACATAGACAATCTCCGTAATTGAATGGATAACCTATGACAAAAAGTGGAAAACATTGTGGCAAAAGGAGAAATTGCACGTTTTGTGCAATTTCTTCTTTTGTCGCTATGTTTTCAAAAAGCCGTCTGCTGCAGAGGCGTCAGAAAGCGTCTATATGAGGGAAAGGGTTAAACTATCGTTAGTAATGGCATGTTACGCTTAAATTTCCATTTGAATCACAATTAAGCCTTTTGCAAAATACTGAAAATTATTTCTGCATGTTTTTATAATAAATCATTATTGCATTGATTGATTGGGGTTTAACGCCGTTTAAAACAATATTTCAGTCAAATCACGGCGGCCAGTTCACATACTCATGTGTTTCCTAGCTTTCTCAAACCAGTAATCCACACAACATTCTTTCCAAGCAACTGGCTGCTATTCCACATTGACTGTTAGCCGATTGGTGGAAGACGAATGACGCTTGTCGAGATGACTTTTGCATACAACTTTTATACTTTCTTATATAAGGAGAACATATGAGCCGTCCCACAAGAACACCTATAGTGTGGACTCTGCGTAAAGTATCGACTCGGATCAGCCTTAGTATGTCGCGCAGGCTAATCCGGACATACATTGTTCGCCTCCTGTAGATTTTCTGATTAAGGAATCATTACTCTATACCTCTAACCCCCCGAGACTGAATGTATCGGCGCGGACTGGGCAGGCTGATCTGGGTCGATACATAAAGCAGAGTCCATAATGTTGGTTTTCTCATGGCACGGCTCATATTCGTGTATTACCGTATCACTACTCAGATACCCGGTAATAATTCCGAGTCAGATATCTTTAACCTTGATACATAGCCATAGTGTATATACATGCATTTGGTAGGGGAATGAAGCTTTATCTCACCGCTGTTCATCCGTCCGTCCGTCCTTTCGATCTTTTCTGAAATGTTTGCATATATCTAAATGATAACTACTGAATAAGATGGAGATCATGTTCGAATATTTTGTATTCGGTTATTGCCCTTTTCCCTGTAAAAGCATATATTTCGAAATTTGCTATAATTGCCTTTGAAATAGACTAATATATTTAGATGATATTTCGTGTGAAATTGTACAATGAGGATTCAAAAATCATGCGTGTTTGTATACTTTTTTTACTCTGTCTTAAAAGTTGTCAACTCGGTGCGTGGACAATTTGACATATTGAAAGATCAATTAGTTTAAACATATTTTATTACCAAAATAACATGTAGTATTTACACACATACATATTTGTACATAGTTTAATATTTATATAAAGGCAAAAGGGTCTGGCCACAAGTTCTCTCTACTTAGGAAAGGCCATTCCCTTATCATTTAAATTACACATTTGTAATGTCTTCTATATTACAATAATTGTATATGTTTTAGCTATTTTGTTTTTGAAGACATATATTCCGTTCCAGTTTTGAAATTTTTTTTACATGAAAATGCTCTAAATAATTTATTGGTAAGTAAATGAAAAAGAAAGAAAAAAACCCAAAAAACAAGTAAAACAACAGACAGATATTTACAAATAGAACAAGCTAATAATCTGGAAAGAAATTCTGAAGAAACTTCAAATTATGTAATCAATAATAGTGTTAAATTTAGATATTTATGAAGTTTCTATTTCTGGAATATCATTTGAAAAGTTACACTATAACTATCAATTTATATATAGAATCTATAGAATATTTTTAATGTTTAAGAAAAAGGAAAAATGAAAATAAATTGATATATATGTCAGCCGGAATTCAAAGGACGGATCAAAGATCAATTATCCGCGACAGTCGTAGTACACTATCAAACCCGAATTCGCTACTGTGACATACATAATATTCCCTTTGTATAACATATTTGCAGACGGTGAGTGTTCTTTGCACGACAGTGCTGATGAAAAAGCTCGTCTGAGACTTTACTGTACACAGATGCATTCATATTCACAAAACGCTACATGTCGCGTTTATTCCCTTTGGTTTATAACTATTGAACAGTCGGTTGTGTGGAGTACTGTAGTGTGAAAGCTAGGAAACACAAGAGTAAGAGAACAGGCCGCCGTGATGTGACTGATCAATTGTTGTAAACTGTGTTAAACATCAATAAATCAATTATTAGTAAGTCATTTCCCTTTTTCAACTTTATGCTTTAATTGTGTTATCCAATGTGAAATACTACATGCAATGTACTTTGTCGATTGTAATACACTTTTATATACGAGCGAACAACCTGCGAAAACCAACCTAAGGCATTAGCGACCAGTGTTAATGTAGATAAGGGTGTTTGATCTGGCTCTATATTTTTCGTCAATAAGTCAATAGAGGTCATAAGACACGTCTGTATTTAACTGTATTTATTTGGATCCTTAGCATACCATGAGCCTGCATGTGTTTGTTCACAGGCGTAATACTAACGTAAATGTTCGGTTACTGGAGGAATGCGTAATAGTAACGTAAATATTCGTTTGATGGAGGAATGCTCACATGATAAATAACTGTAGAAACCAATCCGATATAAGTGTTTATTAGCTAAACAACACATAAACATAGTGTTGCTATGTAAACTATAATAAAACAACACTATCAAACACCACATTAAATCTTATATTATACCCGACTCATATGTTTCAGGACGATAGCATTACCGTTACATCAAAACTGATAGTATATCCGACTCATATGTTTCAGGACGATACCATTACCGTTACATCAAAACTGATAGTATATCCGACTCATATGTTTCAGGACGATGTCATTACCGTTACATCAAAATTGATAGTATATCCGACTCATATGTTTCAGGACAATACCATTACCGTTACATCAAAACTGATAGTATATCCGACTCATATGTTTCAGGACAATACCATTATCGTTACATCAAAACTGATAGTATATCCGACTCATATGTTTCAGGACGATGTCATTACCGTTACATCAAAACTGATAGTATATCCGACTCATATGTTTCAGGACGATGTCATTACCGTTACATCAAAACTGATAGTATATCCGACTCATATGTTTCAGGACGATGTCATTACCGTTACGTCAAAACTGATAGTATATCCGACTCATATGTTTCAGGACGATGTCATTACCGTTACGTCAAAACTGATAGTATATCCGACTCATATGTTTCAGGACGATGCCATTACCGTTACATCAAAACTGATAGTATATCCGACTCATACGTTTCAGGACGATGTCATTACAGTTACATTAAAACTGATAGTATATCCGACTCATATGTTTCAGGACGATGTCATTACCGTTACGTCAAAACTGATAGTATATCCGACTCATACGTTTCAGGACGATGTCATTACCGTTACATCAAAACTGATAGTATATCCGACTCATATGTTTCAGGACGATGTCATTACCGTTACATCAAAACTGATAGTATATCCGACTCATATGTTTCAGGACGATGTCATTACCGTTACATCAAAACTGATAGTATATCCGACTCATATGTTTCAGGACATGTCATTACCGTTACATCAAAACTGATAGTATATCCGACTCATATGTTTCAGGACGATGTCATTACCGTTACGTCAAAACGGATAGTATATCCGACTCATATGTTTCAGGACGATGTCATTACCGTTACGTCAAAACTGATAGTATATCCGACTCATATGTTTCAGGACGATGTCATTACCGTTACATCAAAACTGATAGTATATCCGACTCATATGTTTAAGGACAATACCATTATCGTTACATCAAAACTGATAGTATATCCGACTCATATGTTTCAGGACGATGTCATTACCGTTACATCAAAACTGATAGTATACCCGACTCATATTGTCATTACCGCTACAGCAAAACTGATATTGATATTTTGAGCCTGGCTCCATAAATATCAACCTTTCGGTATTTGTGATTACATCAAAACTGATATTTAACCCGATTTATATCTTTCCGGACCATATCATTACCGCTACATCAACACTGATATAACACCGACTCATATATTTCTGGACGATGTCATTACCGCAACATCAAAACTGATATTACACCCATCTCATATTTTTCAGGGCGATGGCATTACCGCTACATCAAAACTTATATTACACCCGACTCGTATGTTTCAGGGTGATGTCATTACCGTTACATCAAAACTGATATTTAACCCGATTTATATGATTCCCGACAATATTATTACCGCTACATCAACACTGATATTACACCCGACTCATATATTTCTGGACGATGTCATGATCGTTACATCAAAACTGATATTATCATTTTTATCAGGACGATGTCATTACCGTAACATCAAAACTGATATTACACCCGACTCATATGTTTCAGGACGATGTCATTACCGCTACAGCAAAACTGATATTGATATTTTGAGCCTGGCTCCATAAATATCAATCTTTCGGTATTTGTGATAAATGTATATGACTTATTAACTATACATCCATCTATCTGATCAAAATATACACTGTTAATCAGATGTGTCTTGAAGGGTGCGGTTCGGATGTGCATTTTAATGGTGATATATGAGCCGAATTACGCGAAAACCAACAGTGGGGACTCTGCGTAAAGTATCGACCCGGATCAGCCTAAGCATGCCGCGCAGGCTAACCCGGACATACTTTTTCGCCTCCTTTGGTCTTTCTGTTTCAGGAATCATTACTCTATACCTCTATTCCCCTTGATACGGAATGTGTCGGCCCGGACTGCGCAGGCTGATTTTTGTCGATACATTACGCAGAGCCCATAGTGTTGGTTTTCTAGTGGGACGGCACATATATTGGTTGTAAAATATAATTATGTTTTTAACTAACTGAATGACACACTTTTTGAGATAACTCAAAAAGTATTTTGCATTATATCAAGTGAAATAGCAGTAATAACAAATTAAAACTTCAAAATTATTTCCGTTCTTGAAATAAGATTTTTTCAGGAGGTAATAAATTAATTCTGCTGTGTTGTCTGTGATTTGATTTTCAAATCCCATGTGGAGACTTGAAAGTGCCACAAGGACCACACGCCAAATTAAAAACGTAAATTAGTCCGAAATAAATGTCTTCGTAAATTACTGCCTGGGGTCAACGTTTCAGGAATAAGAACACGAACACAGTCCAATTATTGCATTAGCATATACAAATTGAATTACCCGGTACTTTGATTGCAAGTGACGTCTTAGGAGTAATTTATGATATTCTCGACACAAAAGAAAAACAGTTTAGTGTGTAATATTTTGATTGTTTAATATCAAACACTTTGTATGGTCTATCACTTGAAACACTGTTCTGTGTGCGTGTGTGTATGGTACATGTAAGTTAACATGCGTATACATTGCTTTGCGTGTCAGGCGGGGATGTCCGGGTCAGTTAGGAAGGACATTCTCACTGACATGCTCTGTTCTGTTCTGTTCTATACATATATTGAATTCGGTAATGAAAGTATTTCATAAATTGTCAATTTGATTATGAGTTTATACGGGTAAACAACGATGTTTCCCGTCAATAGGTAATGTGTATGAACTTTGCAAAACTTTGCTATACCGTCTTTCCAAAAATAGTGTCTAGAGTGGATTTTTCGATGCAGTCACGATTCTGCGACGTTTTGATTGGATGAAAACAAAATATCGAAACAAAAAAAAATTCTAAAGGAAATAATTAAATATGTTAATACGTACTCGATAAAGGAACGAGCGCAAGTAATTTTATGTGTGATAATTTCCGTTATAAAGCGCGGTCATTTTCAATGCTTTTCATTATGACGTTACGTAGCATTGTTATTACACTAGTTATATACCGAAAAATATAGAATGACGTTATTTCACGCTGGCGACATCATTCATTATCTTTCAAATTTTATCTACTTTACATTCAACAAATGAACAAGTTGAAAAATCGGGAAAACTGGAAATAACTTTTTGACAAAGAGTTGAAAATATTGCAATTAAAGGTGAACAACAACAACGCAAACAATTTATTCAATTAGATAAAAAAAAAATATTTTGAGGTCAGAAAAGTATTATTATTGAATATAGTTAAACATTGTGGCAAATGGATATATTGCTCATCATGAGCAATTTCTCCATTTGCCACACTGTTTTAAAAAGTCGTCTGCTGCAGAGGTGTCATAAAGCGTCTGTATGTGGAAATGGGTTAAAGGTATGCTTGTATCCGATCTAATATACCCATTACGTATTCCTTTATATGTGACGTGTGTAATATAACATGACCGAATCACTATTTTTGTATTCATCCGCGAATATTTACAAACTGGCTGAGAACGTGTATCCGGTCAACACAAACCTTACGATATATGTACGAGGTAAAGGGATCATAATTGGTCATAAAAATATTATTTTTGTGATTATTTAACGGTCTATTAAGTATTACATGTTGGGACTATTTTCTGACTGCGAAAACACAATTTTCTTTTTGTGTTTCGTCATGTGATAAAATGAATCTGACAGTCGTTGTCATTTCATAAAGTTTTATTGAACTCGTCAAAGAAATTGGTTATTAAGCTCGACAGAGGCTCGCTCAATAACAAATTCCTTGAACTCGTTTAATAAAACTTTATATGAAATGACAACTTATGTTAGATCCTATATATATTTGAAAATATAGTTGGTTCTTCAGATCTGTATATATATATAGTTAATTTGAATGCAACGTTAATTCAGCTTGACATACAGTAAGCATGACAACGAATTATTTAGTGATGAGAAAGAATTTGGAAATTCTAACTCACCCGCATTTACCTTGTGTTATGTAGGTTCTAACGCGAAATTAGTAGTTGGAAAGAAAGTTCCGATCTCTAATTCTCACTGTTAAAACATGTGACTGTGAGAAGAAAAGTAAAGAACATTATTACGTGAAGAAAACAATTTAAAAACGTAACGCAAACAACCCAATATTTGCAAGATTCCATTTATTGTCGTTTGTGGATGAAAGCAAGCTGTATTTTATAGACAGTAGGCCTAATAAACGTTTAAGCAAGGTTAATGATGTTCTTAAAGGCGTTACATTTTATTTTTATTTTCCCAGTCGAAAACACTTGAAATACAGAAATTCCATTGAAAGCAATTGTCTTGAAACAGAGACATGGGTTTAATTTAACGTAGAAGGAATCCGCCCTGGTGGAGTAGTTTACGTCAGGGATTTGGAACCGGGCGTCCCGGGTGTACCGGGCGTCCCGGGCGTCCCGGGTTCTATCCAAAGTCGGGGCCGTCATGGTGGAATGCCCTTTGGTAAGGCACATTTCGAGGGCTTGGCGTGAAACGGTTGTAACTAAAATTGGTATTTTTTTACCTAGGTTTATCACCTCGCCATAAAGTATTTATAAGCGTTAAATCACTTTTCTTGGTAAACAATGTAAATTTAGGTGCCATTGCTCGTTCTGAGCAATGGCACCTAAATTTGCATTGTTTACAAAAGGGTCAAAATTGCCCTTAAACCAGGGTTTTCAAAATAGGTTTTTAGTTACAACCGTTTCACGCCAAGCACTCGATTTCCTTGTCTAGTACTTGTTTGTTTACTACAGGGAGCATAACTAAGTCAACTGTCGCCGCGCTATAACTGCAATACTGTTGATAACGGAGTAAAACCCCAATAAAACAAAAATCTAAACGTCGGTGTTCAAACAAGAAGCTGTCCAATTACTAGAAGTATGTTAGTAAGTAAAGGTTCCGATGAGCACGACAAAACTGATGAAAATAGTAATAACTACGCACACCATTATTGTTAGTACATGTACATGTATTCATATACGGCCCAATCTGTGTTTAAAGACCACCCATGGGAAGAGATTTCTCTGGTCTGTTTTCACAGGTGGTCTTTAATTACCGGGTCATTTATAAAGAAAATGCGTCATCTAATAATTAAGAACGTGGTCGCTATAGACAGGGAATTTCTAAACAAAAGTAGTCGTTAGCACAGGTTCGACTGTATGCACACAGTTGGAAGCTGCTTCAAACTCACATAATTTCATCATGTTTGAAGGCGGTCAAATTATACCAAATACTAAAGTCTTGTACATATATTTTATATATTTTATTTTATACATTTTATATAATATATGAACATCCAGGCCATGCTGTAGTAGTCCCTAAAATTAAACCTGAGTTTGCCTAGAAATGATTGTAACCCTTCTTCATCAGACTGCATTGAATATGTGACAAATGAGTTTAAAGTCATAGTAAATATGTTTAGGATGCACTGCATCTGTTTTGATTTGATCATTTGTTGGTATGTTGAGCCTTGTCTCATACTTAAAAAGAATATGCGGAAATCCAGTTTTGGCCCAGCTCAAGTGTGTTATAAAGGACGGGAACCATCTTCACGGAGACATTTCTGTCTAGTATAATAAATGACAATTTTTTTTTGATTACGTTAAAGATTAGCGGTAACTCTTTTTCAATTATATTGGTTATTATACATGTACAAAATGGTAGAAAGTATGATAGTTGAATTAAAAAAGCAATTTATTTGCTAATCTTCGACCTAGAAATATGGAATATTGTTATCCAGAATTACATAGTTTAGCTAATATAGGAATGTAAAAAGACCGGATATGATTTTCAATCCAATATGACTTACAGCTTTAAGTTTTTCCCCCGCAAACTAACTGCGACTGATCTCAATATATTCTATACTTGTCTTCATTAAGCAGTTCCAGCAAACACAATTAAATCCACTGCAGACGACCACGAACGCATTTAGGCAAGTGTATAGAAACTATTTATAAATTTAAGTACTATTATTGAATAGACTTGAAAACATTGTGGCAAAAGCAGACTTTTTTCCTATTGCTGCAATGTTTCCAAATGTCATCTGCTTCAGATATGTCAAAAAGTGTCTGTAAATGGTAAAACGTTAAAATGTCTCCGTAACCCATTCCCATAAAAAGATCCTTCCTCTGCAGCAGACGACTTTTGTAAACAATGTGAAAAAAGGCGAATTTCCCCATAATGAGCAGTTTTTCCGTTTGTCACATTTTTCTCCATAATTTTATTTATTGAGTTTCTCCATAATCTTTGTTCAGATATGTTCGAAGTCGTCTGCTGCAGATTTGTTGTCGGTGGGAAAGGGTGTAGCCACTCTGAACAGCCTCGATGTCCAGTGGCGACGTTAACTTGCAAATATCTTCATCGGACGAAATGACATTTACTACCTAGAAGTAGGAAATGTAAAACCTTCACCCTTAACCCTTTCCCCACATACAGACGCTTTCTGGCGCCTCTACAGCAGACGACTTTTTGAAAACATTGTGACAAAAGGAGAAATTGCTCAAAACGAGCAATTTCTTCTTTTGCCACAAAGTTTTCATCTCATTTCAGTAAGTATACCTTCATTTTCAGAGATTTTCCATAATTCTATCTAGATATTTTCATAGTCGTCTGCTGCAGATATGTCGTATGTGGGAAAGGGTTAATTGGAACTCTTTTGCTTCCCGTCAATTCTTGCGGTGACCGGAAATTAGAACAAATATAAGGACTCGTAGGGGTCGAATCACATTGGACTTTGAAACAAAGTTGATACCTTCGTATGATACTCTTTTTATAAATATATATAATATAAGGTACAATTATGTAGACAGAGTGGAGATATGTTTTGAGACTTGTCCTGCCGACAGATATGTTAAAAATTATATAACATTTTATCTACGTGGCAATGAAAAATAAAATGCCCGTTTTCAATTCACTTCTGTGTTATTTAATCATTGTCCCCATACTGAGCGAAATGTGGTGTTTGGGTCATAGGAAACCGCAATGCTACATCAATGATATAAGGTTAAATTATGTCGACAGAGTGGAGAAATGTTTTGAGACACACACTTTAGGAAAATGTTTTCGTTTTTAAAACCTCACATTATGCCAGTTCAATTAACGTCCTTTGACAATCAGAGAAATGTTATTTTCTACGTTTGAGAAAATCGAATAAGGAGGAAATTAATTTCCCCCTGTTTGAAAGCAATGAACGCTAGGTGGCGTTGTTTCAAAGTGAATTGCACGAGGGAAGTTCTCGTGTCCAGTCTTTCAGGTTTGGATAGTCGGACTGTGCTGACGTGTACGAGTTATATATATATATATATATATATATATATATTTCTTTTTCATGATAGTTTAAAAAAACAACAACAGCATTACAAAGAATAGTTAGAATAATTCGTTGTGTTAATGTTTTTGAAAAACTTAAAGATTGCTTTCTTTGAATTATGCTGTTTCTATTTCTTATAGATATATTATTACAATATGATTGCTAAATGCGAATGAGGCCCAACATTTCTTGGTTCGACATTGACAAATGGGCACAGGTTTCCAGAGTTTTTGGCTATAAACAGTTTTATCTCTGGTTGTTCCTGGGCGAGTTGAACCATCTGCATATAGAAAAAGAGAAGTAGATGCATATTTAATCCATTAGTCATGTTATAGTTATACTGATTTATTGAATTATGTAATTCACAGTAAGTGCGTGTAGAAAAATGGTGAACGCACACAGGTTTTTGTGCGGGTGTTATATGGCAAACATGTAATTGCCACATGTATAACCATCCAAATACGTTATTAATTAAGAATGTTTTGTACTGTACATATTTAATCGAGTGCTTGTCGCAATTGTAGAAAATGTATTTTCAATATGAAGTGTTATTTGTTTCATTTGTCATTAGTCATTTAATGGCAAAAATAAGTCTGTGAATGGAAAGGTACATGAGGAACTATTTCACCTCTCCAGAAAGAAGGCAACGCGTCAGGCAAAATGGGTTTTCGATATTTGCGTACATTGAGGATTCGATAAAGTCTGAAGGATACACACAGATTCAGAGCTGTCCTTGCCCGCCTACTTCTCGACGTAATGTCCAAGACATAACACACTCCTTTACGTTTATGCAATGTGGAAATGGCTAAAAAGCATTCAGAGTTACATATAATATCGTGATTCCATACAATTGAATCCCGTTTGGCGAGTCGGGGTTTTAAGCCGTCGCCATAACGGGAGCTCAGAAGGGAAAAAGGCACATGAAGTAACTCCCAATAGGACATAACATCCAATTCCTATTTAACCCAATGCAGGTGAACCGTAAAGACCATGCCGAGACTGTTTGTATGCACAAATTCACCTTAATCTTCATTGTACGCGTGAATAATAAGACACCAAGTCGAAGGGCGCGGTGCCTTCATGATTTGATAAATCCTGTGGATTACGCCAGAACGAATAGGAATATCTTATGACAGAGAATCCATCACATTTCTGATAACTGATTGAAAATCTTAGTGGACGTTCAGGAAGCTAAAATAGACAGACACTATAATAACGTGTATATGATTAATGTATCGGTTGATGTGTGGATGCCTTTCATCAACTCCGTCAGCGCCGAACTAAAGTAGACACGTCCATGTTAAAAATGGATGACTACATTGTTCATGTTTTTAAGACTTTTGGAATATTTTGAATACAATTAAAACCGTCTGTTGCAGAGGCGTCATAAAGCGTCTATATGAGGGGGAGGGTTAACCCATATCGTGCTATATTCTTAGGATGGAACTACTATCCTTGATTTTACCAAAACAAGATGTTGCAGATGCATGGGGCAGTCCTTACTTATCAAAAATATATGTCAACCGAACAATATAGACCTGGATTATAGAGTCCGAAATGGCAAGTTGATATACATTTTTACCACTAAATATATATACGAACTTTAATATGATTAATGGCTTACGATGTTTGAAACCGCATACTACAGGACAAAGGATAGGGCTTAATATCACATTCATAAATCATATTTATTACCTAAAGTGGACCCGAAATAACTCGAACATGTGAACATTTTAAATTATCGTTAAAGTCGACCCAATTCCTAGGACAGATCTGTCTTTTCAAAACTTTTTCTGCGTTTTTTTTTATCACTGGCTGGTAATTCATGTCAAACACTTATGTATAAATAGAGGATATTTCATGACTGTGTATTTATTATCACTTTTATTAAACAAATTTACTAAGATAATATGCCTCGAGCCTTTGCGAGCTTCATATTCAGCTTAGTTGACGACTTTATTAAAAGTGATAATAAATAAACACGAATGAGATATTCTATTTATTACATAAAGTGATTTATGTGGCGTATATCGAACAAGTATACATGAAATTTGCCGGTTTGGGCGTCAAAATGACTAACGTTATAACGACAAACCGCTGACGTGACGTCTTTTTCATTGTTTCGGTCCGTGTAGTAACACAGACTTGAGCGTAAGACTGGAAACCAAAGTAGTAGTGTCATATGATACTTATGTAATGGGATTTTGACACTCCAAGACAGGGCTTTATTTGATAAATGCAATTACGAATCTGAGAATACATAGATGAATTAAGCATAAGTTCAGCGTTCACCTAAACACTTCTTTTAGTGGATTTAATCTATGGATTTTCGATTTCGAGTTATGGGAACTGCACTGTATCATATTATTTTTTCGTGCTGAGATAGCTGCAATTCCTTGCAAATTCTATCTTCAGAATAAATGTGCATATACAGACAAGCTTAAGTTCCATCCTAAATTCCATGCTGTATTATACAACTAATTGATCGACAAAGACGATGATAAGTTACGTCAATCATTCCTATTAACGCGTTGACATTTTAGAAATATTAATGTCTATGTTGGGATTTGTTTCCATTAGTTCCCGCTATAAAGTGAAGAATAACTGCCACGTGTTTTGCAAATGGACTCAACATTATGGAACGATCGCCTGCCTCGGACGCGGGAGGTTATGGGTTCGCTCCCCGGTCTGGTCATACCAGATACTTTAACAATTGTAGTGTTTGTAGTGTTGCATTCGCTATCTTGCGCTCAGGGTTGTGGGGTTAGCATTAGGACTGACTCGCAGATATCAGGATAAATGGTAAGTATCTAACGAGTTGAGATTTTTTTCTGAAAAACGTCTAGACAAAATTATGAAAATGTTTGCCCACATTTGGCTGAGCCAGATAATTATCCTGAGTTTGCCTAGAAATGATTGTATACCTTCTTCACCAGACTGCATTGAAGATGTGACAAATGAGTTTAAAGTCATTGTAAATATGTGTAGGTTGCATTGCATCTGTTTGATTTAATCATTTGTTGGTATTTTGAGCCTTGTCACATACTTAAAAAGAATATGCGAAAATCCAGTTTTGGCCCAGCACGATTGTGTTCAAAAGGACGGGAACGATATTCGTGGAGAGACTTCTGTCTAGTTTAATAAATGGCCACTTTTTTTTTTAAAATTACGTTAGAACTGAAATTCCACCCGACTCATATATTTCAGGTCAATGTCATTACCGTTACATCGAAACACCCGACTCATATGTCTCAGGACGATGTCATTAGCGTTACATCAAAACTGATATTAAACCCGACTTGTATGTTTCAGGACGATTTCATTACCGTTACATCAAAACTGATATTACACCCACTCATATGTTTCAGGACGATGTCATTACTGTTACGACAAAACTGATGTTACACCGACTCGTATGTTTCAATACGATTTCATTACCGTTACCTTAAAACTGATATTACACCCACTCATATGTTTCAGGACGATGTCATTACTGTTACGACAAAACTGACATTACACCGACTCGTATGTTTCAATACGAGCTCATTACCGTTACCTTAAAACTGATATTATACCCGACTCATATGTTTCAGCACGATGTCATTACCGCTACATTAAAACTGATACCTGACTCAAATGTTTAAAGACGATGTTAATAACGTTACATCACCACTAATATTACGCCCGACTCATATGTTGCAGGACGATGTCATTACCGTTACATAAAAAACTGATATAACACCCGACTCATATGTTTCAGGATGATATCATTACCGTTACATCAAAACTGATATTACGCCCGACTCATATGTTTCAGGACGATATCATTACCGTTACATCAAAACTGATATTACACACGACTCATAGGTTTAAGGACGATATCATTATCGCTTCATCAAAACTGATATTAAATCCGACTCATGTGTTTCAGGAAGATGTCATTACCGATACATCAAAACTGTTATTATACCGACTCATATTTTTCAGGACGATGTCATTACCGATACATCAAAACTGATATAACACCAGACTCATATATTTCAGGATGATGTCATTACCGTTACATGAACACTGATATTATACAGACTGATATGCTTCAGGGCGATGTCATTTCCGTTACATCAAAACTGATATTATACCGACTGAGATGCCTCAGGGCGATGTCATTTCCGTTACATCAAAACTGATATTATACCAACTGATATGCTACAGGGCGATGTCATTTCCGTTACATCAAAACTGATATTACACCGACACATATGCTTAAGGGCGATGTCATTACCGTTACATCAAAACTGATATTAAACCCGACTCATATGTTTCAGGATGATATCATTACCGTTACATCAAAACTGATATTAAATCCGACTCATATGTTTCAGAACGATGTCATTACCGTTACATCTAAACTGATATTACACCCGACTCATATATCTCAGGAGGATGTCATTACTGTTAGAGTTAAACTGATATTGATATTTTGAGCCTAGCTTCATTAATATTAACCTTTCGGTATTTGAGATGTATATCACTTACTAACTTTGCATCTATGCTAACTGATCAAAATATATGTACTGTTTATCAGAAGTGTTTTAAAGGGTTCATTGCGGATGCGCATTTTAATGGTGATATATATTGGTTGTAAAATATAATTATGTTTTTAATAGAATAACGCTTATTAACTGAATGAAATAATTGAGATAACTCAAATATTATTTTGCATTCTGTCGAGTGAAACAGCAGTAAGAACAAATTAAAACTTCAAAATAATTTCCGTTTTTGAAATAAGATGTTTTTTTAGGATTTAATACATTTATTCTGCTGTGTTGTAAATGATTTGATTTTCACATATCATGTGGAGACTTTAAAGTGCCACAAGGACCACACGACACATTTAAAACGTAGATTATTCAGAGAAAAAATGTCTCACGAACACAGTACAATGTACAAATTGAATTAACCAGTACTTTGATTGCAATTGACGTCTTAGTATTAATCAATGATACTCCCGACATAAAAGAAAAACCGTTTAGTGCATACTATTGTCTAATATCAGACACTTTGCATGATCTATCACTTGTAACACTGTTCTGTGTGCGTGTGTGTACGGTAGGTATATATGTGTATTCGCAAGCGTATACTTTGCGTTGCGATGTCCGGGTCAGTTACGAAGGACATTCTCACTGACATGCTCTGTTCTATGTGCGCATGTAAATAATGTTATCCTGGGTCTGTTCTGTTCTATATATATATATTGGATTCGCTAATGAAAGAATTTTATAAATTGTCAATTTAATTATTGTTATATTGTAATTTAGTGTATGATGATTTACCAAATTTCATTCTTTAGGTGAATTTATATTACACTATATATATAAAATATGTTTATTGTAATACAACAAACTATACAATAAAGAAACATATAATCTGATCGGATCTATAACCCTTACTCTGCTGGCGTTAATGATATTTTTACAAGTTGTTGCATTATAAACAGTGTTTCTATTTATAATAAATGAATTGATAGCTTATACTGTAAATCACGATTACATGTAGATTACATGTAGATGGCCGCATGGTGTGTAGACTAATATTGGTCTCATTGTCCACAAATATTCCATATAAACTCATAAATCTTGATAAGCACATGTTGTTTAACCCATTACTTCACATGATTTTTCAAATGTTGTCTACTTTACAATCAACAGATGAACAATTTAAAACATATGGAAAACTGGAAGTAACTTTTTGACAAAGAGTTTTGAGCAATTTCACCTTTTGTTGCAATGTTGTCAAAAGTCTCCTGCAACATCAGGCGTCAAATGTCGTCAGTGTGGAGTAATGGGTTAAAGTGCCGTAGAGAAGCATATGGGTTTACGATCCGTTGAGGTCCTTACACTTAGCACGACCCAACTAACCACGGGAGGTGTCAGGTTCCCGAAGACATTCCTTCTTTATCTCAATGTTAACCTACAAAGAACAACCCTCAATCAATTTGCTTAATGACACACATACGTTTATCACTTAAAAGTCATGGTAAATATATTTAGGATGCACTGCACTGCATCTGTTTGATTTAAGCATTTGTTGGTATTTTGAGCCTTGCTACATACTGTAAAATCCAGTTTTGGCCCAGCCCGAATGTGTTCAAACGGACGGGAACCATCTTCACGGAGGCATTTCTGTCTAGTATAATAAATGACCACATATTGTCTAATTATGTTAAAGATTAGCGGTAACTATTTTTAAATTATATTGGGTATTATACATGTTAAAAATGGTAGAAAGTGTGATAGTTGACGATTGCATTTTTTACATTTACATTGAATTAAAAAAGCAATTTATTTGCTAATTTTCGACCTAGAAAATATGGAATATTGTTATCCAGAATTACATAGTTTAGCTAATATAAAAATGTAAGACGGGATATGATTTTCAATCTCGCATTAGTTGCAAAACGTTTACTTGCAGTTTAATTCTGTCCCCCGGAAACTAACTGCGACAGACCTCAATGCGTTCTAT
Source organism: Serripes groenlandicus (assembly GCA_031761405.1). Lineage (NCBI taxonomy): Eukaryota > Metazoa > Mollusca > Bivalvia > Cardiida > Cardiidae > Serripes > Serripes groenlandicus. Next base: position 305,217 of record JASEVX010000089.1, on the reverse strand, counting down.
ACCTGTCTTCATTAAGCAATTCACGCAAACAAAAAATCGACTGCAGACGACCACGAACGCATGAAGGCAAATGTATAAAAACTATTTATAAATTTAAGTACTTTTATTGAATAGACTTGAAAACATTGTGGCACAAGCAGACATTTTTCCTACTGCTGCAATGTTTCCAAATGTAATCAGATATGTCGAAAAGAGTATGTGAATGGTAAAACGTTAAACTGTCAACTTAATCTTCATACTTTTTGCTCAGATAGTCGTCTGCTGCAAATTTGTTGTCTTTGGGAAAGGGTTTAGTCACTCTAAACAGCCTCGATGTCCAGTGGCGACGTTACCTAGGAAATGTAAAACCTTCCTTGACACTTTCCCACATATGGACGCTTTCTGGCGCCTCTAAAAACGCGCAATTTTCTCCTTTTGCCACAAAGTCTTCATCTCTTATCAATAATTATACCTTAATTTTCAGAGATTCTCCATAATCCTATCTAGATATTTTCAGTCGTCTGATGCAGATATGTCGTATGTGGAAAAGGGTTAATTGGAACTCTTTTGCCTCCCGTCAATTCTTGCGGTGACCGGAAATTAGAACAAATATAAGGACTCGCAGGGGTCGAATCAAAGTTGATACCTTAGTATGATACTCTTTTTTTATAAATATATATAATTTAATGTAATGTAATTATATAGACCAATTGCTCTGATAGAGCATAAGCTTTCTAGCTTATATAGGCCCATTTGGAAGTGTACACTATATAGTGTACAAGCATCTGAAAGATGCAGACACATTCAAGAGACAGAGTTAGATACAAGGGAGTCCAGGTGCGATATCCTAGCTCTTTCCGAAAAGACTTCTTGGTTCTTTAACGTACCCAGTGTATAGCACCGATACACGCGAGGCACGTTTTCCTGGACTGGACAAGTACTTGACCTCTAGTTGAGTGGTAGACACTTAAAGCACCTCAGAAAAAAATCCAGAACCCGGACCGGGATTTGAACCCAAGACCTCTGGGTGGCAGCCGAGCGTGTTAATCACAGACCACCGAGCCACTATAATATAATATAAGATAAACTTATGTAGACAGAGTGGAGATACGTTTTTAGACTTGTCCTGGCCAGATATGTTAAAAATTATATAACATTTTATCTAACTGTCATTGAACAAAAATAAAATGCCTTTTTTTAATTAACTTCTCTGTTATGTAATCAGTTTCCCAATGTGTTTGGATTCTAGGAAAATGCAATGCTACATAAAAGGTAAAATTATGGCGACAGAGTTGAGAAATGTTTTGAGACACACACTTCAGGAAAATGAGAAAAAAGAGAAAACCTCACATTATGCCAGTTCAATTAACGTTCTTTGACAATCAGAGGACTGTTTCACCTCTTCAGAAAGAAGGCATCGCGTCATGGAAAATGGGTCTTCGGTATCTGCGTATATTGAGGATTCGATAAAGTCTGAAGGATACACACATAATCGTTAGAGCTTTCCCCGTCTGCTTACTTCTCGACGAGTCCAAGATGTATCACACTCCTTTACGTGTATGCAATGTGGAATTGGCTAAAAAGCATTCAGAGTTACATATGATATCGTGATTCCACACAATTGAATCCCGTTTGGCGAGTCGGGGTTTTAAGCCGTCGCCATAACGGGAGCTCAGAAGGGAAAAGGGCAGATGAAGTAACACCCAATAGGACATAAAATCCAAATCTTATTTAACCCAATGCAGGTGAACGGTCAAGACCCTGCCGCGACTGTGTGTATGCACAGATTGACCTTAATCTTCATTGTACGCGTGGATAATAAGACACCAAGTCGAAGGGCGCGGTGCCTTCATGATTTGATAAATCCTGTGGATTACGCCGGAACGAATAGGAATATCTTATGACAGAGAATCCATCACATTTCTGATAACTGATTGAAAATTTTAGTGGACGTTCAGGAAGCTAAAATAGACAGACACTATAATAACGTGTATATGATTAATGTATCGGTTGATGTGTGGATGCCTTTCATCAACTCCGTCAGCGCCGAACTAAAGTAGACACGACCATGTTAAAAATGGATGACTACATTGTTCATGTTTTTAAGACTTTTGGAATATTTTGAATACAATTACAAGAGGCAAACAATGCTAATTTAAGGTGAGATAGCTCCTTGCGTGCAGACTCACCTGAATCCGTATTGTTTGCAAGAACCTCACTATTACCATTGTCGCTGATAGACTTAGTTAACCTATATCGTGCTATATTTTTAGGATGGAACTTCTATCCTTGATTTTATTTAATCAAGATGTTGCAGATGCATGGGGTAGTCAAAAGTAAATGACAACCGAAGAATATAAACCCGGTTTAGAGGGTCCATATTTGCAAGTTTATCTTAATTTTTACCACAAAATGTATCTACAAATTTAAATAGGATTAATGACTTACTCTGTTTGAAATCGCATATTACAGGATAAAAGTTAGGGCTTATTATCGCATTCATAAATCATTTTTAATAACTGAAATGGAACCGCAGTAACTCGAACATTTTAAATTATCGTTAAAGCCGAATCAATTTCTAGGACAGATCTGTCTTTTGAAAACTATTTCTGCGGTGTGTTATCACTGGCTGGTTGTTCATATCAAACACCTATGTATACATACAAATGCGAAGCTAAGAATGCATAGATGAACTCCAGATGGAGATCATATTTGGAAATGTTGTATCTTCGGCAAATATTGCTAATAGTGACAACAAAGTAAGTTATAAATAGTTTAAAACTATGTTGGCAGTAAATCTTGAAAACAGTCAATTGAAAGTCAAGAAAATGTACATATTTCCAGTACTGGGTAGACAGTAGACATGCCTACCCAGTAAAAATGAAGCATAAACGATCACTATTTAGATGTTTATGGTACTTGAAAGTGAAACGGTTACTCTAATTTTATACCAGAATTATGATTATAATATGTCATGACAACTTTTGAACAGTTTTAAAACTTTAACTATAATATCTATTTTCTGGAGTTCATCAGCTTTAAGCATAAATCCATCAATCACTCGAACATCTCTATACGTGGAAGTAATTTATGAATTTTCAACTTCGAGTTATGGCAACTCCACTGTATCATGTTATGTTTGTTCTGAGATAGCTGCAATTCCTTGCAGATTATATATTCAGAATATATTTGCATATACAGACAAGCTTAAGTTCAATCCTAAATGCCATGATGTATTATAGAAATAATTGATCGACCAAGACAATGATAATTCACGTCAATCATTCTTGTTAACGCGTTAACATTTTAGAAATATTAATGTCTATGTTGGGAGTTGTTTCCATTTGTTCCCGCTATCATGTGAATAGTTACTGCCACGTGATTTGCAAATCTACCCAACATTATGGAACGATCGCTTCGCTGGTGAAGTTGTAGGGTGCCTGCCTTGGACGCTGGAGGTAAAGGGTTAGATCCTCGGTCTGGTCATACCAGATACTTTAACAATGGATAGTTCACCCAACAAAAATAATTACCAACCTTGTCAAGTGTAGAGGTATAGCGTCCACCGTCTCAGGTGCGGGTTCGATAACCGGTCGGTTTATACCAACGGACTTTACAAATGGTAGTAATGGCTTCCCCTCTTTGGCGCTCAGTATTATGAGGTTAGATACAATATATTTATAACATAAAACTTTGTATCTTGTATCTTGTATTTATAACATAAAACTTGGTATTTTGTATCTTGTATTTATAACATAAATCTTTGTATCTTGTATTTATAACATAACACTTTGTATCTTGTATCTTGTATCTATAAGACAAAATAAACAACACACGTATTTCTAGGTCTTTTTTTAGGCTATTTAAAATCTAAAATATACTCTTATTGTTTTACTCATGGGAGAACAGAGGTGTCTGTGCTTGGTTTTCCTAAAGCGCCTCTCGTATTTAATAGACAATTTAATTTACATTACAGTCTGTAATTGGTATCTTCCGTAAGCAAATTTTCATCAGGACGCTAATACATTTGAACAGAATTTGAAACTGTGTTCCATACGTTTACAATCTGCTCGCAGCGGTCATGGTGGAATACCAAAGGAAAAACGAACGTTTGCTAAACAAGCAGTGCATATTCGCCATTGGAATGTTTGATAAGTGCATTGTCGCCTTGATATTATGAACGTAATGTTATAAACGGCGTATATTTGTTTTATACCAAACAAAGAAACAATATAGAAATGAAAATAACACCAAACTATCATAAACTATTTCTCTTGCAGACTTTAACCGTGACATTATTCTGGCTGACCGAGTATTTATGAACAAAGGTCTTGTTTTGTAAACACTCCCTGTGATTAAAGAAATCTATAATTTACGACAATACCACTTTGCCGTAAGTGGGATGTGTGCGGAGATTTATATAATAACTGTAGTTTATCCTTGTTTCAAACATTGTTTTATATCTGGTATATTGTTTATTTTTACATATAAATGTATATTAAGATCAACGAATAGTGTGTGTCCGGATGTTACCGTGTACAAGTCCATTACAAGTCGCCACAGGCATTAATGCTTGTCGAACAGTATTATTGTGATGGTATTTACGAAACAATTTGCGCTTCTCCCAAGAAATATTATTGCCAGGAGCCGTAAACCATATTAATTGGCAATGATTATGTTTACGGGGTATTCAGTTTTCTATATCGTATTCCGTGTGTGAGTTTTCTGTGTGTACTTAAGCACTGGTGTATGTAAACATTGAACAACTCGAACAAAGATAACGATGGTTATCTCATTAAAAGTCTGTGTAATTTCAGAAATAAATCAGAATTACCAAATTGAGTATGTTCGCTTTGTCATATTTCAACTTATAATTCGACATGATTCATTTATGATGTCTTCTAACCAGTCAAACAGTCAACCTTGAAACCAAACTGAACCAAAAGCAAAACATTCCATTCCATACACAACTAACCAATCAATTAAAGACGAAGAATTTATTTGTTTAGTAACAATCCAAGGATGTAAACATATTTGAATGATTTAATAGGTTGATGGATTCGTAATATTAACAAGTCAATTCGTTGAATTGATATCACCGTCAGACGGACGGTATGTAAAAAGAATGTTTGGATATATCAGCTACTTAAAACATCACATTTGAAGATTCTGGACTGTTTGGTTTCTAATAGCTAATATAAATTCAATTCAATTCAATCCTTTATTGGCACATATCGACACAATTTGTCTATGGCCATTTACAAAGTGGAAGAATATGGCTTAGACAAAAGTAAATAAATATCTAACTATACAATATGTCAGATAAATAGTATTTGGTATATAAAATGGAATAGGTACACAGTAAGAATAGGTTGTGAAACAGAAAAAAGCTTTATTACGTCATCGCGAATAGAATAACCCCCCGAAATATATCTACATATATTTATTAATACTTTCTGTTTTGAACTTGACAGTAATTTATTAAATTTACAAATATTGGGCCATTGCATATTTCCAAGATGATTTTGTCTGATAACTGAATGTTTAAGACAACATGAAATAAAATGATATTCATTTTCGATTAGGTTGGAAGAGAACTTAATAATGCCTCTGTTCTCTTGGAATATTATTGTGAGAATTATTAAATTCACTTGTAGTACTATTCTTAGCTGGTACACATCCATGAGAGCACTGATGTTGTAAAACAGTATTGTTGTGCGAAAGGGAATGTCAGAGTTAATTGATCTATTTATTGTTTGACGTTTTACTCCGCTTTCGATAAGTTTTCGGTTATATCACGGCGTTTCCTGGGTAAATAGATTTAATCAAATGGTCAAGCAAAATGTATAACATGTTAATACACTTCTTAGAGAAGATATAGACATGCAGGCTGCACACTAAACGATGTAAACCTCAAAGTATGATATTCAAGAAATGTGCAATCTAATTTCTGTTGATTTTATGACAATCTAAGTGAAACGTGTCGCGTCTTCTTTCCTTGTGGTGGATAACATGTCCATACAGTTTAATTAACCCCCCCTCAACCATGTCCTAGCTAGTGATACAGACTGTTGGACGGACATACAACGTCAAACCTATATCCCATCCGTGCTGTAAAATACAAACCCGCACGATTAAAAAGTGTGGCGGACGGACTTGATATATTTAACGACGGTTGAACTACTTAACAGAGTCACGCATGTTTCTATGTTGGCAAGTTACTCATTTACGAGTCAGTTTTTCCTGTTTGAATCAACTAGGGTTTATGTCACTGAGTGTATATTTGATAAGATGCAGAATGAATGGAAAAAGGAAGGAAGCAATGGTGCCACTCCATTCTAACTCGATATTGACTGTCTGTCAGGGATTAAACACACTGTTCAAAGTGACTGTCTCTACAGTATAGTTCCCCCCCCCCCCCCCCCCCCCCCCCCCCCCCATAAAATCAGAATTGCAAGATAATAATATAAGTAATTCGATCCTTGAATTGTTTTTCGTTGGGTATTTAAATTAATTAAACTTCACAATGTAGACGAGAGGATTTGAATTATTAGCAGTCGCAACAAAGATATTCAAAACAATTTGATAAGGATGAGAACCAATCAAAAGCTGATCCGCGTAATATAGTTAAAAGTTTAGATTGGTCTGGGCAAAAACACGTTCTCGAGTCACGACCTAGCTTTGGTCTGCGGATCCTTCGTCTACACAAATACTCTTTTGTTGTAAAGGTTCCTAACGTCAAATGAGCTCTGATGTTTCTTTTGTGTGACGAATGAGTTTTCATGTTGGAAACAAATTCTAAAACACATTAAGAAACAAACGAACCATAAACAATCACATATTTGTACGACTTCAGTTCTGTTTATTTTCTCGGGAAACCTTACAGTGTTACAAAGTCGGCATTGATCGTTAAGCCTTTCCCAATTAAAAACGACAGCCGAATTCCGAGAAAACCAACTTTATGGACTCTGCGTAAAGTATCGACACGGAAAAGCCTAAGCAGGCCGCGCAGGCTTACCCGGACAGACACTTTTCGCCTCCTGTGGATCTTCTATTTCAGGATTCACAACTCTATACCTCCATCAGTCGGCCCGCATCAGCCTGCGTGAAATGCGCAGGCTGATCTGAGTCGATACATTACGCAGAGTCCATAATGCTGGTTTTCTCGTGGAACGGCTCATTTGACGATTTCGCAGCTGAAGACTGTTGAAACCATTCAGGAAAAGGAGGGAAAATTGTTCAAAGAGAGGGGGTTCCTTTTTTTGGGGTCATCTTTTTCACTTCTGTATCACGATTATACTCCTGTTACAATAGTACATGTAATACCTGTTTTATTGTGTACGTTTTTCTGTATTTGTACAGATGTTACATGACTTTACCTACATATACGGACGACTATTAATTATTTCAAAGTTTGGCTCTCGTCAATTGGGATACGTTTGAAAAAAATCATTTAAGAAAGAGTTTAAACATTGATGGAAAAGGAAACAAATGCTTGTGTTTTTCAAATCACGTTTTGACAGGTTAGAGCATATCTGTTAGATTGCGGGGAACTGGATGAGCACATTATAATCAAGAACGAAAACTCAGAATGGTAATTAACGTTCTTCATATTTGAAGCTCATGTCGCACCAAATTACGAAACAATTGACCTTCTGTGGAAAAGCGTTTTTGATTCTTCACGAAGAAGCCATCATTTTCAAAGATATATATTCCTATTTAGGAATTTCATTTCCCTGAATAATTTCTCGTAAAGGAATACCACCTTGTGATTAATCGCTTTAACCCTTTCCTATAGACGCTTTCTGACGCCTCTGCAGCAGACGGCTTTTTGAAAACATAGTGACAAAAGAAGAAATTGCACAAAACGTGCAATTTCTCCTTTTGCCACAATGTTTTCCACTTTTTGTCATAGGTTATCCATTCAATTATGGAGATTTTCTATGTTTTGACAAAATATGTTCAAAGTCGTCTGCTGCAGAATTGTCGTATGAGGGAAAGGGTTAAGACACCCAATAACATACGAGTTATGTACAATATACTCTCGTTTATTTCGTAAGACTTAAAAGTTCCTGATGTATTTCGACATAATTCGTAGTAAAAGACATTAAAGACTTTATTGAAATATATTATCAAATTTAAACTTAAAATATATATAGCTATCGCATGATATGAAATGTAAAATCGAAACATTAAACCAGACTGAACAAAGCTTTTGTTATTCAAAGAATTAAAACCGTTTATTTTCTTTCAACTATAATACTGAAACAAAACAAAAATAATCAAAGTGCTGAAGGTACTGAAAATGTGTCTGTCTCAAGTCAAAGAGGGTTTAGCGAGCCATCAGCTATTTAAAGCAGGCATTAAAACAAGTATGGAATATTGTAGATTAAAAAAGAAAATGTCACGGCCAACATAATTAATATTTATTACTTTTCTCAAAAACAATTAAAGATCATTATTCTGTAACATTTTGTTGCAGTTAGCTAGATAACTGTGAGTTCTCTAGTGATACTGCTAGTTACTGGACAAACTCTTTTTTCTCCATTTGAAGTGCGCGTTTTGACTACCGGAAACTGAAAAGAAGAGGCCTGAAATGGCCAATTTCACTTTACTGAACTAAGGTAGCTTGTTTGTGGAAATCATTTTGGAAATGTGACCGGTCATCACGGTTTTAAAATAATTGGCTGTAGCTCATGTAGTTTCCCCACAGCATGAGTCAATTTCAGAAAATATCATCTACAAGTTGCCGGCAATGTTCTGAGCAAGTTTGGCAACTATCTAGTGGAGAATGTGACCTGTACATTGCTTACCACTATAAACAATGTATTTTTGAAAACAACAACACGCATGTCTCCATTGTGTAACCTTGACTTTTGATATACGGACGATAGGAATCATCCGTGTTATAAACTAATAAGCATATGAAGTTTGTAGGCTGTGACTGGTCATATGGATATAGAGGATATTACATGAGTGGTCATTCAATACGACATTTTATTAAACGAGTTTAATAACATTTTGTATTGAATGACCACGAATGTTATATTCTATTTATATCATAAATTCCAATTCGACGATTATTAGCGCAAAATATATATAACGTCGCTATATAGCGCGGTCATTTTCAATGCTCATTATGATGCTACGTAGCATTGTTATTACACTAGTTGAATACGCAATTTATACAATGGCTTTATTACACTCCCGGCGACGTCATTTTGATATAATTATAGTTATTGAACGGAAACAACCTTCAAAGTTTGGGTCTAGGTGACCTTTACCCAACGTTTTCAATTCAGCCATATAAGGCATTCTGCTTGAATCAAGAACGATTGAACGAAGGTTGGTGAGGACAATCAGAGGATGCTTGCTGTAAAGTTTCATTCATAATGACTCGACAGTTATAAAGGAGAAGATGGTGACGGACGAAGGACAAAGGCCGATCATAATAACTCACATTGAGCTCTTCGTGCTTAGTTAAGCATTAAGAAATAACAAATGTGTGATTCCGAAACCTGTTTAACATGTTCAAGTAGTTTATATATTTAAAATCATTCTAATAAACAAAGGACCTAAGAGTGCCTTTATCGCTCCACTAGAATTAGGCAAATATTAAATCACTATTGTCATATAATGCAAAACAGTCCGCCTCATAGCGACCAATCACAATGACATGGAGAAATCTGGTAAGGGGGCACACAATACACATTTCTACAACATTATATTGAAATCAGCCACATGTTTTCTGATGAAAAGTTTTCATTAAGGCTATATAAGGTAAAACAGCTCACCAGGAGGCCAAATTTATCCACCATCAATCAAATTGGCCTGAAGAGGGTCACCCAAGGGACATTTCAACAAAACCATATTAAAATCGGCTTCAGCGCAATTGGAGGAAAATATTTTTATAGCGTTAACTAAAGCCATATTTGACAAAAAAGCCCCGCCCTCCGGCGCCATATTTTTTACCAATCAACGTATCTTGAAGAAATATGATAAAGGGTCATCCTAGGAACATTTCTGCAAAATCATTTGAAAATCAGCTTCATACTTTCGGAGAAGATTTTTTTATGTTTACATTATAATCATATAAGGCAATAAAGTCCCCCTGGCTGCCATTAAATTTGGATAAATCAACTTAGTATGAAGGAATTTTAAGTCGGATTACCAAATGAACATTTCTACATTTTTTTCCTAAAGTTGGCCAACGGGTTTGGGAGGTGATGCTTTTTTAAGTGTTCACTTTAACCATAACAGGCAAAACAGCTCCGTCCCCTGGAGGCAATGTTTTCGACCGATCAACATGTCTTGAAGGATTCACAAAACTATTTAAAAATCGGCCAATCAGTTTTGGAGAATTTTCTTTCGGCTGCCATGGTTACCAGAATTATGCAAGGAAATTGAATGCATTTAGGAGAGGACATTGAGAGGATGCTACCTATGACTTTTCATCCTTATTCGCCATTTAGTTATAGAGAAAAGTCGTCTGAAGCCAAAAGTTAATGCACGGTTGAACGACGGACAATTCGCTATGACATAAGCTCGACTGGTTTTCAGACAGTGGAGCTCAAAATGAAGAAACTATGTAAAATACTCAAAACCCAGCACAAGTCAGGTTTTTTTTTTATTTTTTATCCCAAATAAAACATACAACACATCTGTAGTTTACGACTTTGAAAACATCTTGGCAAAAATATGAAAAACATTTATAAATAAAAGAATAATAATTAAATAAACTCTGAAACATTGTTGCAAAAGGAAAAAGTTATGATTTATTTCTCATGTTATCACAATGTTTTCAAAAGTCGTTTGCTGTAGATGCGTCAGAATGCGTCTGTATATGCGAAGCGTTAACATGTAGCAAACCTGTGTTATATGTATTTAAATTACACGCAAAAGAAAGAACTACATTGTCAGTTTTATTGTTTTAGAAATATGAGGTACTTCGGTTTTAAAGTAGCGGTAACTTGTCGGTAAACTGGTAGTATAGTTGTGTGTGATAAGATCAAACACAGCTTAAAATTGGGCAGCAGCAAGCCAGTGGTGTTTTGTTAATTACACACGTTATATACGTACTGGAGTGTACTGTACTTATGGGAGTGTTGGGTTTAAGCGGTAGTGTAATGAACGTGCGGTAGTGTATTGCTTAGATCACACACAACTAAAATTGGGCTGCAGCAATCCAATGTTGCTTTAATAATGACATAATAATGACATCCCGTTATATGCGTACTGGAGTGTAATGTACCTACGGGAGTGTAATGTACATGCGGTAGTGTAATGTATGTGCGGTAGTGTAATGTATGTGCGGTAGTGTAATGTACGTGCGGAAGTGTAATGTACGTGCGGTAGTATAATGTACGTGTGGTAGTGTAATGTACCTACAGGAGTGTAATGTACGTGCGGTAGTGTAATGTACGTGCGGTTGTGTAATGTACGTGCGATAGTGTAATGTACTTGCGGTAGTGTAATGTACGTGCGGTAGTATAATGTACGTGCGGTAGTGTAATGTACGTGCGGTAGTGTAATGTACTTACGGGAGTGTAGTGTACGTGCGGTAGTGTAATGTACGTGCGATAGTGTAATGTACTTGCGGTAGTGTAATGTACGTACAGTAGTGTAATGTAGGTGCGGTAGTGTAATGTACTTACGGTAGTGTAATGTACGTGCGGTAGTGTAATGCACGTGCGGTAGTGTAATGTACGTGCGGTAGAGTAATGTACGTGCGGTAGTGTAATGTACGTGCGGTAGTGTAATGTACTTACGGGAGTGTAATGTATGTGCCGTAGTGTAATGTACTTACGGGAGTGTAATGTACGTGCGGTAGTGTAATGTACGTTCGGTAGTGTAATGTACTTGCGGTAGTGTAATGTACGTGCGGTAGTGTAATGTACGTGCGGTAGTGTAATGTACTTACGGGAGTGTAATGTACTTACGGGAGTGTAATGTACGTGCGGTAGTGTAATGTACTTACGGGAGTGTAATGTACTTACGGGAGTGTAATGTACGTGCGGTAGTGTAATGTACGTGAGGTAGTTTAATGTACTTACGGGAGTGTAATGTACGTGCGGTAGTGTAATGTACGTGCGGTAGTGTAATGTACTAACGGGAGTGTAATGTACGTGCGGTAGTGTAATGTACGTGTGCGAGTGTAATGTAATTACGGGAGTGTAGTGTACTTACGGGAGTGTAAAGTACGTGCGGTAGTGTAATGTACGTTCGGTAGTGTAATGTACGTACGGTAGTGTAATGTACGTGCGGTAGTGTAATGTACGCGCGGTAGTGTAATGTACGTGCGATAGTGTAATGTATGTGATGTTGTGTAATGTACATTCTGGAATGTAATGTACTTGCGGGAATGTGATGTACTAAACACTATAGGCTTGAAAACACTGGGCAGCATATGACTTTATCAAAAAAAAAGGATAAATGAACAAATTATTAAATCATGTCTTACGTATCCATCTACGGTTTCAACGTACGTCTGCCCCTTAAGCACACAGTCGTGATTCATGATTTCGTTAACCGTTTCCCTCATACGACAATTCTGCAGCAGACGACTTTGAACATATTTTGTCAAAACATGGACAATCTCTATAATTGAATGGATAACCTATGACTGAAAGGGGAAAACATTGTGGCAAAAGGAGAAATTGCACGTTTTGTGCAATTTCTTCTTTTGTCACTATGTTTTCAAAAAGCTGTCTGCTGCAGAGGCGTCAGAAAGCGTCTATATGAGGGAAAGGGTTAAGCTTTTACTAGCCACTTAATTATCAAAGAGTATGGTTTGCATCCTTAGTCAAGGTTAAGCTTAATTAAGTTACTACAATAATTCCTATTTTAAAATGTATTCCTGGCATGTGTTTTTCACTTTTTATATATGAGCCGTTCCATGAGAAAACCAACATTGTGGACTGTGCGGACAGTATCGTTCCGGATCAGCACAAGCATGCCGCGCAGGCTAAACCGGACAGACACTTTTCGCCTCCTGTGGATTTTTTGTTTCAGAAATCATTACTCTATACCTCTATCCCCCCGAGTCGGAATGTCTCGGCACAGATTAGCCTGCGCGGACTGCGCGGACTACGCAGGCTGATCTGGATCGAAAAATTACGCAGAGTCCATCCATGATACACGGACAATTAAGTTTCGTTCTACATTGTTCGAAACTCAATTATCAGATATAAACAAGGCCTACTCCATAAATGTGGAGGAATTTGACAAAACATAAAAAGATAAAGATACAGTTTTAGGAATTAAACACGATGTGGGTAAAGTTTCTTTCTATAAATCGGACTTTTTATTTCTCATCTAGATCCTGTTTACCATCTGTCTTACTTAGATACCAGTCTGGCTATGTCCAGTGGAGATGTCCAGTGGCGCTGTAAATATTTAATCTTGACTTTCATGTCACCCTTGTATGGATACGACGGAAGTATATAAGTTGCTTTAATTGGAACTCTTTTGCTTTCTGTCCGGTTTGACGAGGAACGGAAATTAGAACAAATGTCAGTGGCATCAGGGAGTCGTTTGCATAGATCGGTGACATAGTGTTGTCGTCTCTTTATCATCTAGACTGGAATAAGTCTCAAAGTTTACCGTTGTATGTGTATCCCTGGTTTAATCTATTGAGAGACGTTTACTTTTAAGTTCTTAATACTAAGTATTCAAAATAGTATTTGGATAAAAAGTGAAAAGCTGTTCCGGAAAAGGAGCGATTTTCCTTTTTTGCATGACGTTTTTAAAATCGTCTACTGCTTATTATGGAATTAACTAAAATACGTAAACGCCTTTCCAGATATGGCAGTTTCAGAGATGTTTTTCTTTAAATATGTTTTATTGAAGATACACTCCGTTTTTAGCATTTTATCTTTAACCTTTTCCCACCTGCTGACGCATTTTGAAGCAATAGCAGCAGGCGACTTTTGAAAACATTATGGCCAAAGGTGAAATTGCTCATGATGAGCAATTTCTCCTTTGGCCACAATGTTTTCAATTTTATTTAACAATTGAGTTATCCTTTATTTAGGTTTTTCAGGTTTTTATCAGCATGTTTTCAAAGTCGTCTGCATGTGGGAAAGGATTAACAGGCAAGTCTCCTACCATAGTGTTTACGGGCTTTCTCGAACCAGTGCTCGTCTCAATCTTTTCCCCCCAGGCAAATCACTACCTTCCCAACATATGATTTTAAGTCCATTAGTGGAAGACAAATGACACTTGTTACAATGAATTTTGCCAATCATCGGAAAGAATGTTGACTGAGTCTAGTCTCGAAATCGCGATCCCTGAACCGTTCTCGTCGTTAGGGACTACATTATGGCAGCTATCGACTTTGAAAACGTTTAAGAAAAGTATAAACACATGTATTAACCTTTCCCTCATGTTTTCAAAAGGACGTTTGCTGTAAAGGCGTCAGAAAGCGTCTATATGAGGGAAAGGGTTAATGACTTCAAAGATACTTCGAAAAGGAGCTTGTTTGGAACAATTGTAACACATTTTCCAATTTTAAACATTCTGTTTATTTTATATAAACTCGTCTGATGTATTAGGAGTCATATTTCGTCTGTATCCGGTATGGGCTTCAACACATGTCTGAATGTTAGACTCTTTGATTGATTATTGGTAGTTTAACGCCCGCTTTCAACAATGTTTCAGATATATCACGGCGTTTCCTGGGTAAGTTACCATTACTACTGGTCATTTATCCTGACACCAGCCAGACAGTCGTAATACTAACCCGCGAAACCCTAAACGCCAAGAAAGGCAGGCATTACTACCATTTTTTAAGTCTTTGTTATGACCCGGCCGGGGATCGAACCCACGACCTCCCGCATCGAGGCGGACGTTCTACCACTACACCACCGATACGGTCTAAGACTGTACGAAATGATATCTGAAGAAATACACGGCTCAACTGAACAGATGCAATTATTATTTTGTACCAAGATTGAAATAGTGCTGGGAAGTAAAAAATTGCCAAATGTTAATATTAATAACAATAACCTTTAAGCAGTAAGTTCAGCTTCAAAACCTCAACCAGTAACGACGAAGGATATCAATCCAGGGGGCTCGGTACCGACGAGCGTCATTCTACTGTCACCAATTCTCTGAGTATCATGTGTTGAATTAGAGCTAGAAGCCTGGGAAGAATGCTACATATGAATTACTGGTGCAAGAAAGCCAGGTTATGTGACTTGACCGCCATTTAAGCCGTCCTGCGAGAAACCCAACAGTATGGACTCTGCGTAAAGTATCGACCCGGATCAGCTTAAGCATTCCGCGAAGGCTAACCCGTGCAGACACTTTTCGCCTCCTGTGGATTTTCTGTTTCATGAATCATTACTCTATAAATTTATCCCCCTGAGACGGAATGTGTCGGCCCGGATTAGCCTGCGTGGCTCGCGCAGGCTGATCTGGTCGATACATTACGCAGCGTCCATACTTTGTTTTCTCGCGGGACGGCTCATTTATATAACTAAAATACCGTTGTGAACGGAGCTTTACTCCAATCCATCAATCAACCAATCATTTCAACTGCAAATATGTCTTGTCGATTGTGTTGCTAAACGGCATTTAGATTGTTTGAGCAGTAACTTATTGTTAAACTCATTTTCACTAACAGACAATGTCACAATGTTTACAACTCTAGCCAATATTTAAATGTTGTTTTTTATTGACATTTAGATCAATTTGCCAAGGGTTTATCCCAGTTGTTTGCTACAATTTATTATTGCGCGGATGCATCAGCACCAGTGCATATATTGGTTGTGTTTATAACTACCACTGGTGCAATGGGCAATGAGCTTGCGCATGCGCCGTGTTAATCGTCTTGATTTCGCATGCGCCGTATTTTACCGTCAGCTCTCGGATATTTCCGTAGCAGTTTGCCACTAGTCTGGTTCTCGTTCGTGTTTGCAATAGAAGATTAAGATTAGTGAACCAGTCTATTTATATGCCAGTAGTTTTTTATAATTAAAATGTAAATTAAAACCATAGTGTAACGTGTACCGGCGTTTATCCATCGCGGGTCACCCATCCAGGTACTAACCGCGATGAACGTTGCTTAACTTTACGAAAGGTCATCCACTCTACCAACGTCGCTATAAAAGCCGGCTTCCACAGCAAGGCTGTAGAAGTGATATTTATACCTACACCCCGTTCCCGCTACATTTCTCCCTCTTTTCTCTTGACTTCGACCCGAAGTCACACAACTGAACACAAGCAGTATACCAGAGCGGAGTCTATGTAAGATAGCCACAGGGGTTTTAATAACAGGAAAATGAGAATAATTTCATAAATGCGAAGTTATTGTGTAAATTTTACGATTTTAAGAATATATCACGGGGGAAAAAAGGACGTGCATGCGCAGACAAATGTTTACAATAATTTAGGGAGATCGAGGTCAACACGTTGGGGAAAGGTATTTTTGTTTTCGTTTTAGGTATTTAACTAAAAAAACTATTGTTATCATATATTTATATCATATATTTAAAAGCGGGATTCGTGTTTTTCGAATCAAACAGTATTTCTTAAGCCATAACATGTTGATTCCCGCGCTAACATCCAATTGCTGCATCTTGCAGCAACTCTTGTATATTGAAAAGGTTTTATCGGTATCAGCAATCAGTAGAATTGAAAACACATGGGTAAGAATAACAAAATATTTCATTATGAAATTCTTCTTGTGTCTTTATAACTCATGTAAATAATTAATAAATACCAAATACCGATATATTCCCCCACAAAAATAGTGTTAATTGTGAACAGAACATAAATCGGGTAGAGTAAATTTTGAAGTTCTGGAATTGATATCGCGTTCTCTTTATTTCCACAATACAATTGCTCGTCTGCCACGGCCATCAAAAGTCGCGACATGTCACTGTTATGAATCGGTATTATACTGAAATACAATTTTGCCTAAATGAGCGGTTCTTCGGACAAAACTTAGCGTAATTACGTGCAGATTAAGTTATACTGGCGCGTCTCTGCTAGAAATGTACTGTTTTCTATGACTTCTTTTCGAGCACCGAGCGTAGAGCCTGAGAAGACTACTCAGGTACATTATCCCTTTCTCATATACAACAAATCTGCAGTAGACGACCTTGAGAACATAGTAACAAAAAGCTGAAAAATCTACATAAATGAGAGTTTTATTGTTAAATAAAAATGAAAAACATTGTGGCCAAAGGAGAAATTGCTCATACATATGGTAAGAACAGTACCATTACAATGATACATTTATTTATATAGTATTTTGTTAACATTATTCATATCTATCGTGTATCCTTGTTAGTTAGATGGTGAGCAAATAAGACGCAAAGGACTTAAGGTGGTTTTTCTTTGTATGACAGGGTGTGTTTATATTATATCAACTGACACACAACAGGAACCACTTGTCAAAATCCATGGATTCAATTCATAATAGCTTATCGAACAATCGATTCTTATCATCCCGTTCGCTTTACGGTTTGACGAGTTGATTTCACCGGAACTAATTGAAGAAGCAGCCATTCATACAAGAAAAACAATCACATATTCTTATGACAGCGTATCTTGAACACATAATAAACTTATTAAATGTGTGAGAAGTCAGAAAATAGATACAGATTATTATCTTGTTTGAATTAGTGCTACAGTAAAATATTTGATATACGAGTACCAGCTATAATGGACTACATTTTCTACAACCAGGAGAAAAAAGTTTACAAGTGCTGAAGACACAACAATAAAACCACCTCGAAACAATTAATTGATAGAAAGATAGCTCAAGAAATTGTTGTTTTGCTTGTTGACATTACAATTTAATAATTCCAACGCACCACAGACAGCAAATGCCAAAGCATATATGACATGCATAAACGTTTTTTTTAATTTCCGGAATCTGACACAGTCTGTGAGTTTCGGCAAACGTTTCGCTCTAGAAGTACGCGTTCAGGATTTGAAGTCGGGTGTAGTGTAGTCGATTCCATTATCATCGGTAATGGTATGGCTTGGAAATTAAAAGTAAGGAACAGCATTAGGACTGAAGTCTCAGTGCCAGGAAAAATTACTTCGGCAGCCCTGTCAATTTCCAAAGACAGGCCGTGAAAGAACTGAACAAAATAAAAGCGACGTGAAACATAATTCAAACAAACAAACAAACAAACAATCACACACAACAGAACAAAGACAAACAATCTTTGTTAAATAGGTAGTATGAGCCGTTCCATGAGACAACCAACATGGCGGACTCTGCGTAAAGTATCGACACTGATCAGCTTAAGCATGCCGCGCATGCTAACCCGGACATACACTTTTCGCCTCCAGTGGATTTTCTGTTTCAGGAATAACTACTCTATACATCTATCCCCCTAAGACGGAATGTGTCGGCCTGATCAGTCTGCGCGGACAGCGCAGGCTGATCTGGTCGATACATTACGCAGATGTCTATCGCCGCAGCTGCATTTTGGGGCATTTTGGGCTAACCCGGACAGATACTTTTCGCTTCCGGTGGATTTTCTGTTTCAGGAATCATTACTCTATACCTCTATCGCCATGCACGGACTGCGTAGGTTGATCAGGGTCGATACATTACGCAGAGTCCATTATGTTGGTTTTCTCCAGGCACGGCTCATATACTTTGATGTATTTGGTAACAAAACACTGCAGTTTTTCTAATTCACTTTTGCAGAATCCTGAAGACCTCCTTGTTTAATTTCGAAGACTATAATCATCCGAGGTCATGTACGAGACATATCAACGATCATTGAGTGTTGTCATTTACGTAGCTAATTATTGCGGTCGATTGACTTTCTTGGTAGAAACAGCTATATGTTTTTTAAAACAAATTGTTTGCAGCACACCTTTAAAAAGTGGATTATCAGTCAATTTTCACGATTCGATCCCAACATAGGTCATTGCAACTTCTTCAATCATTGTAGTAATTGCTTCAAGTGGAAAATGATAGATTCTGCTAACTGTCACCTTTGTAATATACCTGGAACGTATGAACATGTCTATAAACAGTGTCCATTAGTTGCAGACAGTTAGTCACAATTACATAAACTATTGGCATTATGTGGAATAGACAAAAACATATGTTCAATGGAGACAGTAATTGAAGGGTACAAACTACGCCAGCCTAAATATCATCAACTTAACATACTACTGTCACTATTTTGTTGTTGTAATTACAAAGCCTATTTCCTTAGAGGAAAAAGAACAAAATTCTATAATATATATTTACTGTTCAAACAAGAGTTATCTTATCTTTGGAAGATAGCAAACAGGAAAAAGTACAGTTGACGCGATGCCTACAATTTCCGCGACAATATTAAACCATACATTTTTAAGTTTAATTTACATTGGACGTTAAGTTAAAACAAACAAAACCCGATTCATAGGAAACACACATATACACAAACATTCGAACACACGCATGCACAAACACATTGTGAAATCTATCAGACTCAATCACTTTAGCATTCTAGCGATTTTCGTTTCGTTATGTACTAGATTGATAATACAGTGAGGACGATATGATAGTAGATCGTTATGCCTTTAACCTGACGTAAACGACGTTTAAACTATGCAGCATCAGTATTCTTCCTTTTTTCTAATTGGAATTATTGGTAACAATACCCTGTGTTTTCTTTTTCTTTAAACAATGTTTACAGTGGCTGTAAATTGTGTTACTTATGTAAATAATGTATGAAATAATATAAACGGGGTTTCAAGTGCCAGTTGAAAGAGACCCCATTTTTGCTGACATGATTCAAATTTGTACCGTCTTTTTGTAATTCCTATACAAACAACTCAACTACACTGACATATCATATTATCGTGGGAAAATGAGCACTGAAACACCTTAAGTTATCAAACACAAGTCAGTGGTGCAGTGGTAGAGCGTCGGCCAAAGGTCCCGGGTTCGAATCCCGTGATGAGCGGGTTTTGCCTTTGGGATTTTATATCCACACAAACGGCGCGAGTACTGTTTATGTCTCTAGTAAGCAGACATCGAGCGTGATTAATATAAGCTTACAGTTTGTTTCGCAAAATGTAAAATAAATAAGTTTAAACTAAGTTATTAAATTAGAAATACACGAACCATACTTTTATATTACTAAAGGCATTCACGCCTTTTCAATAGGTCAAGAGCGTAGATTCTTAGTCGTTTGCAAAGTAGTATACATTTGAGATTTTGAAAATTATTTTTGTTTTTTTGAATACCTAGTTGAAATGTAATTCCAATAAAGGAACCGTGTTCCCCTTAACCCTTTCCCCACATATAATTTAAATGATGTTTAAAACGGCATAAAACCCCAACGAAACAAAACAAACCCTTTCCTCTGCAGACGACTTTGAAAACATATTGGCAAAATACAAATGAAAAAATCTCCATAAATGAGAGCTTAATTACTAAATTGAGTTGAAAACATTGTAGTAAAAAAACGTTTGCCACAACGTTTTCAAAAGTCGTCTACTTCCGAGCCGTCAGAAAGCGTATGTTTTTGGGAAAGGGATAAACCACTATGGGTCATAAGCGACCAGTGGTGGTTCTACGCTATTCACCAATAAGTCTCATATTTTCTTTTTAACGGAATAGTGGTAATTACGGATATTTCAAAACCGGACAATCCAAACAAGTTATGACAATACATTTTGTATATATGGGATCTGACATGAGTTGTCATTTCATATACAGTTTTATTAAACGAGTTCAAGGAATTTGTTATTAAGCGAGCCTTTGTCAGATTTCCTTTTATCACATGACGAAACACAAAAAGAATCAAAGTACAGAAAGTACTGGTAACGAATTATTTTGAACATGTATTGTAAAATCAAATTTATGAATGCAATTGATCATGCTATTGCACAATTTAGTCTATTTTATTATTATTAATATTTTTGTCCAGAGATTTTTTTTATCAGTTGACAGTTTTAGTAAATGTAGCATTTCAACGGCGATGCGAGCGTTTAACATGCACACTAACTCTTTCACTGAGCTCTGCGTAAAGTCTGTCAAAACACCCATGGCATATTTGTGAGATTTACATTGTTAGTTTGATTTGTTTTCGTCACCAGGGGCGGATCCAGGATTTCGGCTTATATTATAACTATGTTTCATGTGAGTGAATTAATTATTATAAATCTATAATGTTTAAAAAATCGCATAAAATAAGAATTAAAAAAAAAAAAAAAAGAACAGTTCCAATTGGGACCCGAACTCGCGTCCATAAATAGTCCATGCTTAGAAGTTCTACACGCTCTGCATTACACCACGGTACTTTGATACAAAGTGTGAGCGTTACTTTCGTATATATATTAAGCTAACTGAATGCGCGCGTATGTAAACCATGATCTATAATTAGCTCTGCGTAGTGGCATATTTGTGAGATTAACATTGTTCTATACAGCGTGGGGTCGACTTCTAGTGAATGGGCATACGACTAAAATTCATACTCGTGCCTTATACGTACCTGCCGACAAATGAAATATATATGCGCGTACTGTTAATTTGATATTTTCTAGAAAATTGATTATCTATGATGATTCGATAGTATAATTATGACTTCACTGTATTGAAATAACACGTAGAAGTCATTTTAATATCGAAAAAATACTAGGACTATTTAGGTGCAGCGAATGTGTATTCTAAGCGGAAGTGTAGTTTAACCGTGACTTCCGGAAAAAAACACGATCGCACTAACTGTATTATTTTTTGAGAAAAAATAATTCGTTAAAAATCTTTTTTTTGTAGTCAGAAAATATTCCCAACAGGTAATACTTAATAAACTGTTAATTAAATAAAAAAGATATATCTTTATGACCGATAATGATCACTTTACCTCGTCCATCTATCGTAACGTTTGTGTTTACCGGATACACGTTCTCAGCTATTTTGTAAACAAATACAAAAATAGTGATTCGGTCATCATATCCAACTATGAGAATCAGCGACTATAAAAATCGATAACTTAAATTACATGGGATTATAGAGCAACTTTTTAGTTTTTACTCAATAACAATTTTATTTTGCAAAAATTTAAAAAGGCACTTATCAAGTTTTCAAGACAAATATCTCCCGATTATAAACATATTTTTTTATTTGATTTATATTAATAATATTTTGGTCCTTTTTAACTTTGAATACAGTCACCCTAAATTCCCTCTTTATTACATATAAACCGGTAAGAAAACGGTATTTTTCCGCTAATTTTCACACGTTCTTTAGTAAATATCTTTTTTTAGAAATAAAAAATTAACAGGACACTTACGGCTTAATGTAGTAAATTCATTTACCTTTTATTTGACATATATTTTATTAAAATAAAGTAATAAAATTTTGGTCCTTTTTACCATTTTCTACAAGTACTACTAACGTTTTAGGGTAACATTTACGTTTCCGTGATTACTAGCGAAAGCTTCCGATAATTACCGACCATTGCCGGACGATTTATGATGGGGTAATAATCTTTTTATTACCCCCGCTGTGCAGACTGTGTATATTGCGTTATCTTACATATATATATCAGCATGTAATGCCTTTTACCTAAATTCGATGCTTGTATAGTCAGAACGGATAAATTTCAACATTTGTTAATATTATCTTATCTAAATAAAATGGATGATCGTTATAACTATTCAATTGTTAAATAAAACCATAAGGTGATCGGTATCCATGCATATTGTATGACTTGTCCAAATTCATGAATGAAATTAAAACGTTTAATAATTTGTCATAACTCATTGTAAATGTAAGAATTCTATCAAAGTTTGTTTGTCAAACTGTTCAATTTGATATGTTTAAAATTGCATTTAACGTTGTTTAATAATTTGTCATACCTCATTTTAAGTTTAAGGATTCTATCAAAGTTTGTTTGTCAAACTGTTCAATTTGATATGTTTAAAATTGGTTTAATTCGTATAACTAATTTCATCAAAGGGACGTTGATTGGCGCTAATCAACGTTATGTATATTCATTCATTCATTCATATCTTTATTTCCTCCAAATTACAAAGGAGAGTTACATGAACATAATAATCAATTACAATGTATTAATAAAATGTGGAAAAAAAAAAAAAAAAAAAGTGTCATAGCATGTACAGCTGTACTCAGGCATGGGACAGTATGGAATGTCCATCATTAAATTTAGCCATGAAATATTGACCACATACGATCAATGTAATATACCATCAATATTATGAAGTCAATATGACAGACATGTAAAAGTTCTGTAAACTCTGGTATTGGACCTCCGAGTAAAATACATAGTTTGATATCGTCACTAGATGAGTAGAAATAATTATATACCTCGATACCATATGTATAAAACAAGGCATCCATTGCTTTGCTTCTTATTTCTTGTACAGATATACAATGTAATATATATATAGGTGCTACCTATTTACGAAAAAACGCAAGATAATTATAAACAAAAATTAAAGAGCATACTTTGGCCATAAAAAAGGATTTATAAGTAATTGACTAGACAATAATAATGTTAATGTCATGTTTTGTGCATTATCAAAAAATATGTGGAATTCGTATTGCTGTCGTCTATTATTACGAACAGAAAATAATAAAGTAAAGACTTTCAGAAAATCAAGGAATACATTTATAATGAACGAGGTTAAAACATGATGGCCAAGATGATCCTTAATCGATCCCCTGCATTATGGTAAAGAAGCAAAAAGATCAGCTCTTTGCTGATGCCACCTGGCAACTGCCTTTTTCAACCAGTCAATATGACTGGAACAAATGATGTAAAGGGGCACATTTCTGCTAAACCCTTTCCCTATTAGAGACGGTTTCTGAGGCCTTTGCAACAGACGATTTAGGGAAAGATTGTCGCTAAAAGAACAATTGCTCATTATGAGAAAGTTATCCTTTTGCCACAATGTTTGATAAATAGCTCATGTATAGGAATTTGGGGTATTTCATGTTGATACCACTTTTTTGCGGGAAACGACGTCGCTCCATTGACGTTACGCCAAGATGAAGTGTTACGGAAATGACGTCACGTCCTTCTTTGGATACGATACAGTCAACATTTAGGTTCAGGGGTAGAAGTCTAATGCTGTCGTTTTTTTGACGAACGGGAATACATATTTCTTACAGAGTTCCATTTATTTTTAATGTTAATTCCCCCAAAACACAGCACTTTAATAAATATCGATTTAAAAAAAAAAAAAATTTAAAAGACGACAATAATTTAAAAAATCCGTATTTTTCGTGTCATTTTATACATACCCAAATTATCGATTTAAAAAAAAATATTAAAAAGACGATAATAATTTTTTTTCAATCCGTGTTTCTCGGCTCATTTTATACATACCCAAAATGGCGGCCCCCATGGATTTGGCCAGTTTCATTTCAGAAAGCTTCATGGGTTATTGAAAAAAAAAAAAAAAAAAAAAAAAATCTCACACCTGTTAACCATAAGCGAAAACCCCCATTCATGGTTTTTTTTCGTATTAAGCAGTGTAGAGCTTCATTATTGTAAAATGACCCACATTTACTGCAGAGTTTATTAGCATTATAACTGCCCAGAGCAGAAATAATTTTAATGATATTTCTGCAGTGTCGTTTATATTTGTATTTGCATTTACTTATATGCCAAAATATGCTTTCACAGAAAGCTGGATGAATTTTAGCAAATAAGTAAAGGTCCGGATCACTGTTAACTCTATATAACCAGTGCTCAGTGAAAAATGCATTAACAGTCTGTTTTATTGTACTTTTCCATTTCAGACGTTTTGGGTATATACCATCGTTGTAATAAGAAAACAAATAATTAGTAAGCCCATATTTTTTAAGTATGAAGTAAATATCTAAAAAATATCCAGCCTGGGTACAGTTTGACAAGCAGAAACTACACAGCCGTTTTATAAAAATTACCTTAATAATGTTATTAGGATTCAGTATGCAGAGTTGACCGAACAAGTTTAACTTACGTTTATCAATAATGCATTCCATATTTAATATTTGTAACATGCCTAAGACAATATCAGTTCTTGCAAATTTGTCTATGCCTTGAATTCTTTTTAAGCAAAATCTATGACATCTCTCTAGCTGTAGCAATTCTGATGATTTTAAGGAAAATAGTATTTCACAACCAAAAAGTCCCCCAGAAAGAACTATGGTGTCATACAGATTTTTACATGTAAAGGGGTGAAACCCTTTTTCATTCAGACCAATTCTAAACAGAGACATGAATGATCCTCTTATCTTTGAACAGATATCTTTAACAATTTCGGCATTAGACATATACTTATTGCAAACAACACCTAAGTGAGTATAGTTTACAGTTTCATGTAAAGTGTGGCATCCGATTGACCATTTTCTAGTAGAATTTGAATAGTCATGTTTGCTTTCGTTAAAAACAATGACAGAACATTTCTGTGGATTATACTCGAATATCCACTTTTTAGAATATAAATGACAAATATTTAATAATCGATCAAGACCTTTCTTCGACAAACTGAGTAAAACCATATCATCAGCTGAGGTAATGCATGGTATATTAGTATCCTGCATGACAAGACCGTACCGACTATTATCTAACGTACAGAGTAGTCCATTTATAAAACAAAGGTAGAAAAATGGTGAGCTCAGCCCCCCTTGTCTGGTCCCGACCGTCACGTTAAATGGATCTGATGTATATCCTCTGAACAGAACATATGATTCCGATTCATCATACACACTAATTACGGACTTAAGGGTAGCAGTACTTACTCCCATTTCATGCAGTTTATGGAATAGTCCATTGTGCCAAACCTTATCGAATGCTTTTTTAATATCTAAGAAGCAGGCATACAGTTTGCTTCCATTTTCTCTTGCATGGCAGATACATTCTTTCAGTAAGAAGGATGTCATTGTACAGCTCACACCCTTTTGAAATCCAAACTGTAAAGGGTTTAAGCTGACATTGATATCTGATTTGACAACATCTAAAAGTAAGGCCTCGTATAGTTTTAAAATAGCAGACGACAGAGTAATAGCTCTATAATTGTTTGGGTCATCCTTCCTCTTTTTTCCACTTTTAAACAGTGTAACAATAAGACCAATTTGTTTTAGGAATATAGGAAAATTTAAACATGTAAACAGAACAAACGAGAAGGCTATCACCCAAAAAACATAACGCCTTACTTGCACGTACTATTGTACCACATTCCCTTCTTCATTAGCCGTTATGGAACTTTAGCCAATTTTTCAGGCCAAGGTGTAGAAAAAAAAAATGACATTATTAAACAAATTCACCAGACAAAAACCAATAAACATGATGCAACCAAAGATGCCCTTTTAGTCAGAAAAAGAATGGAAATCGGACTTTTATCGAAAATATCACGAAACAAAAGAAGGTACAATAAACGCGATTCCAATTACTGGACTGTTCAGACTGCGGAAATGAATAAAAACAAAAAACGGAAAATTCGGGATGAACTTAAACAGGCAGAAGTCGATTACCGCGGAGTACAGGATAATCAGGACAGTTCTGGGAAAAGCCTCAACAAATCAAGCATCCATGAGCTCAAGCTCATATTAAAAAAATTAGGAGTTAGTACAAAATTGCGTAAAAAAGAAAAAATCATTGAACTGATCCATTGCACGAAAAAAAAGTAGACTTTTATTAACTAAACTTGAATAGGCATTACCCCCACTCAAATAATAAGGTTGTGTAATTGCCCTAAACAAATATACTAAAAAAATTCTATTTATCATATAGATCTACACCTAGTTTTTAATGATATTTTTACGGTATTAAATTTAATTTCTATAAGTCTAGTTTTTCCGAATTATTTTTCATATTTTCTAGAACGGGAGGTTAATTCTATTAGGCTCAGCCATATTTACAAATGGACTAAACACACGAGTTCACACATATTTGAAAACGGTGTTAGAATAATTAAGATTGCTCGTTACGAGATATTTGAATTATTTTTGCAATGTTTTCGACTTTTTTTTTAACAAAATAAAACCATAATTGATGGATCTAATTTGTTAATTGATGCTCTCTATTGCAAAGAGGAAACACACTTATGGAGGAACGAATAATTATATATACAATATTGACAGTATTATTTCGTTATGAATAATAACAAAAAAAAAGAGCTCCATGTCTGTAACAATGTACATGTACTATTATATGAAATTGATAATGATGAAAAAACACGGCTCGACTATTTATTGGTAAATTGAATAAAAATATCGATATCATAACACCCTAGTTTTATTACCCTATAATCCCATGTTGAAGTACCCTGTGTATCTCTCTACTGCCCTCCGGCCGCACTATCGATGTATACATACCGAATGTACACAAATGTCCGGTAATTTCCGCCAATTAGCAAAATGATAACAAGAGCATATAACAATCAAATTAGTCAACAATTAGTACGGCTTAAACAGTGGTACATTGTCTCCCCTGTCTCTCCTGTTTTTTTGCATGACGACCATTGTGCCATATGGTTATATTACACCCGTTACTTATAAATAAATACGTAATGGGTATGTTAGATCAGATACAAGCATTTTCATGTGATAAAACACACATACATAGGTATTCATTCATATACTATTTTATTGGCATTTATTTAGTACGTACACAATGTAAAGCTGGAGAAAACTGCCAACATTTGTATATGTTCAAGGCTCAGATGCAAACAGATTTCCGTTGCCATGGTTACAGAAAGGTAGCAATACAAAACTAACTTTAAGTTTGTAATCAGTGGTCCACTACAAGTCAACAGCAACAATATGAGTCGTTCCGCGAGAAAACCAACAGTGTGTACTCTGCGTAAAGTATAGACCAAGATCAGCCTAAGCATGCCGCGCAGGCTAATCCGGGCAGACACTTTTCGCCTCCTGTGGATTTTCAAGAATCTTTACTCTATACCTTTATCTCCCTGAGACGGAATGTATATGCCCGGATTAGTCTGCGCAGACTGTGCAAGCTGATCTGGGTCGATACATTAGGCTGAGTCCATACTGTTAGTTTTCTCCTGGAACGGCTCAATTTTGTTGATGTTTACAGAGAATGTCTCTTAAATACACTTCAGACAAATGAGCCGTCCCGCGAGAAGACCAACAGTATGGCCTCTGCGTAATGTATCGACCCAAATCAGCCTGCACAGTCCGCGCAGACTGATCCGGGCCGACACATTCCGTCTCAGGGGGATAGAGGCGTAATGATTTCTGAAAATCCACAGGAGGCGAAAAGTGTCCATCCGGGTAAGCTTGCTCGGCATGCTTAAGCTTATCCGGGACGATACTTTACTCCGAGTCCATAATGTTGTTTTTTTTCGCGGGACGGTTCAAATACTGTTCATTTGTGTCCAGATAACATGGCAGCACAGTCCGCTTGTTATGGACACTTTGTACAAATACGATCCGTTTTCCTGGATTCCTGCCAATGCAACATCTTCATTGAAACAAACTGTTAAAAGCACGGATTCAGTCAATGTCAACTAAACAAGTTCAATCAATCAGACA
This sequence comes from Serripes groenlandicus, assembly GCA_031761405.1. NCBI lineage: Eukaryota > Metazoa > Mollusca > Bivalvia > Cardiida > Cardiidae > Serripes > Serripes groenlandicus. Next base: position 276,761 of record JASEVX010000089.1, on the reverse strand, counting down.
TGTCACTTTTATTGAAACAATCTTTCTTTGAAATGAAAAGAATTAATCATCTAATGATTTGCTTTCTCTTCAAATGATAAACGTTTTTCATTTTTTATATCTTTATCCCTTTCCCTCATACGACAATTCTGCAGCAGACGACTTTGAACGTATTTTGTCAAAACATAGAAAAATCTCCATAATTGAATGGATAACCTATGACAAAAAGTGGAAAACATTGTGGCAAAAGGAGAAATTGCACGTTTTGTGCAATTTCTTCTTTTGTCACTATGTTTTCAAAAAGCCGTCTGCTGCAGAGGCGTCAGAAAGCGTCTATATGAGGGAAAGGGATAATTATCTGGGTTTTTAATTTTTTTTGAGATAATTCGATAAACCGTTTATTCTGTATATGAGCCGTTCAACGAAAACAACAACATTGTGTACTGTGCTTAACCCTTTCCCTCATACGACAATTCTGCAGCAGACGACTTTGAACAGATTATGTCCAAAAATAGAAAATCTCTATAATTGAATGGATTACCTATGACTAAAAGTGAAAACATTGTGGCAAAAGGAGAAATTGCTCGTTTTGAGCAATTTCCCCTTTTGTCACTATGTTTTTCAAAAAGCCTTCTGCTGCAGAGGCGTCAGAAAGCGTCTATATGAGGGAAATGGTTAAAGTATCGACCCGGGTGATTTTGTTGTTCTTTGTATGTGTGTGTTAATTGTAAGTTGTGTATATATTGTCACAATGACAAGAAACTGTACAGTTTACGTCAATAACATTATTGTTTATTGTCTTTTATTACGTCATAACTTCAATATTAAAACTGGGGTTTACCCTTTTTCCACATACAGGCGCTTTATGACGCAACTGCAGTTCCCGACTGCAGTACCCGACTGTTGCCAGAATGTTTTCAACTCTCATTTGTGGCGAGTTTTCACGTGTTTGCCTGTATGTCGTCTGCTGCAGATTTATTGTGTGTAGGAAAGCGTTAACGAAAATTACCGAACTTATTTATTATACACATACCGACCCCCTGCAAGGCTCAGTTGGTCGACACGGGTATATGCTCATTTTCGTAGAAGTGAAACAAATATGTAATATTTAAACGATTTGTTTAGAGTATCGCATTTAACCATTTTCCACATACAAACAATCTGCAGCAGAAGACTTGAATAAAGTTGAAAACAATGTGGCAAAAGGAGAAATTGCTTATCATGAGCAATTTCTTCTGATGCCACAATGTTTCAAAAAGTGTCTGCTTCAGACGTGCCAAAAAGCGTCCACAAGACTGAAATGGTTAAATTAAGAAAGCCGAACGCAGATGCAATTCGCAGTAACGCAAGTATGACATTATTTGAAATACCGATTACAGATCCATTATATAGTATAGCTATGGGCTCTTACAGATTTCTTCGATAATAATAATGCATTTCTTCTTACAAACCACTTTGTATTTCTCCCATGAGTTTGCAATAGCTTTGGGCTGTACACGCAGTGTTATATCTAATAAACGCAGATTAAATTGACACAACGTTTAACTGTCAATGATGTTTTTGAAATACGTGGAAGTTTATTGAACTTTAACAATTCAAGAGATGCCACATCACGATTGTCCGTGTTCCTTGTTTACGTTACTATCTGACACTTATTTGCTGGGTATTTCTAAATTTCATTACACAGAGATAAACTTATCAACGAATGAACATGCTGATCTTGGTCTTCACTATACGTTTGTACTTTAAGGTATTGTACAAAAGGATGTAAAAATCGCGCACATCAGGGTATTGGTTAAATGTTGAAACGTGTCCCGTAAACAGCAATTATTTGTTACCATTAAACTTCCATGTGTCATAATTCGTTCAGGATTCCTAGGATGAAAAAGAAGAGACAAATACAAAATACATTTTCATATGATATTTTAAAGTTTGGAATGATACAATAAATGTTTCATCGTGTTTATTTTTACAGCCAAGACTGGAATTGCAATTGTTCATGCAATATATATACACCAAACACTCAAGTAATGTTCTCATAGACAGGGGCGTAGCTTTGCAATAATCAATGTGTAGGCCGTCTCGTGAGATACTCAACATTGTGGACTCTGCGTAAAGTATCGACCCGGATCAGCCTAAGCATGCCACACAGGCCTACCCGGATAGACACGTTTCGCCTCCTGTGGATTTTCTGTTTCAGGAATAACTACTCTATACATCTATACCCCTAAGACGGAATGTGTCGGCCGGATCAGTCTGCGCGGACAGCGCAGGCTGATCTGGTCGATACATTACGCCGATGTCTATCACCGCAGCTGCATTTTGAGACATTTTGAGTAAAAATGTGTAGGCACGTGCCTACAGTGCCTAAAGGGAGCTACGCCCCTGATAGATCAGTGTGTTTGCATGCAAAGAAACGTTTTCCCTTCGGTGATCCCATCATAAATATAGAACATCAAGGGAGACAAATACACAAGTTAAATATTGTACGACGCGAAAACATTACGATACAATGGCCAAACACAAAATCCACTCCCTTCAGTTAACGCTTTAGTATCATGCCCATAAAGCGAAACACTAACGATTTTAATGGGATTATAACGAATACAATATATCCGGATCAACTCTAGTGTTATCCTTCTGATAACAACAACAAATATTTTTTATTAGGTTGGGTTTTATTTCTCAGTAATTGATAATCCGACAGTATTTGCCGCGAAACAGTTAAATTGACGAACTCAATTTCGGGTGGTTCGATGAAGCAATCCACGTGGTCATTGCGAACAAGGTTTATCTAAACGGTATAAACCACAATTAAACAGAAGAGGCTTTTCGTTTTACTTCATCTGACTCGGCTTGTAGAACTGATAATTGTCTCGCCAAAGGTTCGACATTTATCAGTATTCCAAGGTTCATCCGATAAAGTTCATATCTTATGACATTGACGTTATATTCTTTTTCACGAGAAGGTATTCTTACTATGACCTACACAGAGGTTATCCCGAATTATCCAAGTAAAAGACAATCTCGTTGTCAAAGTTAAAAATCAAAGTCAAAAATAAGTCTTTTTTATCACAATTTAAAACGAAATAACTACAATGACAGTCTTGAGGAAAGACATGACAGTTCCTATAAATTATTGTTCACAATTTGTCGCTCAGTTTCGTCTCCATAATCGATTGCATTTACCAGGAATGTGGCCTTAAATTATAGTGTTCTCTCGGAAGTTATGTGACAAAGTGAAATCAAAACAAGAGTTCAACGTCCTGATAAGTCGACTTTATAAATGACAAAGACTCTGGCGTTTTTATAAGTCGACATTATAATTAAACAGGATTTTAACGCCTGGATAAGCTGAAATTTAAAAAGAAAACCCCACATTTCATCGCACATTGTCTTCATTTCGCGATCTAAAATAAATATCTGCTTTTGTAAACGGGTCAAATGTCAAATTGCACCCACAGTTGGTAATTATTTGATAAAAACGCACTTCTTCCAAAGGTCATTTACTGCAAATGATGAATCAATTATATATGAGCCGTTCCACGAGAAAACAAACATTGTGTAAAGTATCGACCCGGATCTAATCGGATCTGCCTAAGCATGCCGCGCAGGTTAAACCGGACAGACACTTTTCGCCTCCTGTGGATTTTCTTTTTCAGGAACCATTACTCTTTATCTCTGTCCCACTGAGACGGAATGTGTCCGCCCGGATTAGCCTGCGCGGACTGAGCAGGCTGGTATCGGTCGATACATTACGCATAGTCCATACTGTTGGTTTTCTCGTGGGACGGCTCATATAAGGAAACTAGCTTACTTTAAGCGTTGTTTAACTCTAACAATGTTCCTCTTACCGTAACACAATTGAGTTATTAAACATCATTCACTTTTATCTTGTAAGATTGTAAAAACATCTAATATGATTTATCATATATCCTGATGCATTTTACCAATAATTATGCGGTTTATTTCAAAGTTCATTTGATTATATTGGGTTTTCTTTGAACGTAAACTTGATTTGTGTATTTATTTCTTTGTAATGTCCGATTAACATAATAGAAACATTTCGCGTAAGCCTCCTTTTCTCTTCTCAGTAAATCCCATGTAACTAGAATTCTCATGTTATGTCAAAACGTATCAACTTGGTCTATGTTAAATGCAATTGGACAATGATGCAAAGGCTCACCAGTGTCTTCACTATTCACAAATGCACCGTGGATCGTAATTACAAGATTGAAGTTCTGCTTTCATGGAAATAGATTTTTATTTTTGGCTTTGTTTTTAAAATTGAACGTGCCTAAATCATATATATCGGTTAATAGATGAGGTCAGCATACAGTAGCCCTGGTATTCCAGTAGAAGAAGCATCGTTTTATGTTGACATGTTTCGTTCAGTAAATGGTGTTTATATTTTAGGCGCTTATAGCGGGGTGTGCTCTTAACTTATCTACGTAAAGAAAAGAATCAATTGAGCCTGTGGATATGCAAATTATTAACATAATCTTCGAGTCCCACCCGAGTGTTAAATAGATCAACATGCATCTTCAAAACTGGAAGTGTAGCCAAAGTAGTTGTACGCCAATGTTACTTTAGAAGATGACAAATCAGAGACGCAATAAGACCCGAAATCGCCTGGCGCGACTCGAGTGTTCTTATCCGTAAATATTTGTAGGCTCTTTTACAATTGTTATGAGAAGTTACTACCAATACTTTACAGTGTGATTCTTATCTTCTTCTATTGAGAGTTCGGTTCAAGTCGGTAGGTTTCGGACCGTTCCGTAGACATAGGTATCTGTTTACTATGGAACGCACGAATCCGCTGTGGTCGAGTGGTTAACGTCGGGGATTTCGAAACCGGGTGTCCCGGGTTCGATCCCCAGTCGCGGCACTACGGTCATGGTGGAGTGTCCTTGGGCAAGGCACATTTTCTAGCCTAGTACTGGTTTGTTTACCCAGGGATCATGAATAAGTGAACTGTCGCCGTGATATAACTGATATAATGTTGAAAGCGGCGTAAAAACCCAATAAATAAATAAATATGGAACGCACCCCAGTTGAATCGGTGTAGGAACTGTTTCTCGAATAAAAGAAAATATCGTACTATTTACCGTTTCAATAAGACTGTCACGCTGACGAAAATGAAATAGAGAAACGTTAGAATGGGAATGGAAATGGTTTATTGCTGAATAACCAATGGTGAAGTGATGGGCCTTAGTACCCTTTACGACATACAAGCGATTCTGCAGTAGACGACCCTGAAAACATTGTGTCAAAAGGGAAAACTGCTCATAAAGAGCAATTTATTCTTTTGAATCAATGTTTTCCACTAAGTTCAATGATCAAACCTTCATTTATAAAAGTTAATCATATATAAACCAATGTGTTTTCGATGCCGACTGTTGCAGATTTGTTGCATGTAAAGGAAGGGTTAATATGCGTAACAAAACAAATCACGAAGACGTTTTATTCCCTAAATCGATTGTATAAAATTGAACTACAAATCAAATTGGCTGATCAAAGCTGTTAAAAGCTGCAGTCAGTAAAGTGGGCATTACGGAAACACAGTAGCAAAAATCACTAATAAAACTTTATCTTTATGCTTAATTTGACATTTAAAAGATGAGTCTGCAATATAAGTTTACAATAACATTTGATGTAAATCACGGGAGATAAAATCTGCTTTAGTAGAAACACATATATTTCATACGTGAGTAAGGCATTATACTGGATATTAACATTTGAGCCGTTCCAGGAGAAAGCCAACATTGTGGACTATGCGTGTCGAATCGACGCAGTCCGCGCAAGCTTATCTGGGCCGACACATTTAGTAGTCTGAGGGAGTAAGCGGTATAGAGTAATGATTCCTGAAACAGAAAATCCACAGGAGGCGAAAAGTCTTTGTCCGGGTTAGCCTGCGAGGCATGTATAAGCTGATCCGGGTCGATACTTTACGCAGAGTCCACACTGTTGGTTTTCTCGTAATTCGGATCATTTGTTTTTGTAGTTTACAGTCTTCGCATTCTCCAGGAAGGAATATCTATTTATAATGATTGATTGGTGTTTAAATGTATTTCTATTATATCACGGCAGACATTGTGTTTCTTCGCTTTCTAGAGCTATTATTCAATAAAACGATCTGCCAAGGCAACCGACCACATAGAGACTTTAGCCCATCGGTGGAAGAGAAATGATGATGGCCGAATTGACTTTTGTCAATAATTGGAAAGAAAGTTTTGCACAACCCGGATTCAAACTAGGAACCCCAGAATTGATCGTTCTCGCATTTATCGACTGTGCTCTGTGATGATGACGATGGAAATGATGCCACGAGCAGTTATTCAAATCTCAGCTTTGGTCTAATCTTGTATTTCTTCTTACAAACCACTTTGTATTTCTCCCATGAGTTTGCAATAGCTTTCGGCTGTACACGTAGTGTTATATCTATTTAACGCAGATTAAATTGACACAACGTTTAACTGTCAATGATGTTTTTGAAATATGTGGAAGTTTATTGAACTTGAACAATTCAAGAGATGCCACATCACGAGTGTCCGTTTTCCTTGTTTACGTTACTATCTGACACTTATTTGCTAAATTTCATTACAAAGAGATAAACTTATCAACGAATGAACATGCTGATCTTGGTCTTCACTAAACGTTTGTAGTTTAAGGTATTGTACAACAGGATTATGTAAAAATCGCGTACATCGGGTATTGGTTAAATGTTGAAACATGTCCCGTAAACAGCAGTTTTTTGTTAGTTTAAACATATTTAATTCTCATATATTTTTACATAGTAGGTTACATCAAGAAATATACAATGGAGAAATGGATTGGACCGAAAGCTCATAGCTTATTGAAGGTCCTCTCCAATAAAGATTAATTTACAGGAAGCACGGTGAATATTTAACATGTGCAGAAAATATCATCTTACTTAAGCTTTGTAATTTATAATACAAGAAACAGATACATAAACGAGAGTGGAGAGAGAGAGCAAGGAAGGAGAAAGAGGAAGAAAGAGATAGATGTAAAGAGAGCAGAAATAGACAAAGGAGGGTGGTGCGCGTATGGGAGGCTAGTTAATGTATATATGTCGATTATCCATACCGAATAAAATATAACATAAAAAGATACTTAAAAAGTTGCAAGTTAACAAAAAAGCAATTAAGGAAAAGGGTGAATTATCGTGAGCTAAACCTTTTGGTTCCGATTATAAATTGTTGGACTGATTCAAAAATAGCATTATTTTCTTCGATTGGTGAGTTTGGATTTCCGTATAACAACGTATCAAGCCTAATGTTTTGAGGAAGTTCTCTTAGCATGCCATGTCTCCTATCGTTATAGCGGGGACATTCAAGTAGGTAATGTAATGTATTTTCAATTTGTCCACATGCACAAAGGGGAGAATCAACAATATTCCTGAGAAAAAGATGATGGTTGAGTCCACTACATTGTGTTCTTAATCGGGTATGTAATACCTGAGAATACCTATCCCCAAGGTAATAATATAGAGGTGGTTTCCTATTTTCTTTATTTAATAATAGTTTAAAAGATCTTACTGATTCAGCATTTTGTATTTCGGGAGACAATGTATTCCATTTTCTTATTGATGATGGAAGAAACGAATTATAGTATAGTGTTGTTCTAGAGTGGATTGTTTGTAAGTCATCAGAGTTTCTTAAGGAATATTGAGAATTTTGACCTACCATAGTTGGGACTTTATTAGATAAATATGCTGGAGTTAGATTGTTTTTCATTTTATACAACATGATCAACTTGTGTTTAGTTCTTCTATTTTCTAAAGATTCCCACCTCACTTCATTGTAAAGATCACAAATTGAAATAAGTTTAGTAGCTCCGGAAACAATTCTCGCTCCTTCATGTTGTATCTTTTTTAATCTATCCTTATCGTTTTGATTACAGTTATCCCAAACAACATCTGCATATTCCAAAATAGGTCTTATGAAAGAAAAGTAAATAATTTCAAGGGAGTTTCTATCCAGAACAAATTTTAATTTTCTCATTATGTTGATTCTTTTCCAAGCTTTAGCCGCTACATAATCAATATGTTCGTGCCACGTGCAATCAGAAGCAAAATTAAGACCTAGATGTTTATGTATATTAACTTCTTTTATTAGCTGGGTACACATATATAAGGGATCGTGTGCATTTCTGTTAAGTTTGCGCGAGAAGAGAAGAGTTTCAGATTTGGAGGGATTAAAATTAACTAGCCATGTATCAGCCCAATCGGATATTTTAACTATATCAGTCAATAGATTGGAAGTTGCTACTTGCGGATTTTGTACTATAACATACAGACTAGTATCATCAGCAAAAAGACGGATACTGCTGTTTATTTCCGATGTAATATCATTTATAAAGATTAAAAACAGAAGAGGACCAAGTATCGAACCTTAGGGTACCCCAGAATCAATAGCTGCCCAGTCCGATTCGACTCCAGGAAGTACAACACGTTGCCTACGGTTAGATAAATAACGTTTGAACCAAGAGTAGAGTGATTCTGTAATACCAGCGCTTTGAAGCTTATGGAGAAGTCCCTTATGCCACACCTTATCAAACGCTTTACTTATATCGAAAAATACAGTTCGGACCTCCAAACCATCGTCCAGAGCTTTACAAAAAGTATCATACAAGAAGGTCAGTTGGTTTACTGTGGAATCACCTGGAACAAAACCTGACTGTGCGCTAGTCAGAAAGTGTATATCTTGGAGATGGTTAAAAACATGTTTTAAGATTAGGCGTTCAAACACCTTTTCAATGGTATTGAGAAGTGAGATAGGTCTATAATTGTTAGGTTTAGTATTATCACCACTTTTAAAAACAGCGGTTACGTGCGCCTCCTTCCAACAGTCTGGCACAATTTTACAAGATAGAGACTTATTAAAAAGTGCACATAATGGCCCAGAAAGTTCGATAGAAGCCTCACGCAACATTGTATTACTTATACCATCTGGACCAGATGCTTTCCCAATTGGCACATTTTTGAGAATATCAACTACTTCTGGGGTTGTTAAAACTATAGAGTCGATTACTTTGTCAGGGATAAGTAGTTCTGGCACATTCTTGCCGAGATCATTTAAACAGTTTTGTGATCTAAAATAATCATTTAATACATTAGCCTTTTCCATATCATTATTTGATAATCTATTTAATTCCTCATTATAAAGTGGTGGAATGTTTTGTTTATTGGTTTTTGATATAAACTTTTTCAGTGTTTTCCACCAATCATTTTGACTAAGGTTATTTTGCTTATCTTTTAATTTTCTTGCAAGGTTTTTAAAATAATTTGCTTTAGCTTCACGTAGGTCAGAGACTATCTCATTTCTTAATTGTTTGAAAGAATACCAATCATGATCATAATTAGTTATCTTTGCTTTTTTGTATGCGCGTTTTCTTTGTTTGATTTTATGTTTAATACCACTATGTCTCCAAGGGATGTCGTCAGGGTTTACAACTACAACTTTGTTTGGAATGTTTCGATTTGCTATCTCGAACAAGCAATTTGAAAATTTAGATGCATGATCATGAATGTTATTCATTTCAAGTTCTTCCCAGTTAAAATTTCTAATATCAGCGCGAAAACTTCCGAAATTAGCTTGGTCATATTTCCACACCCTACGTTTAAATGATTTCCGCTTATACGAATGGTGTTTAAAGACTACATAAACCGGGCAGTGAAATCGTTGCTGCTGATTAAGATAGGCTCACTAACACCTGATGTAAGGATATCATTGGAGGAGGACACAAGGATCAGATCTATAATCGAAGATCTATTTTCTGTAAAATGTGTTGGCTCTTCAATCATTTGTGTCAAGGTAAATTGTTGACATATCGATTCAATTTTACGAGCAGACATAGGGTTTAGTAAATTGTAATTAAAATCTCCAGTAATAATAATGTTTTTTAAATTAGTATCTCGAGCGAGCGATATAGAATCTTGTATTAAACTGTATGTAGTGGAATCTGATTTCGGTGGTCTATAAAAAACGCCTAGTAGTATATTTGTAGACTTACTAACAATTATTTCAATCCATATACATTCAAGATTATTAATTTCAAGATCAAACCTACGTTTAAAATGTAAAGTATCTTTAATATAGACCATGACTCCACCGTGACTATCGCCTTGTCGGTCTTTCCGAACTGGTGAATGAAATGACCCAATTTCTAGATCATTTGAATCTACGGAGTCGCTTAGCCATGTCTCAGTGAAACATAAAATATCAAATTCATAGAGTTCCGGACCGATAAAATCGATTTTGGTAGCTATACTTTGAACGTTATAGTGGACTATGGAAAAATGTTTGGATAAAACAGGCGAAGGTATCTGCTCTTGAGAGGAGAAACTTACATTAGCAGACTCGTTGGACTCTTTTAATGGACCAGGATGCGGATGTATATCTCCAGACAAAATGAGCAAAAATACTAGAGACACATTTGTTATAAGTGTTTTAAGTACTGAGCATATTCTTGGAATTGTCACAGGACTTATGAGAACATAACCTAATGTTTACGAGTAACCGCCACAGGGCTATACTACAAGCTAAATGTAACATAACAACCTCTCCGCCACCAAGAATATAACAAGAATGAAGAAAATATTTAGAGAAGACATATAAACAAAGATATAAATGCATACGAGAAAAATAGGATCGAATATGGGTCAAATTATAAATCAATGGGATCTAAAGCCTCACAAATAAAAAAGGCATACATACAAATAATGTACATATAGAACATCAGACAGTTACAAGTTTCAAGTTGTAGGATGTAAATTTTAAAGTTTTATTTTATATCCTTTTAGTTCAATTTTAGGCTATAGCATTTATATAGAATAAGAGGATGCATGACTTGTAAAAAAGGTCTAACATCTCCACAGTTCTATTATAGGCTATAACATTTACAAATATAAACAGAAGCTATTTGTTGTAGATTTTGGATAAAATTGCAGTACAGATCTTCGATGCTGCAGATAGACACATGCCAGTAATATTTCAATATGTTAATGGCCAGTTAGCAGTTATTCAAACCCGCATGTGAATATATACTGATACTTAATAACAATCCAGGTCTTCAATACTGCAGACGAATTATTGCCAAGAATATTTCAAATTGCTTTTGAGAGTATAGCCATTATAAGTAACAGCAATTCGAACACGCACATGTATATATACAAACACTCTTATAATCAACACACACGCATACATATATATACATATACATACATACATATATACATACACATATACATACACATACACACATACATATACATATATATATATATATATACATATACATACACATACACACATACATGCACATGCATATATACACACATGTACCCATACTTACATACCAACACCAATACATAAATGAATGCAAGCATGCAGGAAGACATGCACGCGTGAGCATAGGATTATACAAGCCTCGTTATCAAGACGAAAAAGCAATACCTTTTCATAATCGTTCATGTAATCTAAATTGTGAAAACAACAGGTAGCCACACAAAATAACGGTAACAAAAGGTTGGTTCAATAGCAATCATCATACAGTAAGTCACTCAAGCATGATACACAGATATCTATACTGCGCCAAAAAGATTGCGCGACTTCTATATAAACTTGTGTAAGTCTTTGTTTACCATGATCCTATGGCGGCGCATATCACTGTCCAGAACAAAGATATTACCATCAGATGAAAACGCAGCCTTTATTCTACCAGATTTCATGAGGGACCGCGCTTCAAATAAGAGTTTATTCCGAAAGGCTGTAAGATCATCATTGATGTATACATTTTTCAGTGTGTTATCTTCAATGGTGGACAGCTTCTTACGGTTGGTGAAGAGAGATCTACGATCTCGATAGCTGACGAACTTTACAATAATATCTTTTGGTTGTCTCTCACCAATACGATGGGATCGATCGATTGTATTTATCGTAATATTAACACCAATCTTCGAGGCAATTTGGAGTACAAGCTGGTCCGTATCTTCACCCTGGGTTTCAGTTATTCCCGATATGCGGACGTTGTTCCTACGCGAGTACTGCTCGATGTTGTCGTTGGCTTTTTTTACACGAACGAAGTTCGATCTCAAGGGTAGAGCACTTTTCGCTTAAACGCTTATTTTCAGTCACGACGCTCCGTATGATGGTGTCATATTCAAGCTTGACAAGTTTTTTGTTACCATCAGGGTATACGTTAAATGTTGAAACGTGTCCCGTATACAGCAGTTTTTTGTTACCATCAGGGTATACGTTAAATGTTGAAAAGTGTCCCGTAAACAGCAGTTATTTGTTACCATCAGGAAATACGTTAAATATTGAAACGTGTCCCGTATACAGCAGTTATTTGTTACCATCAGGGTATACGTTAAATGTTGAAACATGTCCCGTATACAGCAGTTATTTGTTACCATCAGGAAATACGTTAAATGTTGAAACGTGTCCCGTAAACAGCAGTTATTTGTTACCATCAGGGTATACGTTAAATGTTGAAACGAGTCCCGTAAACAGCAGTTATTTGTTACCATCAAGGTATACGTTAAATGTTGAAACGTGTCCCGTAAACAACAGTTATTTGTTACCATCAGGGTATACGTTAAATGTTGAAACGTGTCCCGTAAACAGCAGTTATTTGTTACCATCAGGGTATACGTTAAATGTTGAAACGTGTCACATAAACAGCAGTTATTTGTTACCATCAGGGTATACGTTAAATGTTGAAACGTGTCCCGTATACAGCAGTTATTTGTTACCATCAGGGTAAACGTTAAATGTTGAAACGTGTCCCGTAAACAGAAGTTATTTGTTACCATCAGGGTATACGTTAAATGTTGAAACGTGTCCCGTAAACAGCAGTTATTTGTTACCATCAGGGTATACGTTAAATGTTGAAACGTGTCCCGTATACAGCAGTTATTTGTTACCATCAAACCTCCATGTGTCATAATGAATTCGTTCAGGATTCCTAGGATGAAAAAGAAGTGACAAATACAAAATACGTTTTCATTTGATATTTTAAAGTTTGGAATGATACAATAAATGTTTAATCGTGTTTATTTTTACAGCCAAGACTGGAATTGCAATTGTTCATGCAATATATATACCAAACACTCAAGTAATGTCCTCATAGATAGGGGTGTAGCTTTGTAATAATCAATGTGTAAGCCGTCTCGTGAGAAAATCAACATTGTGGACTCTGCGTAAAGTATCGACCCGGATCAGCCTAAGCATGCAACACAGGCCTACCCGGATAGACACTTTTCGCCTCCTATGGATTTTCTGTTTATACAGTAGGAATAACTACTCTATACACCAATCCCCCTAAGACGGAATGTGTCGGCCGGAGCAGTCTGCGCGGACAGCGCAGGCTGATCTGGTCGATACATTACGCAGATGTCTATCGCCGCAGCTGCATTTTAGGGCATTTTGAGAAAGAATGAGTAAGCACAGTGCCTAAAGGGAGCCACGCCCCTGATAGATCAGTGTGTTTGCATGCAAACCCGTTTTCTATTCGGTGATCCCATCATAAATATAGAACATCAAGGAAGACAAATACACAAGTTAACCATTGTACGACGCGCAAACATTACGATACAATGGCCAAACACAAAATCCATTCCCTTCAGTTAGCGCTTAAGTATCAGGTCCATATAGCGAAACACTAACGATTTTAATGGGATTATATTGAATACAATATATCGGGATCAACTCCTTCTGATAACAACAACAAATATTTTTATTATATGGGTTTTTATTTCTCTGTAATTGATATTCCGACTGTGTTTGATGCGAAACAGTTAAATTGACGAACTCAATTTCGGGTGTTTCGATAGAGCAATCCACGTGGTCATTGCGAACGATGTTTATCTAAACGGTATATATACTATATATACCATAATTAAACAGAAGAGGCTTTTATCTTTTCTATATCTGACTGATAATTGTCTCGACATCGGATAAAGTTCATATCTTATGACATTGACGTAATATTCTATTTTACGAGAAGGTATTCTAACTATGACCTACAGAGAGGTTATTCTCTAATTGATCACATGTTTACTTCAAGTAAAAGACAATCTCGTTTTCAAAGTGAAAAATCAAAGTAAACAATAAGGTGTGTTTTGTTTTATTTTTTATCCGATAAAATAAGTAAACCAAAAACAACAACTTATTATTACTTTGATTTTTTCACTTTGACAACACAATTCTCATTTTAAAACGACATAAATACAATGACAGCCTTTTGGAAAGGCATGACAGTTCCTATAAATTATTGTTCACAATTTGTCGCTCAGTTTCGTCACCATAATCGATTGCATTTACCAGGAATGGGGCCTTAAACTATAGTGTTCTCTCGCAAGTTATGTGACAAAGTGAAATAAACAAGAGTTCAACGTCCTGATAAGTCGACTTTATAAATGACAAAGACTTTGGCGTTTTTATAAGTCGACATTATAATTAAACAGGATTTTAACGTCTGGATAAGATGAAATTGATAAAACCACCAACATTTCATCGCCCATTTTCTTCATTTCTCGATTTGAAATAAGTATCTTCTTTTGTAAACGGGTCGAATGTAAACGCCTTTTTTATGCATAATTGAACATAATTGAATGCTTTTTTCAAACAGCTATTAAGACATGTCAGCTTTGCTCTTGATATAGGAACCATTGGGCATTGGTCGGCCAATCACTCAGAAACGTGTGACAAACGTTGTTCATGTTGATCAAATTACATGTTTGTGCAGACTTTTATCTGCATTTTGCATAAAATACTTTTTTTTTTTTAAATATTTACATATGCATGCATATTGTAATACAAACAAATTTCATGGTCATTTAATAAGAAAAAATAAGAAAAAATGGCGAGGGGTGATAAACTAATAAACTACTATGATTCGAACTTTGTAATATAGTGTAAGAGGAGAATAAAAAAAAAAAAAAAAATGGTTGTCATAGCTCTCGAATTTGTTTTTAAGTTTCCTTCATAGTATTTTACTCTGCATACTATTTGACATTTCAAAGTAAGTAGAAAAGTACTAGGTAGAAATACTAGAAACTATTGAATCAAACTTGGTGTCGATGGATCATTTCTGAAATAAATAACCAAATTGTAATGACTTTTGTAATAAAATAGAGATTTGAAATAAGGTAGCGTAGTAAATATGTTTTTACTTATTACATTCGCAGAAAGCACATTTGCGAAATGGCATGTGTTTTCTGTACCGGAAATAATGAATCTATACGAAGAAAAACAAAGACATCAACTATAAATAAATAAATAAATGTATATTTATATATATATATATATATATATATATATGTCTGTGTGTGCGTTTGTGTCTGCCATGTTTGATTTTTGGCCTAAATGTAACTGTGTACAGAGAAGACTAAGCTGAGCCTGTGCATGCGCATTGTCTCACCAGAATGTTCACTATCCGCATTATAGGTTTTGAAGACATCAACTCAACTCAACTCAATTTTATTCAGGCAAGTCGGTACAATTGAAAAATCAAAGTAAAAAATAAGTTGTTGTCTTTTTTATCACAATTTTAAACGAAATAAATACAATGACAGCCTTTAGGAAAGACATGACAGTTCCTATAAATTATTGTTCACAATTTGTCGCTCAGTTTCGTCACCATAATCGATTGCATTTACCAGGAATGTTGCCTTAAATAATAGTGTTCTCCCGGAAGTTATGTGACAAAGTGAAATAAACAAGAGTTCAACGTCCTGATAAGTCGACTTTATAAATAACAAAGATTCTGGCGTTTTTATAAGTCGACATTATAATTAAACAGGATGTTAACGTCTGGATAAGCTGAAATATATATATAAAAAAAAACACAAATTTATCGCACATTGTCATCATTTCGCGATCTAAAATAAGTATCTTCTTTTGTAAACGGGTCAAATGTAAACGCCTTTTTTATGTATCATCGAAAGTAATTAAATGCTTTTTTAAACAGCTCAGTTTTAAGACATGTCAGCTTTGCTCTGGGTATACCAACCATAATAATAATAAAAATAATAATAATATCTTTATTTTGTTTAAGGTAACATCTAAGACACATACAGACAATTTAACAATGGCTATACATATCCTATTTTCATATGGTCTTCGCTAATATAACACACACAAACATTACATTTAACAACATGCACATTTCAATGAAAATGTTTGGCATGAAGTACAAATAGAAATAATGTTCAACCATGTGAAGACAGACACTCCAATTACTCCAAACACAATTCTGAACACAATAACGGCAAGTAATCAAGGTAGTGTTAGTATGGAACCTTTACCAGATGGTATTTCTTATAATTTCGCTTGAATGATACAATAGACGTTGAGTGCTTTAAATGTGATGGAATGCTATTCCAGACTTTAAAACCAAAATATCTAAATGAATTTAACATGTAATTTGTTCTAGGTTTGTAGGTCAATGCTAAATTGTTATTGGATTGTGAGCGTAGAGTGTGATATTTATTTTCCGAAAATATTAAAATGTCATTCATGTATATTGGTGCCAAATTGTGAATGGTCTTGTAAATCAGAGCGACACCTATCTTCAAAAGACAGCCAATGTAAGTCATGGAAAAGATCCGTTATGGTAGACCCGCGATAATTTGCAAGTATTATTCTTGCGGCCCTTCTCTGAATTGAAGATATCTTATTTCTGTATGTATTAGCTCCATGTCCCCAGACTACACATCCATAATCAAACACTAGGAGTGTATAGGAGTTATAATATAGTAATTTCATTTTCTCATTAAGGTAGTATATAATATTTTCCAATAGCGCTAGTTTAGTGTTGATTAGGGCATTTACGTAGATTCTGGACAACCTGCGAATTCTCTGTCGGCCTTTCACTCAGAAACGTGTGACAAACGTTGTTCATGTTGATTAAATTACATGGCAGACGTTTATCTACATTTTGCATAAAATACATTTTTTTTTACTTATTCATATACATGCATATTGTAATACTTATAGGTTATTTAACAGTGTTCTGTACAATACGGATATATATTTGGACGAGTACACAGCTTGGAAAATCATATTGGACGAGCCGCTAGGCGAGTCCAATATGATTTTCCAAGCTGTGTACTCGTCCAAATATATTCCATATTGTACAGAACACTGTTAAATGATCTTTTTATTATATACCTCGACTTTTTCCCCAAAATATATTTTGTATTGTGCAGAATAATGTTAAATGACCTTTTTATTTTATACCTTCTGTCGGCACGGCCTGCGCTAACCACCTTTTGAATATTCCTACATCACTTTTAGTTTTTTTCACAGTGTTTTTTGGTTTCTGTTCAATTACAAAGTCATCTATTTCAGAATCGGATAACATTTTAGTTTCAGTGTTACTCCTTGTTTGCAAACGACAATAATGATCCGGTGACAACAGGAGCTTTATCGTAACGCTTTATCTAGAGCGCCTGTCGATTCAGACTTTCATTCGGAACCTTTTCACGTGTTTCGGTCTTTATCATAGGTTTAACATGGGACCTGTGAATCGTACAATACGAAAAAATACGGGTTATTTTGTACGCGCGTGCGTCCCGATACGGAAATATATTGTACGGTACATAACAAATACAGACATAATTTCATTTTTGGGGGGAATAACTACTATGATTCGAACTTTGTAATATAGTGTAAGAGTAGAATAAATAAAACATGGTTGTAGTGTTGTACGACCCATAGTATAGGTTTCGAATTTCTTTTTAAGTTTCCTTCATAGTATTTTACTCAACATAACATTTGACAATTCAAAGTAAGTAGTAAAGTAGAAATACTTCGAAACTGTTAAAATAGACTTGTGTCGATGAAAATTTCTGAAATAAATATACCAAATTGTAGCGACTTGTGTAATAAAATAGAGATTTGAAGTACGGAAGCGTAGTAAATATGATTTTGCTTATTACATTCGCAGAAAGCACATTTGCGAAATGGCATGTGTATTCTGTACCGGAAGTAATTAATCTTAACGAAGAGGAACAAAGACATCATCTATAAATATATCTATTTATGTCTGTGTTTAATGTCTGCCATCTTCGACTCTGGGCCTTAATGAAACTGTGTACAGAGAATACTAAGCTGAGCCTGTGCATGCGCATAGTCTCACCAGAATTGTCACTATCCGCATTATATGTTTTGAAGACCAATTTGAATCAATTGACACCAAAAAAGGTATCATCACATAAAGTACACACATAAATCCTTATATGAGCCGTTCCACGAGAAAACCAACATTATGGCCTCTATGTGCGTAATGTATCGACCCAAATCAGCCTACTCAGTCGGTGCAGGCAAATCCGGGCCGACACATTCCGTCTCAGGGGTATAGAGGTATAGAGTAATGATTCCCGAAACAGAAAATCCACAGGTTTGGTTTGGCTGCGCGACATACTTAAGGTGATCCGGGTCGTTACCTTACGCAGAGTGCACAATGTTGGTGTTCTCGCGGAACGGCAAATATGTGTGAAAGCAGAGATTCAGTGAGACCTTATATCGGGCTCATATTATGAGTGATATGTACGCGCGAGTGTTTGTGCTTGAGATTGAAGAACGTAAGCCCGATCACGCTGGAATCGAAATCAAGAACCTTAGATCACGAGGCTGGCGCTCTACATGTACCTATGGTCAAGTGTCGACCATCAACTGATATATTTATGTTTAAAACATTTGTATTAGTACTGTAAATATTGAGAGATAAAGAGCATATCGAGATGATAATGTTATATTGAAACATATACTGTTGTTAAAGACCATAAAAGCCGCTTCCTAATCATTAAAATGCGTTGTCAGGAAACGGTTTACCTCAGCCAAATAGCTGATACATAATATTAATTATTTCTAACAGTGTTCATGATAAGCAATTCGAAAGTTGTCTGCTTTTAATATATCTGGAGAAGGAAATCATAAAAAGACTTGCATACACAGTTGGTAATTCATTTGAAAAAACGAAGAAATTGAAAGAAACATTTTCTTATTGTCTTGCACATTTTCCCAAAGGTCGTCTGCTATAAGCGTGTGATGAATACATTCTATGTAAGTTAACTAGCTTACTTTTAGCGTTGTGCAACTCAAAACATGTTCATATTACCGTTACACAATTTCATTATTAAACTTCATTGACTTGTATTGTACACAATTGTAAAAACATCTAATATGATTTATCATATATCGTGATGCATTTCCCAAACAAAATGCGGTTTATTTCAAAGTTCATCTGATTATATTGGGTTTTCTTTGTACGTAAACTCGATTTGTGTATGCATTTCTTTGTAATGTCTGATTACCATAATAGAAACATTTCTCGTAAGTCTCATTTTCTCTTCTCAGTAAATCCCATGGAACTTGAATTCTCGTTTTTGTCAAAACGTGTCAACTGGGTCTATGCTAAATGCAATTGGACAGTGATGCACAAGCTCATCATAGTCTTCACTAAATGCACCATGAATCGTATTTTACAAGACCCGGTCCATATATAGGTCGTTTTGTCGTCCATTCATAATGATCTTAACTAATGTTGAAGTTGTGCTTTCATAGATTTTCTTTTTTTGCCAAATCTAAATTTCAATATCGAATAGACCTAACTCATACATCAGTTAATTCAATTAAATATGTTTATGTTTTATTACATTCACGAAAATGTGCCTATAGTAAATAACAAACAATTATGTACAATTAACAAAACGTAATCACTTGCATTACTTACGTTACTAGATGAGGTCAGTCTAGCACTGGTATTCCAGTATAGAAGAAGCATCGTTTTATGTTGACATGTTTCGTTCAGAAAATGGTGTTTATATTTTAGGCTTGTCCAGCGGTGTGTGCTCTGAACGTATCTACGTACAGAAAATACTCAATTTAGCCTGTGGATATGCAACTTACCAACAGAATCTTCACTGTTCACCTGAGTGTTAAATAGATCAACATGCATCTTCAAAACTGGAAGTGTAGCCAAAGTAGTTGTACGCCAATGTTACTTTAGAAGATGACACATCAGAGAAGCAATAAGACCCGAAATCGCCTGGCGCGACTCGATTGTTCGTATTCGTAAATATTTGTAGGCTCTTTTACAATTATTATGAGAAGTTACTACCAATACTTTACAGTGTGATTCTTATCTTCTTCTATGGAGAGTTCGGTTTAGTTCGGTAGGTTTCGGACCGTCCCATAGACATAGGTAAAACACGTTTACGTTATGTTTACTATGGAACGCACCCCAGTTGAATCGGTGTAGGAACTGTTTCTCGAATAAAAGAACATATCGTACTATTTACCGTTTCAATAAGACTGTCACGCTGACGAAAATGAAATAGAGAAACGTTAGAATGGGAATAGAAATGGTTTATTGCTGAATAACCAATGGTGTAGTGATGGGCCTTAATACCCTTTACAGCATACAGGCGATTCTACAGTAGACGACCCTGAAAACATTGTGTCAAAAGGGAAAACTGCTCATAAACAGCAATTTATTCCTTTGAATCAATGTTCTCTACTAAGTTCAATGATCAAACCTTCATTTATAGAAGTTAACCATATATAAACCAATGTGTTTTCGATGCCGACTGTTTCAGATGTGTTGCATGTAAAGGAAGGGTTAATATGCGTAACAAAACAAATCACGAAGACGTTTTATTCCCTAAATCGATTGTATAAAATTGAACTACAAATCAAATTGGCTGATAAAAGCTGCAGTCAGTAAAGTGGGCATTAGGGAAACACAGTAGCAAAAAATCGCTAATAAAACTTTATCTTTATGCTTAATTTGACATTTAAAAGATGAGTCTGCAATAGAAGTTTACAATAACATTTGATGTAAATCACGGGAGATAAAATCTGCTTTAGTAGAAACACATATATTTCATACGTGAGTAAGGCATTATACTGGATATTAACATTTTAGCCGTTCCAGGAGAAAACCAACATTGTGGACTCTGCGTGTCGAATCGCCGCAGTCCGCGCAGTCTGATCCGGGCCGACACATTTAGTCTGAGGGAGATAGAGGTATAGAGTAATGAATCCTGAAACAGAAAATCCACAGGAGGCGAAACGTGTTTGTCCGGTTTAGCCTGCGCGGCATGCTTAGGCTGATCCGGGTCGATACTTTACGCAGAGTCCACAATGTTGGTTTTTCTCGTAATTCGGCTCATTAGTTTTTTGTAGTTTACAGCCTTCGCATTCTCCAGGAAGGAATATCCATTTGAGCCGTTCCACGAGAATACCAACATTATGGCCTCTATGTGCGTAATGTATCGACCCAGATCACCCTGCGCAGGCTAATCCGGGCCGACACATTCCGTCTCAGGGGTATAGAGGTATAGAGTAATGACTCCTGAAACAGAAAATCCACAGGAGGCGAAAAAAGTATGTTCGGTTTAGCCTTCTCGGTAGGCTTCTGCTGATCCGAGTCGATACTTAACGCAAATTCAATAATGTTGGTTTTCTCTCGGAACGGCTCATTTATAATGATTGATTGGTGTTAAACACCGTTTTTGAGAATTTCTATTATATCACGGCAGACATGTGTTTCTTCGCTTTCTAGAGCCATTATTCAATACAACGATCTTCCAAGGCAACCGACCACCTCTCCACATATAGACTTTAGCCCATCGGTGGAAGAGGAATGATGATGGCCGAATTGACTTTTATCAATAATTGGAAAGAAAGATTTGCACAAGCAGAATTCAAACTCAAAATTGATCGTTCTCGCATTAATCGACTGTACTCTGTGATGATGACGATGGAAATGACGTCACGAGCAGGTATTCGAATTTCGGCTTTGGTATACTCTTGTATTACGCGACATTTACTTAAACTGTAAATCAAGATTAGCATGCACACAGTTTTAATATGGATATTTTATATTTCATCTAATGATATAGTATACAACTAAAAAAAACCCGTAAGGGTGTGACTCGACGGGGAATTACATCCTGGGACGTCCAAAACAGCTACATCACCGGAACAAATGTTGAGGGATATGAGGAGAAAATTCAATTTACCAAGATATGGGTAATTATAGTTTTAGAGTAGACTTCCTTTAACATTTCTCAAAAGTAACACATCTGCAGCAGACGACTTAGAAAACATGGTAAATCTCTATAAATGAAAGTGTAATTGAGCCGGCCCGCGAGAAAAAACATTATTATGGCATCTGCGTAACGTATCGATCCAGATCAGCCTGCACAGTCCGCGCAGACTGATCCGGGCCGACACATTCCGTCTCAGGGGGATAGAGGTGTAGAGTAATGATTCCTGAAACATAAAATCCACAGGAGGCGAAAAGCGTCTCTCCGGGTATGCCTGGGCTGATCCGGGTCGATACTTTACGCAGAGTCCACAATGTTGGCTTTCTCGCGAGACGGCTCAATATTTAATATTAAATAGAGTTGGAAATATTGTGGCTTAATGAGAACTTGCTCACTATGCGTCAAATTGCCTCTGTGCCGAGGAAAAGCTTTAACACATTGTTACATCCATTACAACAGAACAATTCAAAAGACGCCCGCAATCTATCGGTATCACGGAAATCATTTTTTTTTTACACATCGTAAACCGTTTCTAGCAACTAGTTTAGTTACGCCATTATAGAAGCTAATCATTTGTTATCTTGTCTTTTTGTATGAGTACAAATAGGCTTTGAACTGTACAGTGTGCGAGGCGATTTGTATGCAAGACGAAACAGATGATGACTTGTAACGTTACGTAATGTATTATAGAAATTTATTGTTTCCGACATTTTCTTTCTAGAGCATGAACATTTAGTTCATGAATCGTTCTTCGAATGTTAATTCTTTTAGAGACTATATTCCAAGAATTTCTTGCTTGGACCCATTTGATTACCATTTTTAATGGTTTTCCTGATATGAGCCGTCTCGCGAGAAAACGAACATTGTAGTTACTATTGTGGACTCAGCGTGGAGTATCGACCCGGATCAGCCTAAGCATGCCGCGCAGGCTTACTCGGATAGACACTTTTCGCCTCATGTGGATTTTCTGTTTCAGGAATTATTACTCTATACCTCTATCACACTGAGTCGGAATGTGTCGGCCCGGATCAGTCTGCGCGGACTGCGCAGGCTGATCTTAATCGATACATTACGCAGAGGCCATAATGTTGGTTTTCTCGCGAGACGGGTCATATATTAACGTTAATCTAGGGTCGTCTGTTTTTGAAAATATCTGAATAAAAACATGTTACATCTGGACAATAGGATGCCTATTCTTGATACTAGTACAACCATTATAGGAAGAGGAGAAATGGCTCGTTTTGAGATTTAATTTCCCTTCTCTCCTTCTGTATATACATGTAGTGTAAGAGGGCACCTACATTAGGGGAAAAAGTAAAACATAAGCAACACTTCTGTATCTTAGAGGTTCTTGCAATATGATTTCAATTTTTAAAATGATCAAAGTATCGACCACTTGGTCTTTTAAAAAGAACACCGAAATTTAACCCTTTCCCTCATACGACAATTCCTCAGCAGATGACTTTGAACATATTTTTTCAAATAATGGAAAAACTCTATAATTGAATGGATAACTTATGACTAAAAGTGTAAAACATTGTGGCAAAAGGAGAAATTGCTCGTTTTGAGCAATTTCTTCTTTTGTCACTATGTTTTCAAAAAGCCGTCTGCTGCAGAGGCGTCAGAATGCGTCTATATGAGGGAAAGGGTTGTGCAGTTCGTTCTGATGTTGAAGAGATCAAATTGTGAGGAGACGTATTCACGACATCAAAACGTCATTATCACATCATGACGTCATTTCCGTCGCGGCGTCATACAATTCCCGTATTTTTCCATCTGACGAAAAGAAGTTTTCTATGAATGAATCCTCATTTCCTGCAAATGGATGCGCGATTTTTTATTAATTAGGAATAGTGAGGATCATCGTCAAGCATATGAAAAGGTTATAACGCTTTTCAACATATAGACGCTTTCTGACTTCTCTGCAGCCGACGACTTTTGAAAACATGGTGACAAAAGGAGAAATTGCTTAAAACGAGCAGTTTTTCCCTTTGCCTCAATGTTTTCAACTTTTGTCAGTAATTATACCTTAATCTATAGAGATATTCTGTGTTTTTGTCAGGATTTTTTCAAAGTCGTCTGCTGCAAATTGTATTTGGGAAAGGGTTAACAGTTGAATATATAAGACACAAGATATTGTACTATTTATACAAGTGGTAGTAATAATAGTGATGTGATGATGATAACAATAATTATAATAGTGATGGTAATAAAGATGATGATAATGATAATGATGATAAAAGTAATAATAATAATAATATTGTTGTTGTTGTAATGTTTGGTATTGTTATAAGATAGTATTGATCGTAGCTTTTTGTACACACTTCTGGTGTATTAAATCAAATCAATTTTCCGGAAGGATATCCCAACAAGTTACCGCATTTTGTTTGTGAATCAAGGACTATTTGGCAGTTCAATACAGAGAGCGTTGTGAACTAGGCTGGAAACAGCATTTGTTTTTAAATATTTCACAAATACATGTACTTTCATTGACATCGCATACAATTTACGACTATCAAGACATCTCTCTGAAACCAAAATGGTGTTAAGTAATGGAGGGCTACTGTAGAAAGAAATACTTGAGGTAATGTATTGCTGATCTTGTAATAAGACCTTAACAATAGCGACTGGTTGCAGTTTAGAATTTGACGAATCTCTGCGGAAATCACCATCTGTTGCAATTAGCTTTGACGAGTCCCTTGCTAAAAAGAATGCCTAACTTTCTCTAAGTTTGTTTTTAAATTCATCGATGAGGAACAAGAAAATAATTGATTACAAGTATTTGGTATGCCACGGGCGGGTATCCTACCAGCGACGTCCCGTACCCGAGGCGGACACTTTACCACCGTCGAGGTGTTTGTAACAAACTCGTATGACGCGACTCGTTATGATAATCGTGAGATCATTCACCTACGACATACATTCCGAAGATGTGATAATGTAAACGGGAATCCACGACAGTAACATATTCAAAAACGTATGATTGAAGATTTTTTCTAAGATTTACAACTATTTCGTGATAATATAGAATCACTCCGTAAACACATTAACTAACGGTTCTTCAAGCTGGGTAATATTACTTGATATATTTCCCTTTTTTGAACACGGCGCTTATCAACACAGCGTCATACTTTGAGACAAATTTTTCATTAATTATATATAAAAACACGAAGTGACATAGTAGACACTCTAGAGTTATGACGTCTTTTCAAGAATCTTATTTACCCCAAATTCAAAGACTCCCACAGATCGAATTACATGCGACGTGACTAAAGCCAATGTTTTGTTGAGGGAACACGATTCTGAAGAATGGTTTCAAAAGCGGGGACATACTTTGATACTAAATCTAGATTGCATTCCTCCAAGAAATGGACTACGCTATTATCACATTAGTTCTATCTGAACTGCATACAACTTGTGACAGCGAGGAAACAAATAGTCAGCCCTGAATAGGCAAAGCCTATCTGTCTGCTGAAAAATGAGGTGTGATGCACAGGCATATTAAATTCCTAGTACTGTGATAGATTTTAGGAACTAATCGCATTTGATGGACGTTTTCCCATTTTATCAGACAGGGATGCGCTTATGATTGTATATAATTTATTGTTTAAATATCAATCACCCCAAAATACTGTCATAGCGGAAACTGATCTGTGAATAATATAGTATCCATTTTCAATTAAATGATGTGTTGTTTCTTCTGAATGGTGCGACCGTCGATAAAGTTTCCACAGATCTATATGTATGTACACTTAATAAATTATTTCAAATTGTAATGCATATGCTTGGTAGTCTTTTTTACAGAGTACAAATGCATTTAATTAAAATAAGAATCATATTTATTTAATGCAAAGTTACATAACAAAGGCGACACAATATATTCTCTTGTTGTTGATAATAATCTGGCTACAGTTTCTTAACATAAAAAGTGCAAATCACAAGTTTTTAAGTACAAAAAAGGCGCCGAGACAATTTCCCTTGAGCAGCCAAACATACAACAATATTCCACACAAACGGTTTAATTTACCATCAGGTACAAAATTCAGTGCAAAACAAACAAAAAACAAGCACTGAGCCAATGTCTCTTGGGCAACTAAGCAGTCTTCAAACATGCATCAACATCAAATGGGTCAACCGCCCATCAAATTCAATATTAACACACGAGGCAGGTTGGCTGTTTACAAAACACAAAACAGTACTGTACATTTATTTCTAGAAATAAAAACAAACCAGGACAAAAACATTTCGAGGCAACACGTGTTGACCGGGCAGCTCGCAAATTGACGAATATGAAATCACAAAACGAAGGTTTAACCAAAAAATTAGCAATGTATTAATAAAAAAATACTGTAAGGTTATACCAGACCTTATCTTTTTTTAAATGATGACAAGTGATATAAAGGATATATGCATAAATCAAATGAAATATTTTCAGATGCAAGGTCACCGCTTGCGTTTACCAGGAAGAGGAAGTTTAAACAATGAACCTTACGGATAAAAATTGCATCATTTGAGATCAATTGGCAAAAAGGATTATAATGCATTACAAGAAATAATTCTACATTGTCCCTGTAAACGCTATCAAACTTTAATGTCCGAAACTCATTAATTTTAAAAGTAGGAAAGGTGTTGGATCAATAGAACTGGAAACTTACCCAGGAGACGTCGTGATATAACTGAATACAAATGTTGTTGCAATCGGCGTATAACAATCAATTACTCAGTCAACAATTATACGTTTTCAAAGTTGTATTCTGCAGTGATTTCGTAAGTGGGAAGGGTTAACACTGTCATAGTATGAGTCACGTTAATCGAAACCCGACGTTATGCGCCCTTTAGAATATCAAGATCAGTTTGCATATCGACGCAGTCTGGTCGGAATATTCCCTGTTCTACGTCTAGTCATGGAATTAAACTGGAAAACTTGAGAATGTATCTGACTAGAAAACAGATACAAGGATATAATTCGATCGTGCACGGGCTCGTCTGAATCTTCCCTTCTGGAATTTGATCGTGCAATGGCTCGCCGTAATCCTCACGTGCAGAATTTGATCGTTGACGTGCTCGCCTGAATTTTATCATGTGGAATTCGATCATACATGAGCTCGTCTGAATCTTTACATGTGAAAATCGTTCTGAATCTTTCTGTGTATATTTTGATAGTGAACAAGCTCGCTTGAAACTTATTATTTGGAATTCGTTCGTACACGAGTTCATCTGAATCTTTCCGTTTTGAATTCGATCGTGAACGAGCTCGTCTGAATCTTATTATATGGAATTCGATCGTTAACGGAGCTCGTCTGAATCGTATCGTGTGGAATTCGATCGTACATGAGCTCGCCTGAATCTTTCCATGTGGAATTTGATCCTGCACGGGCTCGTCCTAATCTTCTAGAGTGGAATTATGATCGTGAACGAGCTCGCCTGAATGTTTCCGTGTGGAATTATATCGTGCACAAGCTCTACTGAAGATTTCTGTGTAGAATATAATTTGATAGTGGACGAGCTCGCCTGAATCTTTTCGCGTGGAATTCGATCGTGCACGAGCTCGCCTGAATATTTCTGTGTAGAATTGAATCGTGCACGGGCTCGCCTGACTCCTTCCGTGTAAAATTTAATCGTGGACGAGCTCGTGTGAGTATTCCCGAATTGAATTTTACCATGCAACGCCTCGTCTGAATCTTCACATATGCAGTTTGATATTTCATACATTCGTCTTCAAGTATGCTCAATTGAGCGTGTTCAGATTCGCCTATGGCATTTGATCGTCCACATAATCGGATGAGTATTCAAGCAAATCAATCGCTTGACGCGACTCGTTGTGATATTCGTGTTATCATTCACCTATACATACAATCCAATGATGTGATATTGTAAATGGGAATCCACGACAGTAACATATTAACAAACGTATGATTAAAGACTTTTTTGTGATACTATAGTTGTTCAAGCTGGGTAATATTTCCCTTTTTTGAACAAGGTGCTGATTAACACAGCGTCATATTTAGAGACAAATTTCGTTTACATTAATTTTATATAAAACACGAAGTAACATAATAGAAACTCTAGAACCTCATTGAGTTATGACGTCTTTTCAAGAATCTTATTTACCAAAGATTCAAAGACTCACATAGATCAAATTACATGCGATGTGACCGAACTAAGCAGTATAAACTAAAGCCAATGTTTTTTTGAGGGTACACGATTCTTAAGAATGGGTTCAAAAGCGGGAACATACTTTCATACTAAATCTAGATTGCATTCCTCCGAGAAATGGACTACGCTATTATCACATTAGTTCTATCTGAACTGCATACAACTTGTGACATCGAGGAAACGAATGGTCAGCCTTGAATAGACAAAGCCTTTCTGTCTGCTGAAAAATGAGGTGTCATGCACAGGCGTATTGAATTCCGAGTTCTGTGATAGATTTTAGGAACTAATCGCATTTGATCGACGTTTTCCCATTTTATCAGACAGGGATGCGCTTATGATTGTATATAATTTATTGTTTAAATATCAATCACCCCAAAATACTGTCATAGCGGAAACTGATCTGTGAATAATATAGTATCCATTTTCAATTAAATGATTGGTTGTTATTATCTGAATGGTGCGACCGTCGATAAAGTTTCCACAGATCTATATGTATGTACAATTAATTAATTAATTCAAATATTAATACATTTGCCTGGTACTCTTTTTATAATTTTCAAAGTAGGAAAGGTGTTGGATGTTTGTAGAGATAAATCAGATCAAATCGATCACGATAACTGTACTTACACGTATGTCAGCAACCCCTCATTGAACTCTCACAAACCACTGACGATGAGTCATCAGAAATGTGTTCCTGTCCCACTTTCAGACGCATGTTGGTGAAGTTTTGCAGACGACTTTTGAAATCCTGATGGCAAAAGGAGATATTGTTTATTTTGAGCAATTTCTCATTGTGTCAAAATGTTCCGAAGTCCATCAAATAAGATTCAAGATTTTATTCACAAAAGACAAAGTGTCCATCTCGTACATTAAGTATATTATCGTTTATATAGATTTTAAATACTTTCAATTTGCAACCGCCTCGGTGGAGTAGAGGTAGAGCGTCTGTCTCGAGTGTGGGAGATCGCGGGTTCAATCCTAAGCCGGGTGATACCAAAGACCAACCTTGGTAATAATGGCTGCCCTCCTTTGCGCTCGGGGTTGCGGGGTAAGCATTACGACTGACTGACTGGTGTCAGGATAAATGGATCAGTACATGAGCTCGTCTGAATCTTTACATGTGGAAATCGTTCTGAATCTTTCTGTGTATATTTTGATAGTGAACAAGCTCGCTTGAAACTTATTATTTGGAATTCGTTCGTACACGAGTTCATCTGAATCTTTCCGTTTTGAATTCGATCGTGAACGAGCTCGTCTGAATCTTATTGTATGGAATTCGATCGTTAACGGAGCTCGTCTGAATCGTATCGTGTGGAATTCGATCGTACATGAGCTCGCCTGAATCTTTCCATGTGGAATTTGATCCTGCACGGGCTCGTCCTAATCTTCTAGAGTGGAATTATGATCGTGAACGAGCTCGCCTGAATGTTTCCGTGTGGAATTCTATCGTGCACAAGCTCGACTGAAGATATTTCTGTGTAGAATATAATTTGATAGTGGACGTGCTCGCCTGAATCTTATCGCGTGGAATTCGATCGTGCACGAGCTCGCCTGAATATTTCTGTGTAGAATACTGTGTAGAATTTAATCGTGCACGGGCTCGCCTGACTCCTCCCGTGTAAAATTTAATCGTGGACGAGCTCGTGTGAGTATTCCCGAATTGAATTGTACCATGCAACGCCTCGTCTGAATCTTCACATATGCAATTTGATATTTCATACATTCGTCTTCAAGTATGCTCAATTGAGCGTGTTCAGATTCGCCTATGGCATTTGATCGTCCACATAATCGGATGAGTATTCAAGCAAATCAATCGCTTGACGCGACTCGTTGTGATATTCGTGTTATCATTCACCTATACATACAATCCAATGATGTGATATTGTAAATGGGAATCCACGACAGTAACATATTAACAAACGTATGATTAAAGACTTTTTTGTGATACTATAGTTGTTCAAGCTGGGTAATATTTCCCTTTTTTGAACAAGGTGCTGATTAACACAGCGTCATATTTAGAGACAAATTTCGTTTACATTAATTTTATATAAAACACGAAGTAACATAATAGAAACTCTAGAACCTCATTGAGTTATGACGTCTTTTCAAGAATCTTATTTACCAAAGATTCAAAGACTCACATAGATCAAATTACATGCGATGTGACCGAACTAAGCAGTATAAACTAAAGCCAATGTTTTGTTGAGGGTACACGATTCTTAAGAATGGTTTCAAAAGCGGGAACATACTTTGATACTAAATCTAGATTGCATTCCGAGAAATGGACTACGCTATTAACACATTAGTTATATCTGAACTGCATACAACTTGTGACATCGAGGAAACGAATGGTCAGCCTTGAATAGACAAAGCCTTTCTGTCTGCTGAAAAATGAGGTGTCATGCACAGGCGTATTAAATTCCGAGTTCTGTGATAGATTTTAGGAACTAATCGCATTTGATCGACGTTTTCCCATTTTATCAGACAGGGATGCGCTTATGATTGTATATAATTTATTGTTTAAATATCAATCACCCCAAAATACTGTCATAGCGGAAACTGATCTGTGAATAATATAGTATCCATTTTCAATTAAATGATTGGTTGTTATTATCTGAATGGTGCGACCGTCGATAAAGTTTCCACAGATCTATATGTATGTACAATTAATTAATTAATTCAAATATTAATACATTTGCCTGGTACTCTTTTTATAATTTTCAAAGTAGGAAAGGTGTTGGATGTTTGTAGAGATAAATCAGATCAAATCGATCACGATAACTGTACTTACACGTATGTCAGCAACCCCTCATTGAACTCTCACAAACCACTGACGATGAATCATCAGAAATGTGTTCCTGTCCCACTTTCAGACGCATGTTGGTGAAGTTTTGCAGACGACTTTTGAAATCCTGATGGCAAAAGGAGATATTGCTTATTTTGAGCAATTTCTCATTGTGTCAAAATGTTCCGAAGTCCATCAAATAAGATTCAAGATTTTATTCACAAAAGACAAAGTGTCCATCTCGTACATTAAGTATATTATCGTTTATATAGATTTTAAATACTTTCAATTTGCAACCGCCTCGGTGGAGTAGAGGTAGAGCGTCTGTCTCGAGTGTGGGAGATCGCGGGTTCAATCCTAAGCCGGGTGATACCAAAGACCAACTTTGGTAATAATGGCTGCCCTCCTTTGCGCTCGGGGTTGTGGGGTAAGCATTACGACTGACTGACTGGTGTCAGGATAAATGGATCAGTACATGAGCTCGTCTGAATCTTTACATGTGGAAATCGTTCTGAATCTTTCTGTGTATATTTTGATAGTGAACAAGCTCGGTTGAAACTTATTATTTGGAATTCGTTCGTACACGAGTTCATCTGAATCTTTCCGTTTTGAATTCGATCGTGAACGAGCTCGTCTGAATCTTATTGTATGGAATTCGATCGTTAACGGAGCTCGTCTGAATCGTATCGTGTGGAATTCGATCGTACATGAGCTCGCCTGAATCTTTCCATGTGGAATTTGATCCTGCACGGGCTCGTCCTAATCTTCTAGAGTGGAATTATGATCGTGAACGAGCTCGCCTGAATGTTTCCGTGTGGAATTCTATCGTGCACAAGCTCGACTGAAGATATTTCTGTGTAGAATATAATTTGATAGTGGACGTGCTCGCCTGAATCTTATCGCGTGGAATTCGATCGTGCACTTGCTCGCCTGAATATTTCTGTGTAGAATTCTGTGTAGAATTTAATCGTGCACGGGCTCGCCTGACTCCTCCCGTGTAAAATTTAATCGTGGACGAGCTCGTGTGAGTATTCCCGAATTGAATTGTACCATGCAACGCCTCGTCTGAATCTTCACATATGCAATTTGATATTTCATACATTCGTCTTCAAGTATGCTCAATTGAGCGTGTTCAGATTCGCCTATGGCATTTGATCGTCCACATAATCGGATGAGTATTCAAGCAAATCACGCGACTCGTTGTGATATTCGTGTTATCATTCACCTATACATACAATCCAAAGATGTGATATTGTAAATGGGAATCCACAACAGTAAGATATTAACAAACGTATGATTAAATACTTTTTTGTGATACCATAGTTGATCAAGCTGGGTAATATTTCCCTTTTTTTAACAAGGTGCTGATCAACACAGCGTCATATTTAGAGACAAATTTCATTTACATTAATTTTATATAAAACACGAAGTAACATAATAGAAACTCTAGAACCCCATTGAGTTATGACGTCTTTTCAAGAATCTTATTTACCCAAAATTCAAAGACTCCCACATATCGAATTACATGCGACTTGACCGAACTAAGCAGTATAAACTTCAGCCAATGTTTTGTTGAGGGTACACGATTCTGAAGAAGAGGTTTCAAAAGCGGGAACATACTTTGATACTAAATCTAGATTGCATTCCTCCAAGAAATGGACTACGCTATTATCACATTAGTTCTATCTGAACTGTATACAACTTGTGACAGCGAGGAAACAAATATTCAGCCTTGAATAGGCAAAGCCTATCTGCCTGCTGAAAAATGAGGTGTCATGCACAGGCGTATTAAATTCCGAGTACTGTGATATATTTTAGGAACTAATCGCATTTGATCGACGTTTTCCCATTGTATCAGACAGGGCTGCGCTTATGATTGTATATAATTTATTGTTTAAAGATCAATCACCCCAAAATACTGTCATAGCTGAAACCGATCTGTGAATAATATGCGCCGTCCCACGAGAAAACCAACTTTATGGACTCTGCGTAATATATTGATCCAAATCAGCCTGCGCAGTCCGCGTAGGCTAATCCGGGCCGACACATTTCGTCTAAGAGGATAAAGGTCTAGCGTAATGATTCCTGAAACAGAATATGCACAGGAGGCAAAAACTGTCTGTCCTGGTTAGCTTGCGCGGTATGCTTAGGATGATCTGGGTCGATACTTTACGCAGAGTCTACAATGTTGGTTTTCTCAAGGGCCGGCACATATAGTATCCCTTTTCAATTAAATGATGGGTTTCTTTTATCTGAATGGTGCGACCGTCGATAAAGATTCTACAGATATGTATGTACACTTAAGTAATTAATTCAAATGTTAATGCATTTGCTTGGTAGTCTGCTTTAATTTTTAAAAGTAGGAAAGGTGTTGGATGTTTGCAGAGATAAATCAGATCATTGTATTGACACGTGTGTCATCAACCCTTCATTGAACCCTCAAAAACCACTGAGGATAAATCATCAGAGGATTTCTTTTCCCACTTTCAGACGCATGTTGGTGTAGGTGCTGCAGACGACTTTTGAAATCCTTGTGGCAAAAGGAGATATTGCGAAGTCCATCCAATAAGATTAAAGATTTTATTAACAAAAGTGTCCATCTTGTATATTAAGTATATTATCGTTTATATATATTTAACATATTTTCAATTTGACATTTGCAACCGCCATGGTGGAGCAGACCTAGAGCGTTTGTCTCGAGTGCGGGAGATAGCGGGTTCAAGTTCCGGCCGTGTCATACCAAAGACCAAACTTTGGTAGCCGCCCTCCTTTGCGCTCAGGGTTGCGGTGTAATCATAACGACTGACTGGCTGGTGTCAGGATAAATAGATCAGTAGCACTGTAAACCTACCCAGGAGACGCCGTGATATAACTGAACATTTTTTTCTGTTGCAAGCCGCGTAAAGCAATCAATTAATAAGTCAACAATTATACGTTTTCAAAGTTGTATGCTGCAGTGATTTTGTAAGTAGGAAAGGGTTAACACTGGAAGACTTGAGAACGGATCTGACCAGTAAATATATACAAGGTTGGAATTCGATCGTTCTCGGGCTCGCCTGAATCATATCGTGTTGAATTCGATCGTGCTCGGGCTCACTTAAATATTCCCATGTGGTAATTGATCGTGCACGGGCTCGCCTAAATCGTCCCATGCATATTTTGATCGTACTCGGTCTCGCTTTAATCTTCCGATGTAGAAATTGGATTGTTCACGTATGGACTTTGATTGAGCCTGGGCTTGCTTGAGTATTCACGCATGGATTTTGATCGTGCACGAGTTCGCTTGAGTCATCACGTATGGAATTTAATCATTCACGGGTTCGATTGAGTCATCACGTATGGAATTTGATCGTGCACAAGTTCGCTTGAGTCATCATGTATGGAATTTAATTATGCACGGGTTCGATTGAGTCATCACGCATGGAATTTGATCGTGCACGGGTTCGCTTGAGTCCCTACCTCAGAGTTTGCCTAGGACATGCTATAGTGCACGGAGTCGTCTGAGTTTTCGCAAATGAAATTCGATAGCGACAATGCACATTCGGGATTTAATCACCTAAATTACTTGAAACTTATCAATTTATGTCCTATGACGCTTGCGATTAACCTGTACATACAGAAGATCAGATCGGTAAGCTTTATATATACACGACGCATTATTACGGCGTTCCTGGATTGTCTGTTAAATTGTCAGTTATACCGGTATTAAGTATCCTGGCACCGATGCATAAGTCGTAGTGTAATTCCCTGACCCTAAGTAAGAGCCAATGGGGGTAGCCAGTATTACTACCATTTTGTTGAATTAATAGTATTTGGTTAGCCTCGACTTGGGATCGGACACTTTATTTCCCGCTTCCGAGGCGGGCACTCTTACCGCTACATTACGGAGAGGGTCACCCTATATGAGACGATTCTAGCGAAGACACGAATAAACATGTACATTCTGTATAACCAGAGCCTTCACTGTCTGTCAACAATGTGATTTAGTCAGTCCAAGATTCATATTATGACGAGTAACTAAAAGTGTAGGCCCATTAGTGGTACGCTAATATACCGGTATACTACCCATCACGGAGGGAGGGCCAATACTGTTCTCTTTTCTTGTTGCAGGACGCAAAATACATTATCTTTTGATGGATTAACTTCCTTTCTAGGCATAATTAACGGCTTTATGATTCGTAGAATGACATTTTGATGGTATTAAACATCAAACGCATTGAATAATCTCCGATCGATTAGCTCTTTTCACATCTTAAAACCTCTTTTTCGTTTTCTTCTTAGTCACGCCATATAAAAAATCGGTTGTTGGATGTTTTGAAAGTATTGATTAAATGAAGAAAAAATATTCTTAGTTATAGGTCTTCATTTAGACATACACATTTATCAGATCAGTTTCTGATGCTTTGGTGTTTTTTTGCATTTGCGAATATTGAAGATCCAGAAACAAGCCTGTGCATACCCTCAGTCTCAGCAGAGCCATCACTGTTCGCCTACGCTTAGAGTAACAATATATCTGATGTCTGACCAGAAGCTAGAGTTGTTGCCTCTCAGAGTGTACTTGCATAACCTGTTATTTCTGCGACTAGACGGGCGTTGCCAGAATAATTTATTTTCCTTGCCTATTGATACCCCCTTCACACAGAGGTGGCGACCGTTCAGCGATCTCTTAGCAAAACGAGTGCCCAGCAAACTCTCAGTGGATACCGCAGGAGGTTTAGTATCCATTGACCTCTCAAGGGACTTTCAATGAACGCTCGATAAGCGCTCAATGAATGCCATGGTCGCTCCAAGATCTCTGTAGATGGCCATGGAAGTTGGCAAAAAACTGCATTTTGATCGCAGAAGGATCTCCCAAGCATTTACACAGAAACTTTGAGAGGATCGGGTCAATTTTCGATCGTTCAATTGTCGCCCAACGGTATCCGTGTGTGTACAGGAGGCATATTTTACTGAGCAACATCCGTGGAAAATCCAAATTTCGTAGGCTTATATATAATACCAGTTGGAGATTTTAAACTTGCATTCATTTTTATTTAGGTCATAATCAGTCTACAGATTCATCAATAATGACTGTATGCCAATTTGAAACAGGTGTATCTGTATCTTCGTTTAATGATTATATGTCACATAACATGACTTGTAATATCAAAAAGGGGTATCAGATTTACACACCACATCTTTTGTGAACATTGTGGCAAAATCAGAAATTGCTCATGATGACTATAGAGATTTTAAATATACAAATGCCGAAGTGCTATCAAGGGCGTCTGCTCAATGGTTTTTCTTTTGAATTAGGGAAAGGGTTAAATAATGTTTTCATTGACCTGTGAAGTTTTAAGATTTTCCGACAAAAATTAATTTCATGCAAATGCAAGTTAGGCACAAATGATTTCCTTTTATTTTGTGATTCAAGCTATTTCTCTCCGTCTAGCTACATGTACGTGTATTTCACCATTCCACCTCGAGCAGAAAGATGGCTTAATGGATTCCCATTTATAGCATCATATCAACCCTTTCACTTACACAGACGCTTGTTGCCGCCTCTACTATTATTTGTAGATATATTCCATATCTTTACCTAGATTGTTTCAAAATCGTCTGCTGCAGAATTGTCGTGTGTTGGAAAGGGTTAACTTAAATAAATATGGAAAAGCCACCTGTTTGGCCTTATGATAAGTATTTCATCAAACGTTACATATGAGCCATTCCATGAGAAAAACCAACATTGTGGACTTTGCGTAAAGTATCGACCCGGATCAGCCAAAGCATTCCGCGAAGGCAAACCCGGACTGACACTCTTCGCCTCCTGTGGATTTTCTGGTACAGGAATCATTACTCTATACCTCTTTCTAACCGAGACGGAATGTGGCGGTCTGGATAAGCCTGCGCGGACTACGCAGACTGATCTTGGTCGATGCATTACGCAGAGAATGTACGCATACCAAGAGTGACCCGAGTCTTTACTTTAAGCGGGTTCAATAAGACCTTCATTAATAGTCTAACGTGACTTATTTTGTCTATATAGAGATATAATGATATATATGAAGAAATAAAGTCAATAGAAAACCCACCTTCAGAGTTTTGCGACAAGTTAAGATCCAGACCAGTCTACCACTTCACAATGTCAGATCATGATCTTCCGAGTTCACCATCTAGTCGTAAAATTATCATTAAAACTTGCCGAAAACAGTCATGAACGAGAACTGACTATACAAGTTTTCAATAAGATTTTAAAGAAGCTATATATTTATGTCAATGCCTCTGAATATGGAACGCTATTTATATGCGGTATATATTTCATTATATGCGGTGGATATTGTATTAAATGCAGTATATATGCCATTAATTGTGGTAGATATTTCATAATGTGCAGTAGAAATTTCCTTATGTGTTGTATTAGTTTCTATATATGCAGTGTACGTTCTTTGTTAAATGTTGTAGAACTTATATTATATGTGGTAGTGATGTCTTTAAATGCTGTGCATTTAAATTTGTGTGTATCACATATTTCAATACATGCAGTAAATTTGTTATTGAAGTACAGCATATAAAGCAACTAGTGTGGTTTGTTATTGAAGTACAGCATATAAAGAAACTGGTACCACACATAATGCATTATTTACGACATATAATGGAATCCCCACTGCATATAATACAACATCCACCGCATGTAATGAAATATCTACCGCATATAAGACAGACAAGGCGTTCCATATCCGAATGCTTATTATTGCATGACGTGTCCCAAATTAAATTTGTTTTGGTTGAAAGATGACATATTTTTGTAAACCAAAGAATATTTACCAATACTGATCTTATTTCTCTGTAAGCCGCCATTCTATAATTACATCCTTACTTAATTTCTTGGTGTTAATCTTTTTTTGCTTACTGCATTAGGTAATAGTTCATCATCTCTTTACTTCATACGACAAAACAGACGTTCTTGACACAATTTAGACAAACATATGGACAATCTCAATAACTGATATCAATACTGAAAAGACTTTTGAACATTGTGGCATAATGAGAAATAGCTCATTTCGAGCAATAACCCCTTTTGCTACAATGTTTTCAAAATTTATATGCTGCAGATGAGCCATAAAGCGTCTACAAGTTCGATATGGTTAACAATTTACGAGTAACCTATGATTCAAAATGACTTAATATGTACCGTGAATATATAGATAGTGTGTATTATCCTGACATGTTTGTATAGAAAAGAAGCAATCTGAACACATTGATAAAGTAAAAGCTTCGGATATCAAATAAAATGACAGCCTTTGACGCAATGTAACACACGAAGATGGTCCCCTAATGTGCACAAGTGTCACCCTAACTCTCAGGCTACCATCCAAAAAAGTATAAGGACTAACAATGTGCATTGTTAGGTTAATATGCATATACCCAATGTTTTCTTTTCTTTTCTGATGATGAAAACATATTATAGTAGGAGGTTGATTTATCTCTGCCTCGGTGGTGGGGTGGTAGAGCGTCCGCCTCGGGTGTGGGAGATCGTGGGTTCAATCCCTGGCCGGGTCATATCAAAGACTTTAAAAATGGTAGTAATTGGCGCTCAGGGTTGCGGGATTAGCATTACGACTGACTTGCTGGTGTCAGGATAAAATAACTAGTACTACTGGTACACGTAACCAACCCAGGAAACGCTGTGATATAACTGAAACATTGTTTAAAGCGGCGTTAAACAACAAACAATACATCAAATTCAAAACGTATCATATCCGTTAACCGGTCCAACTACCTTTTTTTCTTTACGAGAAAGTGATTCCCATGGCGATAGGTTAAGTTAATCAGTAGCCACAAAGGTCCTCTCGTGAAGTGTCTTTTCTCTATCAATGGTGATATATCGAATGGTTCTCTGTGTAAATACATTTGTTGTGAAGAGATTAATCATGGCTTTGATAGAATGATGAACGAGGCGGGAGACCATTTCGATCTTATAT
Source organism: Serripes groenlandicus (assembly GCA_031761405.1). Lineage (NCBI taxonomy): Eukaryota > Metazoa > Mollusca > Bivalvia > Cardiida > Cardiidae > Serripes > Serripes groenlandicus. The sequence goes on along the minus strand of JASEVX010000089.1, from coordinate 237,796 downwards.
GAACTTGCTTATTAGAGGCCGCGAGAGGATCCCTTTCTACTTAGTGTCAGTGTTTTATTAAATATAATGTGACGAATAATATCACAAAGCTGGATTTTATCTCACCATATTCATCAAATCAGCTACGTCACACGAAAACCGACCTACAGAGGTCAAACATTGATAACACTATATAATTGCCAGGAACACTAGATTTACCTCCCCTGGCGGCCAGTTTGATAGGCATACTTTTTATACGAGAAAGATCAAATATAATATTTTTAAAGAACAACATGTACAAAGAAATTAAAACAAGAAGCTGATGTCAGATAAAACAAAATGGTTATCAAACTGAAATTAGTTTGTGTTTCCTAAATGTCACACGTTTGTATTATAAAGTGTATAATGCTACACATATGCGACTATAAAAATTGTGGACAATGGAATTACTGTTTGCAGTTCTTATAATTATGTAGTTAACCCTTTCCAACATATAGACGCTTTCTGACGCCTCTGTCATATACAGCTTTTTGAAAACATGGCGACAAAAGAAGAAATTGCTCAAAACGAGCAATTTCTCCTTTTGTCACCGTGTTTTCAACTCTGTTCAATTATTATACTTTCATTTAAAAGGAGTTTCCAATTTTTTACGAGTATATTTTCAAAGTCGTCTGCTGCAGATTTGTTGTAAGTGGGACAGGGGGGTTAAATATTTATCTTTTTAAATTTATTGCAAAGCAGAAATCTATCCTAGTAATAGCTAAACTCCGAGCCAACTAGACATGTAAGTATGTCGTCCATGTAACATAGCTCTCCGTAAGACATCACATAAGTTAGAACAGGTAGTGAAATTAATACATTACATGCAACCTTAACCCTTTCCCACATGTAGACGCATTTTGACGCATCTGCAGTAGACGACCTGTGAAAACATTATGACAAAAGGAGAAATTGCTCGAAACGAGCAATTTCTTCTTTTGCCACAATGTTTGGAACTGTCTTCAGTAATTATACCTTTAATTTTAGAGATTTTCTATGGTTCTGCTTATATGTTTTCAAATTCGTCTGCTGTAGATTTGTAGTTTGTTGCAAAGGGTTAAATGTTAACGTTTCTGTAAGTCGACTGTACAAACGCCAAAGGCAGGTAAAGTCATGAAAATTACCTTTACTCTGTTCAATATGTGTATACCCAACACGTTGTGAGCGTCCTAGGTTTATTAGTTGTGTAACCTATATGAATCATGAAATGTTATGGGACTATTCATCCCAAATGTCGAGGGCTTGGCGTGAAACGGTTGTAACTTAAAACCTATTTTGAAAACCCTGGTTTAGGTGCAATTTTGACCCTTTTGTAAACAATGCAAATTTAGGTGCCATTGCTCAGAACGAGCAATGTCACCTAAATTTCCATTGTTTACCAAGAAAAGTGATTTAACGCTTATAAAGACTTTATGGCGAGGTGATTAACCTTGGTAAAAAAATACCAATTTTAGATACAACCGATTCACGCCAAGCCCTCGATGTGTAGTTGTGTACTTGGCATACACTAAACATACAGGGATCATACACAGGGACACCCATTCTTTAAATAAATCCTAGTTTCGTTTGGTTTTCAAAACTACGATACATGAACGCTAACATTAAAGGTGCTGTACTCCAGATGGTGATCAATATTTTGAAATGTTGAAAATATTGCTAATAGTGACAACAAAAATAAGAAAAAAATAGTTTAAAACTGTTTTGGTAATAATGTTGAAAAACAGTCAATTAAAAGTCATGAAAATGTACACACTTTGGCTTGTATGTCTACCCAGTACAAATGAAGCATGAACGTACAATAATTAGATGTTGCTTGTACTGGAAACTGAAATTATTACTCTTATTTTATCCCAGAATTTAGATTCTAATATTTCTGCATATCACCATTGACATACACAGTGTCCAGTCTGGCTCTGCAAAGAATCTGGCTCTGCAAAGAATGGAGCTGATTTCAAGAAACCTCTAAGATCATGTTTGAAACTCTGAGAATTATTTTTAATTTTTATGTTAAGAAGTATATCAGCAGACCCCAAACTTTTCATGTTTGGACCTCGTAGCCCTTTGTCGATTTTAAACACGGTATTACTGATGAATCTGAACGAACAGACAAATTGGGGGCGAATGTATATTTGGTCACACTTGTCATACATGCGTTAAGGCCAGTTATCCTGGATGAGGACTCGTATGCATTTGAGGAACACAGACCTCATTCGATTAGTTTAGAACCAGATCGCGATGCGCATCCACACAGTCTGATCGGGAACTGCATTAATTGCCAATAAGTCAAAGAAACGCGAAGAAAAGTCTCTGACACGCATGGTACATTTTGATCACGTGGCATGGATATGCAAATTAGACGTTTCCTACGTATGTCATAACTACCCTATGCTCGATTGTAGAAGAGCTTTAATCCTTTCCCTCATACGACAATTCTGCAGCAGACGACTTTGAACATATTTTGTCAAAAAATAGAAAATCTCTATAATTGAATGGATAACCTATGACCAAAAGTGGAAAACATTGTGACAAAAGTGGAAATTGCTCGTTTTGAGCAATTTCTTCTTTTGTCACTATGTTTTCAAAAAGCCGTCTGCTGGAGAGGCGTCAGAAAACGTCTATATGAGGGAAAGGGTTAAGTCATGCCTCAGATGAATGAATCATAGAGTAATAAAGGAGCTGAACTCGAGAATATAGATATTACAATTAAGTTTTAAAACTGTTCAAAAGTTGTCTTCAAATATAAAAATCATAATCCTGGGATAAAATTAGAGTAATTTTTCCAGTACCATAAACAACTAAATGAAGATATACCCAGTAAGCCAAATTCTGTACATTTTCATGACTTTCAATTTACACCTTTTCAACATTAACTGCCAAAATAGTTCTTGAACTACTTATTACTTACTTTGTTGTCACTATTAGCGATACTTGCAGAACTTTCAACATTTCAAAAAAGCTGATCTCCATCTGCAGTTCAGCACCTTTAATAACAAGCGTATATATAACGATGTTCTCAAAAAATATGCAATTTTATCCACAAAGACAATGTTTGTCAGAACTCATCTTTTACCAATTTGATCACAAAACATAGACATATCAAGCTGTACGGATTGAGCTTGGTTTTTCTGAAGAGCCACTCGAATTCTGACTAGCTTTCTTCTGGATAAATTAAATCCTTTATTTTCGCGAATTCTTTCCATAAAGATGTGCTAAAACATTGAGAAGGATTAACTCTTTCACTGCCGAATTTCGCAAAGTCGACTCTTCTATGTTGAAAATTAGACCACTCCATTGTTCGTCCAACCGTAAATGAGGTAAAATGTAATGTCTAAGTGGTAAACAATGCAGATTTCAGTGGAGACAGCTGGTTATGAGCTGTCTCACCTGAATCTGCATTGTTTGCAAAAGCCTTTAATTGCCTTTGGCAGCGAAATGGTTAAACTATTAGCAAACCACAACTTTTATGTTCTGAGCACGTAATGAATTTCACTAATTAACACGACATTTATCGTGTATCTAAATTAGACTCGGTAGCTATTTTGGTTCTTATTTCACCGGTGAAAAGGGGTGGCATAAGGCGATCCTGTGCCTCCATCAGTCTCACTAGAGCCTTCTTCGCTTTCCGTTCACAAGTAAGTTGGTTCAAGATGCATCTGTTTGAGACAAATACTAGAACTGTAGTCTAATTAGTTGTATGCCAACTTACCTCTGTATGGTTCTATACGAAAAGTCAATCAGACTCCAAAATCGCTTGAAGCAGCTCAAATTGTTTCGGAGCTGATTAACTTTAAGGATGGATTACATTCCCAATAAAAATCACTTTAATCATTCAAATAATGGCATTACAAGTAATTTAAATTCCCTTCTTTCATGCTTTTCCTCCTGGCCAAAGTTTTGTTTTGTGTGTGTGTTTCCTTGTTTATCTGTTCGCATGAAATGAAATCGTCTGCTTTAAAAAATTGGAGGGAAAATCTTGAACCCTTTCCATCTCCAGACGCATATTGGAACATCTGCAACAGACGACTCTGGAAAACAGTTTCGCAAAAAGAAAAATTGCTCCTTATGAGCAATATCACATTTTGTCGCAATGTTTTCAAACTTATAAATTGCATATGTGTTCATTTATAAAGAGATTTTATATTTTTGCATAGAACTTTTTAAAGTCGTCCTCGCAGAATTATGGTATGTTTGAAAGGCTTAACTCTTTCAGCGCAAAAGGCAATATTGAGCTTTTTGCAAACAATACAGATTCAGGTGAGTCAGCTCGTAACGAGCTGTCTCACCTGAAATCTGCATTGTTTGGCTGTGAGTTATAAAAATATTTCAAAAATCCTATAACATGAAAATAGAGTCGTCCGAGTTTGAACATGAAAGAGTCTACTTTAAACAATTCGGCGCTGAAAGGGTTAACACAGGAAAGGTAATAGGATAGGTTAAGTACAAATGTTTTGAAAAGGGCGATTTTACCGATATCTCCTTTCTCCAAAATATATTTAAATGTCGTCTGCTACTTCAGTCGTCAAAGTTTCTCTGCATCAGGGATAAGGTCGATTGTTTACAGAGGAGAATGGTGTATGGAGTATTGGTGCGAGAAGGTCGGAGAAAACTCATGGCTTGATGAATAGCTGTCTGTCATAGTAATGTTTTTAAAATGGCGTACAACTGTCACCTGTCAATCAAGCATGATTCCAATAGGAAATACCCCCGTAAGATCGATTTAGATTTAAAACTATTTGGAAATGTTATTCATATCACGCTTCCAAGTTGTATAGCAACATTTTCATTACACGCAATTATTTTTAATGTGCTATGTTTTCTAATAATTAGACACCGCCCGTTTTGTAACGTTCAATTGACGTGCTTTAGAATGTAACTAGCCGGAGGGACCGCCCGAGTGGTGTAGTGGTATAGCGTCCACTTCTGGTGCGGGAGATCAAGGGTTCGATCCCTGGCCGGGTCATACCAAATATTTTTAAAAATGGTATTACGGTCTTTTCCCCTCTTTGACGCTCAGGATTGCGGGTTTAGCACTGTGAATGTCATGCTGATGTCGGAGTTAATGGACCAGTAGTACTGGTAACTTACCGAGGAAACCCCGTGATATAACTTAACAATTGATAAAAGAGGCGCAAAAGAGTGTTTTGTGTGAAACGGGAGCCATTGAAGAGGAGTTCCATTTAATTCGCAAATGTTATTTCTATTCTGATATCCGAGTAAAATCTTATCGACAAGTACTATAGCACCCGTCCAAATATGTTTAAATTAACCAAACTTCTTTCATCAACTACAAAACCCCCCAATGAAAAATAGCTAATTATATATATTTGGTAACAAAACGTAGAAATAGTAATATATAACCATTATTCTATACATGTTCACTATGCATATACTTACTCATAGTTATTTACGAAATTGTTCATCCTATATGTAGTGGTATAATTATTTTATGGTATACGCAAACAATCTTACTAAATGTTTATGTATTTATGTAACCGTGTTTGATCTCCTTTTAAATTCATTTATGCATGTGTTTTGTATGACGCGATACATGTATCTCGTATAAGTTCATATTCTATTCTATTCATAATAAGAGAAAACTCTCCAAATCAGTATTCACATTCGAGCAGCGTCATCTGGATTTTCTCTGTTAGACAACTGGTCAAACAAGCGTCCAGAAAGGCGACTTATCTCTGGATTAAACTAAGGGATCACATCTGTTATATATGTATGAATGTTTTATTCCGGGGGTAACTGACTTTGATAACAAACTAAAATAACTTTGTCTCGAATGAATACTCGTCTGTCGACCTACTACATCGAGGGCTTGGTGTGAAACGGTTGTAACTAAAAACCTATTTTGAAAACCCTAGTTTAGGGGCAATTTGACCCCTTTGTAAACAATGCAAATTTAGGTGCCATTGCTCAGAACGAGCAATGGCACCTAAATTTCCATTGTTTACAAAGAAAAATGATTTAACGACTATAAAGACTTTATGGCGACGTGATTAATTTTGGTCAAAAAATACTGATTTTAGTTACAACCGTTTCACACCAAGCCCTCGTCATGTTATCGGAACACGAATCAACGAAGCTATATTTATGTCAAAAGAATCGGAAATTACATATGGGCCAGGCCACGAATACCTGGAGGGTGCTTCCCTTTTTCAGTTTTTATCCGCATTAATTGAATTGAGAACATTCCGATATAAAAGTGACATACTGTTATACACTTCGATGTGATAATTAAAATGAAGCCAAACTATGCAGTGTTCCTGTTATTCAAAATGAAGATGATGCCTGTGCAGCAGACGACTTTTTAAAAACATGGTCAGAAAAGAAGAAATTGCTCAAAACGACCATGTTTTCAACTCTATTCAATAATTGTTCTTTCATGGATTTCTGTGCTTTTGCCTAGACGTTTTCAAAGTCGTCTGTTGCAGATTTTTCTTTTGTATATGGGAAAGGGTTAAATAATTTGCCGATTTTGATAACAAGAGTGTAAAAGGTGAATACTTGGACAAGCCTATACATGCGTACAGTCTCCCTAGAGTTTTAAACGTCCGAATATAAGCAATATATCCCTGCATGCATCTCCTGACAAATAAACTGAAATTGTAACCTGACTTATTTTACTCCAATATAACCTTTAACCCTTTTCAAACAAACATACGCTTTTTGACGCCTCTGCAGCAGGCGACAATTGAAAACTTTGCCTCAATGTTTTCAACTTCTCTTATTAATTTTCTTTCATTTATTGAGAATTTCGACATTTTATACCAGATGTATTTAAAAGTCGTCTGCTGTATATTTGTTGTATGTGGGTAAGGGTTAAAAGCTTCCAAAGTGGACCCCATATCGTTAGACACGGTTTATATCGAGAACTAATCTTTCTGTGCTGGAACGTTTCACGATATCTATCGGGGTCAGGGAGATTTATTTAACATGTTATTGATTATTGGCGCTTTAACGCCGTTTTCAACAATTGTTCAGTCATATCACGGCGGCCAGTTTACCTATATATGTGTTTCCTGACTTTCTCAAACCATAAATCCACACAACAATATTTCCATGTAACTGGCTTCTTTTCCACATAGACTGATAGCCCATTGGTGGAAGACGAATGACGCTTGTGACAATGACTTTTGTAAAACGACGTAAAGAAAATTGGCCCCGAGCTGGGGTTCGAACTCACAACCCCTGGGTTGACAGCCTGCGTGGCTACCGACTGAGCAACTGGGGCTCGTATTGTATTGTTTTGTTTCGTAAAGATAATTAGATTGATATTTAATCGCAAACCTGATATACCACTTTCAAGGCCGCCTACTTTGCATACATCAGAGGGAAAATGTTAACACATGAACTATTGGAATGATAGTTTTGATGAACAGTTGAAACAAGTGTCACAAAATTGCTCGTTTAAGCAATGCCCTCTTGTTGTCATCTTACAGAAATGTGACAAAATTCGCCAGATGTTGCAAGTAGATGAAAAGGGGGTTACCATACAGGATGTGAGTTCGAATCCCGGCTCGGCCAACTTTCTTTCCGAGGATTGACAAAAGTCAATGCGACATGCGTCATTCGTCTTCCACCCAATGGGAAAAGCAGCCAGTTGCTTGGGAAGATTGTTGTGTGGAGTACTGGTGTGAGAAAACCAGGAAATGCATGAGTAGGTGAACTGGCCCGCCGTGATATAACTGAGAAATTGTTAAAAACGGCGTTAAACCCCAATCAATCAATCAATCAATCAACCATACAGGAATGCATGATACCGTATAACGTTTAATTTCGTACTTACGGACGACGTTAGTAAGCTTGTGAACCAAGCGTGATTTTTTTACAAGTGAAATGTATATTCTTTGTTTTCGAAAATGGTAAAATATGAGCCGTTCCGTGAGAAAACCAATATAATGGCCTCTGCGTAATGTATCGATCCAGATCAGCCTACGCAGTCCGCGCAAGTTAATCCGGGCCGACACATTCCGTATCAGGGGGATAGTTGAATTTATTGGAGTTTTACGCCACTTTCAACATTATTTCAGTTATATCACGGCAACAGTTCACTTATTCATGATCCCTGGGGTAAACAAACCAGTACTAGGCTAAACATGTTCCTTGCCCAAAGGCAGTCCACCATGACCGTACTGCCGCGACTGGGGATCGAAACCGGGACGCCCCGGTTTCAAATCCCCGAGGCTAACCAATCGACCACGGCGGATTCTTTTCTTAGTGGGATAGAGATATAGAGTAATGATTCCTGAAACAGAACATACACAAGAGGCGAACCACTGTCTGTCCGGGTTAGCCTGCGCGGCATGCTTAGAGTAATCCGGGACGACACTTAACGCCGAGTCCATAATGTTGGTTTTCTCTCGCGGGACGGCTCATATCTCATTATAGAATGCTTTTCAATTGATAATCAAAACACCCGATATAGTACATAGCGATAAATTCACTGTTTAAAACAGAGAGTTTTTAAGGGTAATGTATAACTCATTGTTATTTTTAAATAATGTACTAAACGCATGTAATAAAACAGAATAAAGTGAAAGGGTGTACTTTTCTCGAAATAGTTGTGACGTTTCAACAGTGCGATACATTTTTTTAAATTTGAAACAGGGCGTGAAGAGAAATATTATGTTAGGGTTATATTCTACATTTCCTGTAATGTGTAAATTCGTCTACGTCAGAGGCAGAAAAAGTCCCAACAAAATTCAGGAAAAACCATTTTGACTCAATATCAGTGGGGTTTTTGAAAACATTGTGGCCATAGGTGAAATTGCTCATAATCTGCAATTTCCTCTTTTGCCACAAAGTTATCATTTCTAGTGTATTCTATATGGGAAAGAGTTCAACCGAATAACACTTCTCTATTTCAGGTCTACCTAGCGAGGTGTATTCAATATGGGAATCGTATCCCTGGAGGTTTGGAAAAGAGTTTTGTATTGTGAAGTCGCTGTGTGTAGAGATGACGTCATATGCCTCCGTGCTCACCATCACTGCGTTCACCGTGGAGCGCTACATCGCCATCTGTAAGCCGTTGATGTCACACAAAATAGCAACCATTTCTCGATGTGTCAAAATGATTGTCTCAATATGGATTGTGTCTTTCCTTTGTGCGCTTCCGTATCCGATACACACGGATCTATTTTTCCTGGTCAAGGACACGAACGACAGCCCAATTGCAGACTCTTTACAGTGTAACATTCCGCCGCCGTATTACAACCTGATGACGTATGTGTTTCAAATATCAACCTTTGTTTTTTTCGTCCTACCGCTGACAATTATTATAGTATTATACACTTTAATAGGATTAGCGCTAAGAAACACAGATTTGGTTAGAACATCGTCGGACAAAGGAAGCGCAAACGGATGTTACGAAAGGAGTCCTTCCTCGATGCCAAGAAAAACAATACTCAGGGTTCTAGGTAGGTTATCCATAGCACTACATGTTTCTCTACAACTTCATGCGAAAACAATGTAACTACATTGTGTTACAATATGTAGTTAGAATCGATTTGCGTGAAGCCTTCGATGTAACATGCCGCATCTTGCATACTAGGCAGAGGTCCAAACAAGGAGGGATATTCGGTTCTTTTTCTCACAATTTCTCTCTTGTTATTAGAGCAAACCATATGTTGTGTATAGGAGTACCCACAACATAGGGTTAGAGATCAAGTAAGGATTTTAAAACATACACAACGCCGAGCTCTGACAAGGGTCGTGTTCCATCGCTATATTATTGACGCGGCGCGGAAGCGCGGTGTCAGTATTGAATAGGTTTTAATGTTGTACCATGGGGTTGCGTAATCGAATAAGGAGAAACCAACATAAGTATTGTAATGAAAAACTCTGTAATATGTTTGGAAAAAAACCCCTTCATGAATCAATAAATTATATTAATTGATTTAAGAAACAATAAGATACAAAATACGTATGTCTTCTACAATTATTACAACACTTTATTTAGACACATTTAATATGTATTTAATAACTTTTCCCCAAGTTCCTAGGCTATTATTTTATAATAGGTTGGCTGGCTTACGGCCTTGACGACCCGATTCATCAAAGCTCACTTTTACCCAACTTCCTAGGCTACGCTTTTTCAATTGTTTGGTTTACGGCCCTGACGATCCGATTCATCAAATGTCAGAAAAAAAGTTTCGATGGATGTTTTTGCCTATTTATAAAATTCTGTTGTATTCTTAAGCTTAAACATTCCTCCCCATACAGTTTTTCATTCAGACCATTGTATTCTTGCTATATGTTGACTATACATGTGAACTTCTTCTCGATTTTGACACAATTATGTCCCTTTTTGGACGGGCAAGGCTTTTTCTCACAAACCACAGATGCTTTCGCTTTAAAACTTCGCAAATTTATTGGACATCATCAATTGACCTTGCATAACAGGTCACAAAACTCTATATCAGATTTTGACACAATTATGCCCCTTTTTGGACCTAGAAATGTTGGTTAAAGTTTTGCATGCAAGGCTTTTTTTCTCACAAACCACAGATGCTATTATTTTGAAACTTCACACACTTTTTGGACATCATTAAATGACCTTGCAGGACAAGTCCTATAACTCTTTATCAGATTTTGATACAAGTATGCTCCTTTTTGGACTTAGACATTGTGGTAAAAGTTTTGCATGCAAGGCTTTTTCTCACAAACCACAGATGCTAGTGCTTTGAGACTTCACACACTTATTGGACATCATCAAATGACCTTGCAGGACAAGTCCAAAAACTCATATCAGATGTTGATACAATTATACTCCTTTTTGGACTTATAAATGTTGTTTAAAGTTTTGCATGCAAGGCTTTTTCTCACAAACCACAGATGCTATTACTTCGAAACTTAACACACTTATTGGACATCATCAAATGACCTTGCAGGACAATTCCAAAAACTCATATCAGATGTTGACACAATTATGCCCCTTTTTGGACTTAGAAGTAGTTGTTTAAAGTTTTGAATGCAAGGCTTTTTCTCACAAACCACAGATACATTTGCTTTGAAACTTCACACACTTATTGGACATCATCGATGACCCTGCAGGACAAGTCCCAAAACTCATACCAGATTTTGACACTATAATGCCCCTTTTTGGACTTTGAAATTTTGGTTAAAGTTTTGAATGCAAGATACTATCATGGTCATATCTCAGTAACCACTAATGATCTTGACTTGAAACTTCTTTCACGTCTTCAGAGGTGTCAGACAGTCAAGTGAGATAACTTGTACTTCATTACACATTATGGCCCATGTTTGAGTTTGACAATTTTGTTAAAGTTTGGCATGCAAGGTACTCTCGTGCACATATCTCATTAACCACTTTTAACTATAAAATCAAAGGGCAAATTGTCGAGCATGCTGTCTTATGGACAGCTCTTGTTTGTTTATATACTCCCGATGTTGTTATCATACTTCTGCTAAACTGGAAGGAGAATAGACTTCCCCATCTCCTTCCAAAGCTTGTGTCACACTTTACTTATAACTAGAGGCATTAAACCTTAAGTTAATATCTGTTAATATTTCAGCACCTATGTTCTTTTTTTATCTAATTGATCTAGTTAGGGCAGATTTAAAACCGTTTATTGAAGAAAATTAAAAAACTTCAGCTTGTATGACATTATAGTTGCAGTCAATGAGAAGCAAATTATACATTAGGCCTTCTTGTTCAAATAATTACATCCTGTTTGTTTGCACAGGTTATTTAAATGTACTGATCTGCATCTGCTTCCTTTAAGTCATGCTTTAAAATCATGCGCGGCATCTTTGATGTTGTGCATCAAAATTCGTCTTGTTACCATTTACATAGGTATTTGTGTGAAATCAGTGGTATTGAAATTCAAGCGTTGACACTGATTGTATGTCTGAATTGCTATAATAAAGAGTTCGTTATTTCTACAGCTAAAGGTTCCAATCAAAGCTCATTTTGTGTTCTCGTTTAACTATTTCTGACGAGTGACGACCTTCGTTGTGTCATTCTTTTAAACAAATATGATGATACGCGGATTACTTGAAAGATCGAGCTGGTATACACATATGAGCCGTTCCACGAGAAAACCAACATTAATGAATCTGCGTAAAGCATCGACCCGGATCAGTCTAAGCATACCGCGAAGGCTTACCCGGACAAACACTTTTCGTTTCCTGTGGATTTTCTGCTTCAGGAATCATTAGTCTATACCTATAATCCTCTGAGACGGAATGTGTCTGCCCGGATTAGCCTGCACGGACTGCGTATGCTGAACTTGGTCGATACATTACGCAGAGTCCATACTGTTGGTTTTCTCGTGGGACGGCTCATATATATAAAGTTTTCAATTGTCGCAAAGTCTAATATTGATTCGCACATGTCTCCGTGTCTACGCTTGTCCCATCAACCACGCAATATAGGTCAAGGACCCAGTACCTTCAAGACATCGAGCATGACAAAAAGTACAACGGTAATACTGACACGTGTCTTTGTATCGGTCATTATGATATCCTGAACTTGGCCAGACTTCACGATACCTTTTGAAACCTGTCATTTCGATAGCTCATTCTGCATGTATTTCTTTGTTCAACCAATTATCGCATGAACATTTGTTAGTCAAGGGGAGTGTTTGTCAGTCAGGACAGAAGACTGTAAAGACTTGGACAAGTACTGACAGTCCGAAGCAAACATCATTGTTTGTCGGCGGCTTTAACTGGATTTATAAGACAGTTGCTAGGGTATTGCCGCATTACTACATGATTATATGACACTGGTTATTTCTGGTTTGTTCGTCCAGATAAACGAAACGATGATGTGACCTTATCGAAGTGAAATAATTATTTGAATGAGACAAAAACTGAAAAACCTCGAAATTGAAGCTACAAACATCTGTACTTTGTTCCTCTTATACATATATTTGATGTATATTGTGTGCTATTATTGGTAGGCCTTTATACATGCATTAGGTTTTTTATTGAGACATTTCGGTGGATCATTTTTCTCGTAACGAGCAGATTGTCAGATTTATATAAGATAAACTAAATGTATATTTACCCAATTTCTACATAATGTATTCATTTATCCTTCATATCAAGAGATTCTTGGAATACATTATACCTATGTTGTTGTTGTGTGTTGTAAAACGCAACGTTCAACAATTTTTCACTTATATCACGGATTTACCTGGGTAAGTTACCAGTACTACTGGTTTATTTATCCTGATACCAGCCAGTCAGTCGTAATGCTAACCTTATAACAATGAGAGCCAAGGAGGCTGCCATTATTACAATTTTAAGGTATTTGGTATGATCCGGCCGGGGATTGAACCCTCGCCCTCCTGCACCCGATGCGGACGCTTTACAACACCACCACCGAGGCGGTATTTGACATATCAGATTTTGACACAATTATGCCCCTTTTTGGACTTAGAAATGTTGGTTAAAGTTTTGCATGCAAGGCTTTTTCTCACGAATCACAGATGCTATTACTTTGAAACTTAACACACTTATTGGAAATCATTAAAGGACCTTGCAGGACAATTCCAAAAACTCATATCAGATTTTGACACAGATTTCGTTGAACCAATAACATATCTCGAACAGTTTAATTGAAGTAAAAATAAAATATATTTGTACCCGTTACAATACAGATATTGTGATAGCAGTAACTTATTCTATTTTAATACTATATTAGTGATAGTTTAAAGGGAATAGCACACACTATGTTGGTCTAAATATTATTTAACCCTTTCTTACATATAGACACTTTCAGACGCCTCTACAGCAAAGGACTTTTGAAAACACTGTTGAAAAGGTGAAATTGCTCATGATGAGCAATTTCACCATTTGCCACACTGTTTTCAACTCTATTTAATAATAAAACTGTCATTTAATGGAGATTTTTCACATTTTTGTCTAGGTGTTTTCAAAGTCGTCTGCTACAGATTTGTTGTATGCGGTAAAGGGTTATGCTTAAGGTACCATAACTAGTTGTTAATGTGATTGTAATTGCAAACATGCAAACATTGGTAATTGAACGTGAAAAGAAAAACAGTTTAGGCATTTGATCGAGGCTCACCTAGGAAAATTGTCTGTGATATAAACTATAAAGATGAAAATGACAATGATCTTTAACCCTTTCCCACATTCATCAAAACTGCAACAGACGACTTTGAAAACATTTACTCAAGATCTGGAAAGTTTCTAGAAATAAAGTTTTACTTACTTATAAAAAAAAGTTGAAAACATTGTGGCAAAAGGAGAAATTGCTCGTTTTTAGCAATTTCTCCTTTTGTGATAATGTTTTCCAAAGTCGTCTGTTGTAGATGAGTCAAAATTCGTCTATAGGTGGGAAAGGGTTAACCCCACCTTACATTCAGTCTTTATCTGATTAATCCTTAGCAGACGACTTTTGAAATCATTGTGGCAAAAGAAGAAATTGCTCTTCATGGTCAATTTCTCTTTAAGTCACAATATTTACAACTTTACACAATAATTGATCTTTCATTTATACATATTTCCCTATGTTTGACTTAATGTTTACAAAGTCGTCTGCTGCAGACATATGGGAAAGTGTTTTTGACAAATAAATCATTCGTCAAATATTTGTTTTAAAACTTCCCTGTTTGTCATTCCGACTTATTTTGAAATATGCTATATTCAGCAAACAACAAATTCGGTAACACTGTGTATGTCTTTTTGAAGTAGAAAACGGGAAACAAACAACATATTTCGTAATTAGAGAGCGTGTGTTACCAAAAGCGATTTAGACAACGGATCGAGATCGACATTCTTAGTTTAAAGATGCATGTCCATGCGTTTGCGTTCGATATAGAATAATAATAAACAGTTTTTCAATCAAAAAATTGGTTTGAAAAAATCTGGACGAGAATCGGCCTTACATTTATCTACGGTAAAGAAGACTGGGACTATGTTTATTGGCCAATACAGATGAAATGAGGCCACCATTGCCGTCTTTTTATGAGATGCAGAACTCTTTCGTACTTTATTTCATTGTTTTTGGTTTAGGTCTTTTTATATTAATCTATAGATGTTTATACAAATTTACTGTCGAAATATAAGCTTGCAATTTCATTTAACAGACACTAACAGTTAAGTATGATACTGGAGATGAGCAACCAGAACAAATATTTAAATGATTTAAAACACATCTGTTTTGGTAGATAACTCTTCTAAGTTTACTTTTTATATATTAATAGATTGCATACTGAATGCATCAGTTGGTCAAGTACATTCAATTAATAGAAAGCCATTGTACAGTCATTAATGTTCATGGTTGTATTATATAGATATATTGGAAAAAATGTTCATTGAAAAATGTACCATGTGGACCGAACGATATATTCGGAGTTGGGGTCAAAGCGCCTTCCGGCCTGATGCAGCATTACTTGTCTGTCATGGTGGGAATGTCTTTTAAAATAAATAGTTTTATATGAACCCGCAATTCTATCTTTGGTACTTTCAATGCTTTGATTCTTTTTTATTACGTTTTTTTTTCTTCAAAGGCGTGGATCGTATTCGTGGCTTTAACTGAAATCTCCAGTCATACATTTGTTACACATTGACCGTTATCATGCAAAATCAGGTCATGTTGCGTGCCTGTTTCGTGATCAAGTTAAAGTGCACGTGCGTGACACCTGCCGTGCTACACTTACATGTGTATGTCACATCTATAGAGACGGACGACTCTGCTAAAACTATGCGTATTTACAGGCTCTGCGGGGGTCTTCACATTGACGCAGATGTAACACGAACCGTTATCGTCAGGCGCGATTCATTAACCCTTTCTCACACAAAAATATCTGCAAACGTTACTGGTAACACATAAGATATCTCTTTAATTAACCCTTTCCCTCATATAGACGCTTTCTGACGCCTCTGCTGCAGACGGCTATTTGAAGACATAGTGACAAAAGAAGAAATTGCTCAAAACGAGCAATTTCTCCTTTTGACACAATGTTTTCCACTTTTTGTCATAGGTTATCCATTCAATTATAGAGATATTACATTTTTTGACAAAATATGTTCAAAGTCGTCTGCTGCAGAATTGTCGTATGAGGGAAAAGGTTAAATGAAAGAGTAATTATTGAATAAAGATGAATACATCGTGGGAATTATGAACAATTTCTCCGTTGGCCACAATGTTTCCAAAGTCGTCTGCTATAAAGGCGTCCGAAAGTTTTTGTATGTGGGAAAGGGTTAATAAAATCTCTTCGCTTCATGACATAATGATAAAAATAGCCGACTGACATCATTTTGATTGTGCAATAACCAGTAAATCCCCACTTCAAATGAATGCTTTATTGTTACTTTATTGATGTACGGGTTCTCTCGCAAGTTCTTTTTTCTAACAATTTATTCCCTGACATTTGTAAGACGAACTTCTCAGCTTGATTAATCTCACCCAATTCTTAATATACTAGATTGTTATACCCTTCTTAATTGAAACTAAATTCATAAAATGATAAACAACTCGTATGCAATAAATATAGCCGTGATTCTAAGAGAAACGGCAATAAGAACAATTGAAATTTGAAGTTTGAATTTTTCATAGAATGTTAAAGTAGTATTTTGCAATTTTAACTGAGTCAAATGTTACTCAAATCAGGAGAAGGATTAACGCTTTCCCACATATAGAAGCATTTTTACGCCTCTGCAGCAGACGACTTTTAAAAATACTTTGTGACAAAAGAAGTCATTTTCTCACAATATTTTACTGATGTTCAATAATTAATTTAATAAGAGTTATTCCCTATAACTACTTAGATGACTTCATTGTCGTCTGCTGCAGATGTGTTGAATGTGGGAAAGGATCAAGTAATAGAATTATCCCGCCATGTGGCTATTTTCACGCTGCCTTATATTGCACGGGACAATCATTTCTACTTTTATTGTGTCCAATTCATCACTATAAGAAAACATTTGTGCCACACCAGACCATTAGGGGCATTGACGCACTCTATTATGTTCTCACACTAAGTAAACAAAGGTTTTCCCACATACAGACGCTTTCTGATACCTCTGCAGCAGACGCCTTTTGAACAGATTGTGAGAAAAGGAGAAAGTGCTCTAAACGCGCAATCTCTCGTTCTGCCATAATGTTTTTAACTTAAATCTATAATTGAAATAAGACCATGCCTTCTTTCGCTGGTAATAGTGAAATCCATCCCAGATTAAAAAAACACCCGCCTAATATGGTCAATTTCGGCATATTGGTTCCATATTATCTAGGGCCAATCCACTAACGTACTTGGGGTGACAACGCAGTTGGGAGGAGTGTCCATCGAAACTAGCCAAATGCATTATTTCTAAGTTATTATAAGCCATAGTCCGGAAAATGTGCCGTCTTCATCTTCTAGATACCATATACATCGTTAACCACAGACAACGGCATTTGAAGCTGTATATGCATCTGCGGAACGGTTATTCGAAAAGTTATTTACTTTACAATATTCTACATAGGAGGAAGTTATGGTAGAAGAAGAGTTTGCTTTTTTTATTTAGAAAAGGTCACGATGATAGCCATACGTTGAAGATTGATAAGAGGGATGCCGGTTTCATGACATTGGCTGGTGGGTGCTTTAGTGGCAAAACTGAACTGAGAATTATTGACAAAGGCACAGAAGTTAACGCATAGTACTTTGCTGTTAAAAAAGGTTCGTAAACCGTTTTAGAAAGAGATAAAGCCATTACCTACCCTGGAGATAATTCAAAGGACATAACGTACCACCAATATTCCGCGTCAGACCATACAGCGGAAAATATCATTCAAAACACTTAAAGTGTGAAGCATATTGCACTCACAGATGGATGCCGAAGTCACCCGATACAGCGACAATGGACCTTTGAATCTAGAGGATATTGACACGCAGTTTACAAAAGAAAAAATGTCAGCACCTTAACAGGCCTCAAAAGTGCACTGAAAGATGAGCGGAGGAAATTTGTACAAGAAACTATAAATAAGACATCGGCATCTTGGCCGAACATTATAGAATGATATATACTATTGTTATGGAGCTCAAATTGAACAATTGTTGCAATAACATCGAGGGCTTGGCGTGAAACGGTTGTAACTAAAAACCTATTTTGAAAACCCTGGTTCAGGGGCAATTTTGAGCCCTTTGTAAACAATGCAAATTTAGATGCCTCAGAACGAGCAATGGCACCTACATTTACATTGTTTACCAAGAACAATGATTTAACGCTCATAAAGAATTTATGGCGAGGTGATTAACCTTGGTAAAAAAGATACTAATTTTAGTTACAACCGTTTCACGCCAAGCCCTCGACATGTAAATATAGTAGGTTTTGTAGTATTTTCAAAGTGTTCAATGAATGAATGAATGGTGTTTTAATTCCCGTCGACAACTAAGGTCATTATGGGCGCTTAATAATTTACTTACTGTAAATGGTGAAATAATTAAAATTGAAACATAAACAACAGTCTATTAGACAAAACAATCAAACATGATGTATGCGATACTTAAACAAAATATAAAATAACATGTAAGCCAAATAAGATATAGGCAAACAAGCCCAACATTACTATGTAATACTTAACATAAAGATAAATAAAATCTGAGAAAATGTGGAACAGGATCAGTAAGAATAATGAATGTGCAGAAGCACGATTTAAGAAATGATCATATCTTATTAAAAATATTAATTTCCCTAAGGAAATCAAATAAAGTTCAGGTTTGACAGACTGCAAGAGCTGACGCATACTTTGAGCCTTGTAAAACCTGTCACGTATAGGTGTGAAATCAGCACAATCAAGAAGAATGTGCTGTACTGAAAGTTGAGTAAAACATGGAATACATTGAGGAGCTTCCTCTCCTTTCAGTAAGTATGCATGCGTTAACCATGTGTGTCCAATGCGTACACGGGCAAGAACAATTTCTTCACGACGAAAGGATATCAACGCTGGCAGCCACTCACCAAGCACAGGCTTTACTGAGTGGAGTTTATTATAAATTTGGTCATTCCAGTCACTTTGCCAAAACTCGCGAAATCAAAACATTGATTAAAGGTTTAAAATCAAAATAAGGCAATATATCTTGTGAAAGAGCAGATTGTGCAGCCCTATCTGCTCTTTCATTACCTATAATACCTATGTGACTGGGGATCCAAAAAAAATACAACATTCGATGTGGCACAAATATATGATAGTTTAGACAGGAGATTAACAACAAGAGGATTTATAATTTTCTCATTCTGAAGTGCCTGCACAGCAGATAATGAGTTGGTAAAAATAATATACCGCCAATAACCTTCGGATTTAATGAAGTCAAAAGCTAAATGTATTGCCTTTAATTCGGCGGAGAAAACAGAAGAATTATCTGGTAGCCGAAATGTTATCACATCGCCATCAGGACCTGCGTCAGCAGCTGCCAGTTTGCCATCCTTAGAACCATCTATATAAATACGCTCAAAGTTAAAATATGTATCTTTAATTTACATATATTTGGATTTAAAAAACAATAGGATATGTGCAGGCCTTTTTATCGGTCGCAAGATCATAAATAAAGGATGGTTTATTTAGAGTCCAAGGTGAGTATCGGAAATCTCCTGCTTCGCGATGTTGTTGAGATCAACATCAAGCTTAGCGACTTCTGGACCGTAACGTATACCAAAAGGCTGTATTACCCGTTCCTTCTTTAAAAATAATTCCCTGTATAAAGGGTTAAAAACAAATCTATGAGTGGGATTTGAAGGATTAGACTTAAGTTTTAACAAATACTGCATAATTAGTTTTTGTCGGCGTAAATATAACGATGGTTTTATTGGTTTCTGCATAGAGGTTTTTGACGGGTGATGTTCGAGAAGCGCCCAGTGCTAGCCGTAAACCATGGTAGTGAATGGTATCAGGTGTTGCAATGTATGACGTTCGTGCTGAGCCATACACAATACATGCGTAGTCTAATTTAGATCGTATTAATGACCTGTAAAGTTCAAAGTGTTCAAATAAAGGTTGAACGCCTCTCGTAGAGATTTTGTTATAGTTTTGCTTCGATGATTTCAAAGTCGTCTGCTGTAGATGTGTTGTTTGTAGGAAAGGTTTAAAATGCCTAGGCAAGATTAAGGCTAGTCTTTGTTCAAGAATTCCTATGTTATAACCCTTTCCCATATATAGATACTTTCTGGCGCCTCTGCAGCAGCCGACGTTTGAAAACATTGTGACAAGCGGGTTCTGCCTTTTGGATTTTACCACACAAACGGCGCGAGTATTGGTTACGTCTCGAGGAAGCAGACATCGAGCGTGATTTATATAAGCTGACAGCTTGTTTCTCAATCGATGTAAACTAATCAAGTTTTAGCTAAGGACGGTTCTAGAATGACTGAGTCTTTGTTCAGAATTAGCCGAGCCCCAGTAGATCAGTCGTTAGCGACGCGGGCTATCAATCCAGGAATTGTGAGCTCGAACTCCAGCTCGGCCAGCATTGTTTCCAACGTTTGATAATTTAAAAGTCACCGTGACAAGCGTCATATGTCTTCCACCAAAGGACTTACAGTCTATAAAGCAGCCAGTTGCTTGAAATTACTGTTGTTTGGAGTACTGGTGTGAGATAGCAGGAAACACATGGGTAGGTATATAGGCCGCCGTGATGTGACTTAATTATTGTTGGAAACGGCGATAAACCTAAATCAATCAAGAGGTTCAAATAAGCTGCGTCGTTACTGTTCGTATATGGTCATCCAAGGAACATTTTTGGCAAATTATTTTCAAATATGGCCACTGATTTTGTGCAAGAAGATTTTGTATTCTCACTATATATTCAACTAAGGAAAACAGGTCCCATCCCTGGCAACCATGTTTATCAACGAATCGGAACAAATTAAACAATCTTGGTAGATGGTCACCAAAGGAAGATTTGTGCCACATTATTTTCTTATCTTGCAAGTGCTTTTGTACAAGAAGACCTTTTAAGTTCTCACTATTTATTCATATAATTAAAACAAGCCCCGCCCTTTGGTGGCCATGTTTTTCAGCAGATCGGAATAATTTTAACAGTCTTGGTAGAGGGTCACACAAAAAATCATTTGAGTCAAATTAATTTCAAATTGGCCAAGTACATTTGGACAAGAAGATTTTTTCACCTATACATGTATAACGAATGTAAGATCAACCCCATCACGGCTAGTTTTTCAACGGAAAATATAGTCTGAACAATCTTAGTAGAGGGTCATCCAAGAAACATTTGTGCAATTTTTTTTTTTTTAAATCGGGTCTGTACTTTTGGTCCTTTTCCCCTTTTTTGATGCCAAAGTTCTTTATGGAATTATATTTAATACAAATTAGATCCAGTTTAAACTAACATACGGGGTTCAATGATTTATCGTTTATGATCCGGTTTTTAAAGGCATAGATAAAACGTTATTATACAAAACTTGCAGAAGGCCTATATGCAGCGATTCCCGGCGCTCCTGGTCGCGGATCAATAAGATTTAATTTACGCGATAAACTCGCCGACTTGTTTTGATTCAGATAGATACCAATTAGGAGATGCTAGATAGAGACTTTGATTCAATCCTTGTCCACATGCAGACGATTGTTTACACATCTGCAGTAGCCGAATTTTGAAAACATGGTGACAAAAACAGAAAGTGATCATATTATAAGCCGTCCCACGAGAAAACCAACATTGTGGACTCTGCGTAAAGTATCGACCCGGATCAGCGTAAGCATGCGGCGCAGGCTTACCCGGATAGACACTTTTCGCCTCCTGTTGATTTTATGTTTAAGGAATCATTACTCTATACCTCTATCCCAATGAGACGGAGTGATTCAGCCCGGATCAGTCTGCGCGGACAGCGCAGGCTGATCTGGGTCGATACATTTCGCAGAGGCCAATGTTGGTTTTCTCGTGGGACGGCTCATATTATAATATCCTTCTTTGGATACAATATTGTCAAACTTTTTTGACTAGAAACATTTCCGTTTATAATTAGACATATTCAATAGTTTTGCCTATCTTCTGTTGAAGATTTGTTGTACACGAGAAAGGCTTAATGCATTTTACGGAAATCAGATGATATCTTGCTAACATAAACATTGAACTCAAAATTTAATGCATTTTACTTGTAACAAATTCTACAGGTATTCCCCGATTGCCACTGGATAAGTCAGTCATATATGTCTTCAAACAGTTGGATAGAAAATTGGAAGTTTAATTTTTGAATCACTTTTTAAGAAAAAATGTGGAAATATGAGAAATTGTTTGTTAGACACTTTCTACTGGTTGAATATGCTTTAAAAGTGGTCAGTATCGGAGAGAAAAAAGTAGTTTTAAACAACGATGTTAGTTTCTATTAACTTTTCATTCTTTTCTCGCAATGTTACTATTATATGCCATTATTCCACACTGATCGTCTCGACATCGATTAACCCTGAAACTCTCGAGGTCGGCCTGCAGACTACATGTACTTGTTTTCACTATATAGTCAAACCTCTGCAAAAGACCACCTTGGAACAGCAGTTCCCCGTATATAGCAACCACACTTTTAGTTTCCAAATCTGCATAAAGACCCTGCAATTACAGACCGTAGTATTGTGTTTCCATGGGTGGTCTTTATACGCAGGTTACACTGTATACTCAAACACTTTTTTAACCCAACACTTTGGATTTTTACTTTTAGTTACTTATTTGGAATATCATAATGTATATTGGACAAAAAAATACAACGATGGACGATGGACGATGGCGTAATGTATCGACCGAGATCAGCCTGATCAGTCCGCGCTGGCTTATCCGGGCCGACACATTCCGTCTCAGAGGGATTGAGGTATAAAGTAATGATTCTTGAAACAGAAAATCCACAGGAGGCGAAAAGTGTCTGTACGGGTTAGCCTGCGCGGCATGCTTAGGCTGGTCCGGGGTTGATCCTTTACGCATAATGTTTGTTTTCTCGTAATTCGGCTCATATGTCTTTTCTATGAAAAAGTAACAATAGTTACAATCGGAACTGAATACATTAAACTGTAAAATGTCAAACATCAATATCCAGTTTGACTGCAGTTTTGTCCCAATGATTGCTTTGCAACTGTGCCAAATGCAGTCTTTCCGCAGCTCTATCCTGACGAATGGATGCAATGTTTCTACGAGTGCGTCTGCGTCCGTCGGTAGATTTGAGTTAGTCTTTGAGTAAGCTAACACTAGACAAAATATCAGAAAATTCTCTCCGTTATATATAATCAGAGGATACGTCTTTTGTTTATGGTTCTGACGTCGCTACACAAGTACAAGCAACTGGACAACTAGATTAATCTCACCTCAGATTAGGCTATGGAGTTTATTGATGGGACGAAAAAGATTTAAAAAAACCCAAACGTTTTATAGTAGATGAGTTCCAGCAAGGAATGACATAGCTTTCTATTTGAAATTCCACTTTGTACCACCCCGAACGACACGTTCTCTGTGTTGTTTTATCAAAGGGCGCATCGGAAATGAAAGTACTTACATTTATGTTGATACGCATACCAGTCACTTCAGTTTGACTTGGATTGGTTACATTTATGTTGATACGCATACCAGTCTCCTGAGATTTGACTTAGATTGGTTACATTTATGTTGATACGCCTACCAGTTACCTCAGATTTGACTTGGATGGTTTACATTTATGTTGATACGCATACCAGTCACCTCAGATTTGACTTGGATGGTTTACATTTATGTTGATACGCATACCAGTCTCCTCAGATTTGACTTGGATGGTTTACATTTATGTTGATACGCATACCAGTCTCCTCAGATTTGACTTGGATGGTTTACATTTATGTTGATACGCATACCAGTCTCCTCAGATTTGACTAAGATTGGTAACGCCTTTCTCCAATATAGACGCCTCTGCAGCAGACGGCTTTTTGAAAACATGTTGCCAAAAGAAGAAAAATTGCTCAAAACGAGCAATTTCTCCTTTTGACATCATGTTTTCAACTCTATTCAATTATTGAACTTTCGTTTAAAGGGAGTTTTTATTTCATTCGAGTTTGTTTTCAAAGTCGTCTGCTGCAGATTTGACGTATGTGGGAAAGGGTTAAGTAGGGACAAGACAGTTAGATGTGCACATGCGCATACAAGCATGACGTTCGCGTATATTTCGGGTCGGGTAGAAAACACGTCTGATGGCCGACTTAATTTATGGGAAAACTTTCTGTGGTGGAATTGAAATAAAAACAAAAATGAGTATATGTATTAACGGCTAACTATACTTTGCGGGACGAAACGGAACGGAACGGAACAACCATTGGGGCACCACAAGTGACAAAGACGAATTTTTCTATACGTAGTTTTTAATATAAGTTAGATCGTCTTTTCTGTATGCATTGGTATACGCTTTATAATGTGGTAGTTAAAACACTCATTATATAAGTTTTTAAATTTCAGGATTACGGTAAATATACGTTTACAAAATGTTGTTTCGTTCCGTTCCGCAAAGTAAAATTATCCCCTAGGTTAATGATATTTTGCGGAACAGTACCGAACAAGATTTTTTTCTTTTCAATCTGATTATTTTCATTAATTCCAAGGATAATAATGATATAGTAATATCTGGTACAGGGCGTGTACACTTACAAATCGAAATAAAAGGGTTATATCTACAAGAAAGTGGGATTTCAGAATTTAATACTTACGATAGTCACAACGATTTTTTCTGTTGCTATTACATTTTATTTGAGAAAAATAAACCATAATTTAAAGGCAGTGTTTTTGTCTTATAAATTATGTCAAATTGCACGGTAAAACCTCACTGGAAACAGTCTTTGCGTGGCTTCAAGTATGTTAAATGACATGTCAATTATCCGTTGCAATGCATTGGCAACATATGTGAAACAATTTGAACAGCATTTTCGTATGTTTATAAGGGCGTTTGCATTAACTTCGTTTCATTTCTAGAAGGTAGTAGTTAAAATACACATTGTATACGTTTTAATATTTCAGCATTACGGTCAATATACGTTTACAAAATACTGTTCTGTTCCGTTCCGCAAATTATCATTATCCTTTAGGATAATGATATTTTGCGGAACGAAGCCGAACAAGATTTATTTATTTTGAATTTGATTCATTTCATTAATTACATGGATAATAATACTATAGTAATATCTGGTACAGGGCGTGTACACTTACACATGAAGATAAAAGTGTTATATCTACAAGAAAGTGGGTATTTAGAAAACTTAATACATACGACAGTCACAACGATTTTTCGGCGATAGCTGATTAACCTGGGTTTTGACTTAGATGTTAAACAAATGATCTTGATTGTAGACCAATCAAATGTTATATTTAATGAATAATGTCGAAGAAATAAAGGAGATGAAACGTTTTGATTGGTTTATAGTTAAGTTGGCCTACGAGAGGCACTAATAAGGTGAAGTTTTAAAATGAAATGTTCTGCATACTCACTTTAATTGTTTTCCTTAAAAAATAAATTTCTGTAAACAAAATCAGTAAAACGTATGAAATATTATATATTTAAGAGCAAAATATTAATTATTTTTGAAATATGATAAGTTTTCAGTTATTTATCGTCAATTGAAATGTATACACCTCTTGCGAGCCTCGCGTAATCTCCAGTCATGTGATGGGGTACTCTCGGCATTGATAATCTATTTATAGAAACTGAAGCTGGATATAGATTGCCGATTAGCCTTTGGTAAACACATAGATTATTGTTATGATTTAGTAGTTGATACTGGGGTAAAGATATAAACAAGTTAATTCCATCGTTTCCGTTTAGTATTTAATAATTTCCGAGAGTGTTTTGGCTGACACGTGGTTCTAAAAAGAAAGAGATAAAAAAAAAAAAAAACGCGCAAGCTACACTCGATTACCGATTCTATATATTTTAAAGAACAATGTTCTAATCGAACAATGTTCCAACTGGTTTACGATTATAATGCATTACCAGTTAGTTACCGTCTATATGTTGGAAAGGATTATAGCCCAAAATAGTTCGAGTGTCGCACTGTATGATGAATACAATGAGAGTTTGATATGTTTCAATCTGATTTTAGAAACAAAATGCCCGATGTATTGATAAGCTTTAGAAACGGACTTAAGGAACTGTTCAATGCCATTTCTGCAAATTGTAAAATTAAGTTTCGCATTCTGTTATATGGTATATCACATTTCTCATTTTCCGTGAGGTTAAACAAGTTTGTCTACTGCAAATGCGTCAAGTCAAATGTCGTCTGTAACAAAGTAGGTGTAGTCATTTTAAATACATAATGTATAAAACATACAAGAGTTGCTGCAATACAAGAGTCGTGGGAATCAGTATTTTATGGCTTAAGAAGTACTGTTTGATTCCCGCTTTTAAATATATGATATAAATAAATGATAACAATAGTTTTTTAGTTAAATACGTAAAACGAAAACAAAAATACCTTTTCCCAACGTGTTGACATCGATCTCCCAAAATTATTGTAAACATTTGTCTGCGCATGCGGGTCCTTTTTTTCCCGCATAGTATATATCGCGGTTACTGCCTGGATGGGTGACCTGCGATGGCTTAACGCCGGTACACGTTATAAATGGTGACAGCGGTGGGAGTTGTTAACAAACTATGGTTTTAATTTACATTTTAATTATAAAAAAAATTCTCGCATATAAATAGAAATGGTTCACTAATCTTAATCTTCAATTTCAAACTCGAACGAGAACCAGTCTAGTGACGAACTGCTACGGAAATATCCGAGAGCTGACGGAAAAATACGGCGCATGCGCGACCAAGACGATTAACACGGCGCATGCGCAAGCCCATTGCACCAGTGACATTTTTTTCACAACCAACATATGCACCGGTGCTTATGCACCGGCGCAATAATGTGAGAGATTTGTTTTCTGCTGCATATTTGTTGTATGTGGGAAAGGGTTAAATAATGATGTCGAATGCTTGTCTGTCTGTATGTAGCCTGACATAATGGATAGGATTCGAGAAGTGGCGTAAGTTCAGAACAAAGTCATTTTATAGGAACGCGTCAGAAATGACTGGCTGATTAACCTTTTCCCACCTATAACAAATCTGCAGCAGACGACTTTTGAAAACATATTGGCAAAAATATAAATTATATCCGTAAATAAGAGTTAAATTATTTAATAGAGTTGAAAACAGTGAGGGTGAAATTGATCATCAATGTTTTCAAAAGTCGTTTGCTGCAAATGTGTCTGAATGCGTCTGCAAGTAGTAAAGGGTGATATCAGAGTAGATATATCCGCTCGCAACAAACATGCATTTTATCACGGCGTGGTTAAGAACCCTATTTCGACTAGCGCTTGGAACCAGTGAACCTCATGGTGATCCCGTCAAGTCTCGTAACGTACGAGATATGTTCTGGTTAATATCTTTTAAGGTCACGAAATGTGATCAAAGTCCCGATAGACCTACGCATTAATGAAACTACTTTGATTTGGTACCAATTTCCTGCCAAAAAGTAATTTCTTAAATGCGACATTAAGTCTGGGTTGAGTTGAGAATCGTTTGGTTTGTTGAACAATACGATATCTGGGAAACATAAAATACTACAACGAGAGGAAAATAATAATATTGTTGGAATTCCAGTAATGTAAACATTTTCGCAGTGTCTGTGAATATCCTTTATACATGTAGTGCGGTTAGATGGCGATCTATATCGAGGGCCTGGCGTGAAACGTTTGTATCTAAAATTGGTATTTTTTTTACCAAGGTTAATTACCTCGCCATAATGTCTTTATAAGCATTAAATCATTTTTCTTGGTAAAAAATGGAAATTTAATTAGGTCATCTAAATTTGCATTGTTTACAAAGGGTTCAAAATCGCCCCTAAACCGAGTTTTCAAAATAGGTTTTTAGTTACAACCGTTTCACGCCAAGCCCTCGATATAATGTATAATTGTTTTCTGCGTTTCAATACTCTACAGTTTTGCATATATTTATGTATAAAATAGTACATCATCGGAGATCTTAAATTGCGATTTGATGGAGGAATACGTGGAGTCTGTTTGTTTGTGCCTTTTATAAATATTGCCTTAAGTGTATCAGTGTATACATATGTATTGGAAGCTTTTAAAAAAATTTTTTTTTTAAAATACTTCTTTAAAAAAAGACGTCTTTGCAGCAGATAATCTGTGACAACGTTGAGGAATAAGACAAAAATGTTCCTTATTTCGCAGCTTTCTACTATGAAAACAAGTATTAATCATTTCCAGATTTTACAATTTCTGTTTCTGATATTCATAAATCATAATAATCTAAAATATATGCCATCAACAGTTAATAGAATCTTTTCGCATACCGCGTGTTTCACGATTCTCTGTGGTTATTGCAAAGCTATAATTGAGCCGTCCCGCGAGAAAACCAACATTGCGTAAAGTATTGAACCGGATCGGCCTAAGCATGCCGTGCAGGCTTACCCGGATAGACACTTTTCGCCTCCTGTCGATTTTCTGTTTCAGGAATCATTACTCTATACCTCTATACCCCTAGGACGGAATGCGTCGGCCCGTATCAGTCTGCGCGGACTGTGCATACTGATTTGGCTCGAAATATTACGCAGAGGCCATATTGTTTATTTTCTCGCGGGACGGCCCAATTGATAACCTGCTAGAAGACCGATGTCTCGATCGGACAGAATTCCAATTTTATATGAATGAAACATGATTTAAGTTGTTTCATTTCTTCAGATCAGTGCGAAATGTTTCTCACCCTCCAAAGGAAAGGTGGGAGATCAACGGATGGTAATACAAATTGGTGTCAATATATTTTTTCCATTGTCTAAGAAATACGAATATATCGAGAAAGTAACGTCATGTCTCGCTCTCTTATATTATCCTTAGACCTAAATACGGCTTAGTCGGACTGTACTGGCCTGTCGTTCACATTTTTCTTAAAGCTCAACTATACGCTTTCTGACACCTCTGCAGCAGACGACTTTTAAAACCTTTGTGGCAAAGGAGAATCTTCTTGTGACCTGTATCTAAATTAACCCTTTCCCTCATATAGACGCTTTCTGACGCCTCTGCAGCAGACGGCTTTTTGAAAACATAGTGACAACAGAAGAAATTGCTCAAAACGAGCAATTTCTCCTTTTGCCATAATGCTTTCCACCTTTAGTCTTTCTTTCATATATTTTCCAGAGACCTGCATATGGCTTAGTCGGACTGTAATGGCCTGTCGTTCACATTTTTTTAAAGCTCAACTATATCCTATGCTGTTGGCACTAATATCAAATTTCTTCGCGAGACGATTATCTTAATTCAAAAGAAACAGATGGCTTTAGGGTCAAATAAAGGGATTCAGAACATAAAATGCCTCATTGTCCTAGATCTCAGGCTCCTAATTTAGAAACCTTGAATCTGTGTTCAAGTATCTGATTGGTCAGAAACACATTCCTTCATCAAATTGACCAATATTGACCAATCACGTCAAGATTTGAACATCGAGTTGGTTTCTGAACACAGAAAACGTGTTTTAAGTTTTATAGTTTTGGGGCCTAGTTTCCGTCAGTTCAGTGGTCGATGCTGTGGCGTTCTTTCGTGTCCTAGAACTTTCCATTTTTCTAAAAGTATTTACACCCGCTGGGTCTGGGTTGAAGCTGCATTGTTCGTGAATTAGTCTAATACACATTCTTACGGACAAGTTTGACAATCATGGTAGTGAACTCGGAATCAAATCTATAGAAACATGACGGCGCAAGGATAGCGCAGTTAAGATGTGGACTTCGTATAGAGACAGGCCGTTTACTTTGTTTTACCCTTTCCCACATATATACGCATTTACTTCTCTTTTCTTAAATCAAATCGTCTTTTATTTTAATAATTTCCATATTTGAGCCGTCCCACGAGAAAACCGACAGTATGGACTCTGCGTAATGTATCGACCCATATCAGCCTGCGCAGGCTAATCCGGGCCGACACATTCCGTATTAGGTAGATAGAGGTATAGAGTAAGGATTCCTGAAACAGAAAATCAACAGGAGGCGAAAAGTGTCTGTCCGGGTAAGCCTGCGCGGCATGCTTTAGTCGAGCCGGGTCGATACTTTACGCAGAGTCAACAATGTTGGTTTTCTCGCGGAAAGGCTCACTTGTCTATAAGATTTTCTCGTTTTCGATTAAGGTTTTTTACGAGGGAAGGGTTAATCATCATGCTTGAGTTCAATTATTTTTAAAACATTTATCCGATCAATTTGTACGAATGATGGCACGTTCAATCACACGTTTATGTTTATATTCGTGAAAAAATATATTTGTGTGACTAATTAGCCGTACGTAAATTATCAAATAATATTGATTATCAAATTAAGAAAGTATACAATAAATTGCTTAGTGTAAAAAGGACAGAATGATAAACAATTTATTTGCTTGCCCTATTTGAGCGGTGGTCTGCGTACACCAATATTACCCCTTTCCCTCATATAGACGCTTTCTGACGCCTCTGCCGCAGACGACCTTCTGAAAACATTGTGACAAAAGAAGATCTTGCTCAAAACGAGTATTTTCTCCTTTTGCCACAATATTTTCAACTCGATTCAATTTTTAAACTTCCATTTTCAGAAATTGTTCATATTTGTGTGGCAATGGTTTCAAATTCGTCTGCTGCCGTCAAATCTGCAGCAGATGGCTTTGAAAACATTTAGACAAAAACCTTAAACATATCCATTAAAGATAGCTTAATCGTTAAATGAAGTTGAACACATTGTGGCTAAACGATAAAATACTCATAATATGCAATTTTACCTTTGGCCACAATGTTTTCAAAAGTCGTCTGCTGCTATTGCATCAAAATGCGTCTGCATGTGGGAAAGAGTTAATCTCATTAGAACCTTCGCTCGCTCGCATATACACGACTATGTTGAGTATCAATAGACGAGGGATTTAATAACATGAAAAACGCCCCTTATCTAGTGATCTGGTTCCCTATTTTGCAGTGGCCGTGGTTGTGGCGTTTTTCGTGTCCTGGGCCCCGTTCCATTCTCAGAGACTACTGACTGTGTACAACAGGAACTGGACGCCCATGTTGTTGGATTTACAGAGTACCTTGTTCTACATATCAGGTGAGATTAAACAGGTTATTATTCTGATGTATGGTTTAATTGTGTTTAATGGAACTGAAGTCATTTTTAACGAATTATTGTTTCTCAAAAAATATATGAGTTTACCTGATTGGTTTGACCTTTACTATTACGCGTTCCGTTAAACTACACCTTTGCGGAAAATAGTCCTAGTATTTTTTCCGATATTGCATCACTTTTTTTTATCACTACGATTCGTGGGTCAATTGTCAGTACTGCTGGTTAAAATCACCGTTGCAAACGATCGTATTGAGCAATTTCTCTGTTTGCCTCAATATGTTTCACTCTATTCAATTTTCCACATTATGCCGTCTAATAAATATTGAAAATTATATACATGTACATGACTTTATTGGCATACAATACACATATTCCTAGCCAAAATGAGTAATATACATGTACAATAGAAACGAAATAAACAGACACAAGTTGCTAGGTGGTGTAGGTTAAAAGACCTGACACATCAACATGTAAAGTTTATAGTATCATTAATCACTTAATAATATTAACAAAATGGTATGATATAAGCATACATTTGTAACAAGTGCATGCATAACTTTCTTGAAAGTTGTTTAAGTTTTAATTTAAACTAAAGATTATAATATCGATCAATCAGTATTGTTTCTGTTTTTAAAATACAATGTATAAATTTTGATAGGCTGATTATTGATTTAGGCGAGTTTGAGGACATAAGTATCAAACATTTATTTATTGATGGCTAATGGCAGACGAATACTTTCTTCTTAAATTTGCATATTGAAAATTATATGAGAGTCAGGGATTACATGTACATAATGCAGTCACAGTCTATTGCTCGAAGTCGATTATCGTCTGCAGCAGACGACTTCTAAAAACTTTGTGGCAAAGGTGAAACTTCTTGTGACCTGTATCTCAATTAACCCTTTCCCTCATATAGACACTTTCTGACGCCTCTGCAGCAGTCGACTTTTAAAAACTTTGTGGCAAAGGTGAAATTTCTTGAGACCTGTATCTCAATTAACCCTTTCCCTCATATAGACGCTTTCGGACGCCTCTACGTCAGACGCCTTTTTGAAAAGATAGTGACAAAAGAAGAAATTGCTCAAAATGAGATTTTCTATTTTTTGACAAAATATGCTCAAAGTCGTGTGCTGCAGAATTGTCGTATGAGGGAAAGGGTTAAATAGATAAAAGCATTGCAAAGGAAATTAAGTCATACTATAAACCCTACATTTTTTAAAAAAATCTAAGGGCAACTACTCTGCATAGAATAATCAGACGGCAACTAAATTCAAATGTGATAGGAATCTTTAAAAGAAACAATGTACAGTCCATTCCCCCCAACAAAGGCTGCCCATCAGGAGCATGTCAAGAGGGTCGTGTAACAAGGAGGCCATGTGTGGGCCCAAACACTTGTGTCTGCACCCACACACTACCTTCACCTTGAAGATGGGGTTGGTTCAAGTCTGGAGAAGGCTTGTATGAGCCATTGCTCATGATGAGCAATTTCTCCTTTGGCCACAATGTTTTCAACTTTATTTAACAATTAATCTTTTATGTAGATATTTCAGGTTCTTGTCACTGTTTTCAAAGTCGTCTGCTGCAGATTAGTTGTATGATGGAAAGGGCTTACACTTTCTCTTTATTTCCGCAGGTGTTCTATACTTCATCGGGTCGACGGTGAATCCGATTCTTTATAACGTCATGTCAAGACGTTACCGATTGGCGTTCATGGAGACGATTTGTCACAGACGGGTAATTCATCACAACAGTTCGTACAGGCTCCAAACTCGCGCCACATCATTTGGACAAAAGAGCTGCGACAAACGCCACCAACACGAGAATGTACCTTTAAGCAGTCCAAAGCAGCAACACGAGAAACTACCTTTAAGCCCGAAAACAAAAGTCTGTGTTAAACATTCTTTATCGAACGGAATCAATCGCTCAGAACTGATAACAGCTGAACAAAAACATGCTGCTCACTGCATGGAAATACATGTCGGGCAAAAATAATCTTTTGCAACATACAACACCTGCAATATTCGACTTTGAATACATCTATATTTACTTGCGGAACATCTATATAAATTCAATTGTAAGTTTTGAAAAGAAAAAAACATAACAAGTGTGGTAAAGGGAAAAATTATGGATAATTTCGTG
Source organism: Serripes groenlandicus (assembly GCA_031761405.1). Classification (NCBI taxonomy): domain Eukaryota; kingdom Metazoa; phylum Mollusca; class Bivalvia; order Cardiida; family Cardiidae; genus Serripes; species Serripes groenlandicus. Next base: position 204,582 of record JASEVX010000089.1, on the reverse strand, counting down.
ATTGTCTGGTCACAATGTTTTCAAAAGTCGTCTGCTGTAGATGCGACTGAGAAAGTGTTAACTGATAGAATATACAGTCGAACCTGTTCTAAAGACCACCTTGGAATAGCAATTCCCTGTATATAGCGACCATACTTAAGGTTACCCAAATACTCTTTTTCTGTATGAATAACCCTGCAATTAAAGACCACCTGTGAGAACAAAGATGAGATTGTTTACTTCTTGTGGATGGTCATTAAACACAGGTTCGACTGTACAGTCAAACTTGTCTAAATCAGTCGCCGAAAGGAGAGTCCAACTTTGTTGCTGCTCAATACAAGTCAAATAAAGAATAGCATGTTGTTGCTTTTTATTAATCTTCAAGCGGCTGCTTAATCCTGTCCCGCATTGACGCTTTTTGAAACCTTTGGAGCAGACGATTTTTGAAATACTATGGCAAAATAATTTGTGTTATCCTTTGGCCACATTTCTCCTCTGGCCACTATGTTTTTAACCTTATTCAATAAGTATACGTTTGATATAGAGATATTTCATACTTTTGTCTAGATGTGTTCAGTCTTCTTCAGAGTTGTCGTATGTGAGAAAGAGTTAACAGAGGTGACCGCTAACACAAGTCTGACTGTAAACGATAATCAGCTTTGAAAATACAGTCCAACCTGTGTTTTAAGACCACCCATCGGAAGAGAACAATCTGGCCTTTATTCACAGATGGTCTTTAATTACAGGGTCATTTATGCAGAAAATGAGTAATTGGGAAATTAAAAATGTGGTTGCTATAGAACTGTGGAAAGTTGCTATTCCAAGGTGATCTTTAAACACAGGTTGGACTTCTGTTACATATGAATCACGTCAGACTTATTACATCTACGTCACAGAATCGAACACAAAACATATCATAAGGTAAGGTGAAGTTGGTGTCTAGTTTCGTGTATCATAAACGATACTGGCAACCAGACACTAGTGTCGTTTAAAGCACTAGATATCTAACTTTTAATTTCCTCAAACATAGTTTCCAGAATCAATTTTCAGACTCCAGTGTCGTTTAACACTAAGCGACACTAGCAACCAGACACTACTATCGTATAAGGAACTGGATTTATAATTTTTAATTTCTTCAACCAGTATGGACACAGACCTTAAGCTATATATATCTAGCCCTAAAAATGTTCTGTTTTGTTTTGAAGTTGGATTTAAAACGGATTTCCAATATTATATGCTACCATAGCATAAAAATAGTTTCCAAAATCAATTTTTAGACTCCAGTGTCGTTTAACACTAAACGACACTGGCAACCAGACACTAGTATCGTTTAAGATAAACGAAACTAGATTCTGGTTGCCAGTATCGTTTATGATAAACGATACTAGATACTAGACACTAGACACCAACTTCACCTTACCCATAAGAAATACCCCGTGGGACTCGTCTGTATTTGTGTTATAAGTTACATTTGTGCGTACATGCGAATCGACAGTGTAGACTCACCTGGACTCTAAATCGCGAGACTCAATTATTGTGTGCGTGAGATAAAAAAACATTTTAAATATGGAAAATTGAATTAACAATTTTGAATTAAAATTGACAATTTTGCGGAAACGGGAAACCGAAAGTTCGCTTTAACAACGCCACGTGTGTTGTATGTAACGTTATAACATGTCGCATGCTGAGATCAGACGTTAAAATCATCCGAATCTTGGAACTTTTTAAAATCTCATTAAGCTTAACTGCAAAAACAACAAAAACAACAAAACACACATGTACAAAAGAATGAATGGGTGGACTGGAAATAAGTCAGAGCGTGACGTACATAAAAAGTAACTATGTGAGCCGTTCCACGAGAAAACCAACAATATGGCCTCTGCGTAATGTATCGTCCTTATTCAGCCGACACAGAGGCATAGAGGTATAGAGTAATGATTCCTGAAACAGAAAATCCACAGGAGGCGAAAAGTGTATGTCCGGGTTAGCCTGCGCGGAATGCTTAAGCCGATACGGATCGATACTTTACGCAATGTTTATTTCCTCGTAATTCGGCTGATATGGGTCAACCTGCCAAAGAATAGAACACAACAATTATTCAACGGAAGGCCACATTTAGATATATTCAATCGACTTTATATGATTATTTCATTCATTTTTTAATAAAAGGTTTACCCGGTACGATGATATTAGTCTCTTCCAAATTGACTACTTTGTAGATATGATGATGTAACATAGACGAACTGGATTATTGTTTTATGACAGAGACGAAAATATTTTTAGAAAGGAGAAAATTGTTTATTATAAGAATCGTTTCCAAAGATCATATCCTATGGAAGATTGATCAAAAATCGCCCATAGCTATTCAAGACTTAAACGGTATGAGTAAAGTAGCTAGTTTGGACAATCAAAACAAGAAATATTTTTAAAAAAGATAAACGGCGAGCAGTATGAGAAAACACTAAGAAATGAAACATGCACATATTTTTTGACTTGAATATCAGAAAGGTTCTATGTGTTTACCAAGGGCTAATCGGCCATCTACATCCAGCTTCAATTTCTATGAATAGATTATCAAGGCCGGGAATACGCCGCATGCCTTGAGATTACGCGAGGCTCCCAAGAGGTGTATAAGTTTCAATTGACGATAAATAACTGAAAACTTATCATGTTTCAAAAATAAATAATATTTTGCTCTTAGATATTATATTTCATACGTTTTCACTGATTGTTTTCACTGAAATTTATTTCTAAAGGAAAACAATTTAATCATAGTATGCAGAACATTTCATTGTAAAACTTCATCTTATTAGTGCCTCTCGTAGGATAGCCAACTTAACTTTGAACCAATCAAAACGTTTCATTTCCTTTATTTCTTCGACATTATTCATTAAATACAACAATTGGTCTACAATCTAAATTATTCGTTTAACATTTAGGTCAAAACTGAGGTTAAACAGCTATCGCCGAAAACAAACCAGTATAATTATGATAGTGTTCAAGGGAACACACGTGTTAGTAAATAGTAGCTATGTGTATATAACCAACGTCAAAGCATAACAGACGAAGGAACAGACATACATATCGTACATACAGACAAATGACGGATGAACATACATACATACCGTACATATAGACAAATGACGGATGAACATAGATACATACCTTACATACAGACGTACGGCGGAAGAACAGACATACATATCTTACATACAGACAGATGACGGAGGAACATACATACATACCGTACATACAGACGGATGACGGAGGAACAGCCATACATACCGTACATACAGACAGTTTACGTAGGAACAGACATACATACCGTACATACAGACAGATGGCGGAGGAACAGACATACATACCGTACATACAGACAGATGACAGAGGAACAGGCATACATACCGTACATACAGACAGATGACGGAGGAACAGACATACATACTGTACATACAGACAGATGGCGGAGGAACAGACATACATACCGTACATACATATGGAGGACGGAGGAATAGACATATATACCGTACATACAGACATATGACGGAGGAACAGACATACATACCGTACGTACAGATGGAGGACGGAGGAACAGACATATATACCGTACATACAGATGGAGGACGGAGGAACAGACATATATACCGTACATACAGACATATGACGGAGGAACATACATACATACCGTACATACAGACACATATGGTCCGTTATCATGCTATATATAAATTTAAAGGGCCATAACTCTGCGAAAATCATTTAGCCGAAACATGGTGAAATAACCCATTAAACATCATTGAATTCCGACTGGTGGTTGGTAAAACCCCATTACCACTGTCCCGGATTATTGCCCCGGTACGTCCCGGATGATGGTTTGGGTCAACCGGGAACACAACCGCGGCGGAACCGTAGACGTTCGGGATGATCCGTTATGAACCCTTTTCTTCCGTCTCGATCCGGCAGACCGTCCCGGATGCTTTAAAATGTTTAATACAACCGGCGTGAACTGGAACAATGCCGGTATACCCCGGTGCAGGGCCATGTTTCTACTGTGGTTCTACCGTTCTATCCCGTGGTAATCTTGGGTTTGTCGGGAGTATTCTTCACACAGTAGAGCTGCTGGTCTTGCGCTTGCCCCGGTTTATATACTATTCGGTTACCAACGAGGGCCACCGTGCCACCACCGCACATGGCCAGGGGCTATACCGGGTTGGACCGACAGCTACTGGGACACGGCCTGTGTCACACCGGGATATACCGTGATGGACCGGGAAACGTGCTGGTACAACATTGTAAATAAACAGTGCTAAACCGGGATATAACCGGGGTAATCCGGGATCAAACGGGGACATGCCTCTATTTCGCCGGGAAATTCCGGGACCAGAACCGGGACTGTGAAAATGAGGCTTAAGAAAAAGCGCGGAAACGAACTCTCCTATGTCGTATTATATAAAGGGCTATACATCGGTGAACATTCATCGAACCGGGACATGGTAAGTGAAGCTTATTGGTTGCTGAGAGGTAGCCCGGACACAAGCGGGACGGAAGGAAGCTTGCCATATAGTTTAATTGAGTTCAAGCGTAGTAGTTGCTGAGAAATGGCCCAGACAAAACAGTACATATAGAAATAAAAAGGGCAATAACTCAAATCATCAAAACGGATAGTGATAGTGAAGCCAAAGGGTTTCATTCAACTCAAGTCAGTGGTTTCTGAGAAATTGCCCGAACAAAAGCGGGACGGAAGGACACATACATAAAGAGTGCAATAACTGTATGAAAAAAAAAAAAAATACTCGAGCCGGCACGTTTCGATAATTTGCACATCTCCTCTTGCTAGTGCAGCTTTCCATCAAGTTTCATTGAGTTCAAGTACGTGGTTGCTGAGAAATAAAAACGGACGGAGCGGTGACTTTATGCTCCCCCAAAATGTTCGGTGAGCATAAAAATGTCCATGGACATGTTAACGTTGTGTCAGAATGTCTGTGTCAATATCAGGTGTAAGGTAAGCACCTCTAGACATGTGTAGATCACTCACACACATGTTTATTAATGAACTCAGCGCTCTGGAATGTTATTCCATGTCTTCGTAAATAAAGTCCTCCAACTCCTCATCTTCTTTTATTTATTCTTTGTTTTTCTTTACCCTCGCCGTTCAGAGTTAACTATTTGGCGAGCCATCATCTTCTTTGCAGAGATTTGTTCCTTATATAGAGCAGATAGTAGTAGAGAGTGCTAATTCAAGTGTAGAACGTACGGGCAGGTACCGTAATCGAATCCTGCACCCAAAATGTTCCAATAAGTACTCTATTATATGTTTGGTTTGTTTGTTTTGGGGGTTTTACGCCGCTTTCAACAGTTATGGTCATAGAAAGATGATATTGGTCCTACACATAGAGGATATTATATGAATGGTCATTCAATACGACATTTTATTAAACGAGTGTTCTAAAATTGATAAAAAAGAGCCTTGGCGACTTTTTAGCAATTTTAGAAAACGAGTTTAATAAAATGTTGTATTGAATGACCACGAATGTTATATTCTATTTATATCATAAATTCCAATTCGACGATTATTAGCGCAAAATATATATATAACGTCGATATATAGCGCGGTCATTTTCAATGCTTTTCATTATGACGTTACGTACAAATGTAACATTGTTATTACACTAGTTGAATATGCAATTTATTTAATGGCTTTATTACACTCCCGGCGACGTCATTTATGATATATAACTTATATTTACATCGATATATAAAATATATACAAGATTCTAAACTAATACCACCCCAACTGCTGGAGCTAAAGGGTTGCATATAAGCTATTCGTTCAGACCTATTTATTCACGTTTAAACGAATTGATTGATTGTTTGGTGTTTCTCGCCGCTTTCAACAATGTTTCAGTTATATCTCGGCGTTTCTTGGGTAAGTTACCAGTACTACTAGTTCATTTATTCTGACACCAGCCAGCAAGTCGTTATGCTAACCCCGCAACCCTGAGCGCGAAGAAGGGAAGACCAATACTATCATTTTTAAAGTCTTTGACATGACCCGACCGGGGATCGAACCCATGACCTCCCACACCCGCCGAGGCGGATGCTATACCACTACACCACAAAACGAAACGATTATGAATCTGGTGGTGCTCAACATTTGCCCAGGTGTATTTATAGACCACCTTGGTGGTCCAGTGGTTAGAGCGTGTACACCACGTAGGATTTGTTTGTTTGGAGTTTAACGCCGCTTTCAACAGCTTTGGTCATATCACGGCGGTCAGTGCACCTACCCATGTTTTCCTGGCTTTCCCACACCAGTACTTACACAACATTCTTTCGAAGCCACTGACTACTTTCTCACATATATCAGAGGTGAGAGGCAATCACCACGTAGGAGAACAGGCACGGATTTGTAATGTTGTTTTGCAAAACAACATTGAGGGAACAGGCGACATTGTTTTAGATAATTTCTCCTATATCCACAAAGTTACCAGCTAGTATCAAACGACTGCCATTTGCCAAGCACTAACGCTTTATTACTCCGATATTTAAAAGGCATGTGCCAATTAGAGATGGACAGCAGGTAAGTAATAACATGGTTAAACAGTTAAGGATAATCAAAACTTGAGACGTTCAACGAGAAACCAACATTATGAACTCTGCGTAATGTATCGATCCAGATCAGCCTGCGCAGTCCACGCAGGCTAATCCGGGCCGACACTTTCCGTCTCAGAAGGATAGAGGTATAGAGTAATGATTCCTGAAATAGAACATCTACAGGAGGCAAAACGTGTCTGTCCGGGTTAGCCTGCGCAGCATGCTTAGTGTGATCCGGGTCGATGATTTACAGAGTCCACAATGTTGGTTTTCTCGTTGAACGGATCACTTTTCTTTTCAACTATTTCGCAGAGTAAGTTACCTTTCTTCAATTGTAAAATATCACAACATAACATCACCATTAAGGTAATAAATATATTTATTATGCATAGGTGTACAAAATGTATAAAACATAAGTGTAGCAGCAGGCAAAACGTGGGTCGTGGTCAAGATGTATCTGGTGGCTAAACTCATAACAATATCTAAAAACCAATCGTATACTCTGAGATCACAAACAAACAATGATCTTACTCTACCCTATATACCTCGCACTAACTACGGCAAAAATACATTTACCTTCTATGGAATGCGTGTTTGGAATGAATTACCATTGGAAATTCGCAATATCAGCAACAATAAAACTTTCAAAAATAGAGTGAAATATCACTTACTACAAGAAAAATAAGACCCTATCCCAATAACAACTTAATTCAATAACATGTTGAATATCAATGTTTATATTTGCATAAAAGCAAACATAACAGTTCATTTGTGTCTGCCTACTGTTTTATCATTTCATGTTCTCATCTATCATTCACCATCTTAAGTACATTGTATCATAGTATCATACTAACATTCACCTTATTCAAATTGAAATGTAGTTTCTATTTGAAGGCCACATGGCAGATAAGTCATATGCAATTCATTTGTTATATTACTTAATGTGCAACCTTCGTTAAATAAAGATTTTATTATTATTATTATTATTATAGAGCAACAATTACAAAGATTTGCCGGAAGTTACAGCCATGACTCTTATGAATAATAAAGGCTCTGACGAGGCTGTGTATATTCACTGTTTGTATAATCATGTCAAAAGATCCCAATTTGCCTGTCACCCTTAAAATACATAGATATATCAGTGACTGGTATACTATATGTATATGTAAAAAAGGGCCAAATCAAACAAAAATCAACCTTTGGCCTTTCAAGGCGAGGAAAGATTTAAAGCAGCCTGGGCCTCCATGCAATCAATTCAGGGTACTTCCTGTTCTAGTAGGACAAACATCCTGGCAGCCTCCAGAGAAATTTATTCCTATTGCCAAAATGTTTTTGTTTAAATTGCAGTATGATTCTTGAATAGGGTTTAATTAAAGATATTGTCCATAATTTGCCTGCCTATTTGTTGAATGTGGAAATGGCTACAATTAACTTATGACACATGTTTTCCAATTGGATCACATTAAATGTATACACAATCAAATATTAATCTAGACTTCTCATATCATTAATATTAAAATGTACATCCCCATATATAGGCTATGGTTAGTTTTCCTAATGCATGGCTAAAACTGTTTTGGCAAGTACCTGTTCATATAGCTAGTTCCATTTGCATAATGTAAAACAATCTAAAATATATTTTACTTTGCTCTTTAACAAGTTCGAACTAACAACACACTTTGAAAATACCTAAGCAAACATATGAAAGATCTTTGTAAATGAAAGTATAACTATTGAATAGAGATGAACACATTTTCCCCTTTTGCAGCAATGTTTTCAAATGTTGTCTGCTGCAGATGCATCAAGAATATTGATTACATTCTGGTAAAAGTTATCTGAGGTAAACAGGGCAAACACGTCTGCATGTGCAATATCCTTAAATGCCCAGATTTCCATGTTCTACATTCCATATCATGCAGAATAATGTCACATTTTAAGAAAAGGGATATCAAATTCAATTTTTCAAATCTAAGTTGCGCTGGCATTCTTATGAAGTGAAATATGTAGAGAACCAAGATTTATATCAGCCATGTATCACGGATAATATACTTTAACATACATATATCAAATTCATTAACCCTTTCCCACCTACAGACGCATCTGCAACAGACACATATGCAATAGACAGCATTTGAAAACATTGTGGCAAACAGAGAAATTGCCCATTTGCCACAATATTTTCAACTCTATTCAATAAATATTCCTTCTTCAATAATAATTTTTAATATTGCTACATAGGTGTTTCCCAAAGTTGACTGCTGCATATTTATTGTATGTAGGAAAGTATTAAATAAATGTTGTCAAGTGATTAATGTAGGCAGTGTTCAAATTAAAACCAAAAAACTATTTATTATAATAAGTTTCCCCTTTCCTTGATATATCCTGTGCAGTAAATGGCCTTTGAAAACATTGCTTGAAAAGAAATTGCTAAAAACAAACAACTTATCCTTTTCCTACAATAGTTTCAAAACTGCAATTTAAATGTTCTAGATTGAACCATTTATACACCAGCAATGTTAAGAGCAGACAACACTAAAATTGTGGTTATATAGATAGCAAATTATAAATTTGAACACAAAAATGAAATTAAAACAGGTTTTGTAAAACTGCGTCCTTTTCCATCTCCACAAAATTAGTTTCCTTTGTTCAGATTATGCAATAGTTTCTATCATTTATGTAGAATTAATTTTCAATATTGGATATCAATTGACATAAGAGGTCATCAGTGATTTAATCATCTTTTGTCACAAATACTTTCCCCACAATGATGCTCATAGAAACTATTCCATAGACTATAACTCACAAAAACTTATTTCAGAACTTTGCAATGAGTGTGAATTTAGATCAGGCTTCACTTCCACACAGTAAGAAGTGCAGGCTGAAAAGCCTTTCCATCTTGCTGGGAACGCATTCTGGATTGACTTAACCCTTTTCCAACATATAGCAAATTTGCAGCAGACAACTTTGAAAGCATCTTGGCAAAAACACAAAATGTCTCAATATACATGAAGGTTTAATTTCTGTAAAAAGTTGAAAACGTCTCGAGCAATTTCTCCTTTTGTCACAATGTTTTCAAAAGTAGTCTGCTGCAGAGGTTGTTTTTTAAGGCATGAGGCTCATACGGCTATAAATCTCCCTTTCCCATTTATCCTTTTTCCACAACTGTGTAACATACAACCTTAAAAACGTCCAAGCAAAGAAAAAAAATATCTATAAATAGAGAGATAGCTGTTGTGACAAAAAACGTCCATGGCAGATGTTTCAAAATGAGTTCAAATTGTTGGGAAATGTTACATGTAATGCTACTAGTAATGCCCATTAATGTTAAGTTTAAAGTTAAGTTTTCAACATATTTATTTTACACTGATTGAAAAAGAAGCTATTATATTATATTAATAATAATAACACTTGACATCTGCTATCTGGAGACTTAACCAGTACTTGTCAAGCTTGTGTGTAAAAGTCCCTAAAGCAAAACCCATTCATCACAAGATTTGAACCAAGGTCCTTTGGTACAAGAAGCCAATGCTCTACCACAGCACAATTTTCTTTCATAAAAACTGTTTGATAATTGTTTTGAGCAAAACAAAAGGTTTATGATTAAAGTTAACTAAGAAAACACAAACTGAAACCTATGACACAATAACAATAAATGGGCTGAGCTGTTGAAAAACAAACCACAACGCATTTCGCGACAAGTGTAAATCAAGATAATCCTGTGAATCCGCCCAGTCTGCTCTGGTTTTACACTATTTGCCAATTAGATGTAGCAGCTTCAAAGAAACTTCTGTGAATCAGAATTCCATCTGGATGCATAGCATGAGTGCATAGGCAGGTGTTTTTTCCTTCACATATGAGCGGTACCCTGAGAAAACCAACATTATGGAATCTGTGTAATGTATCAACCCATATCAGTCTGTGCAAGCTATTCCGGGCCTACACATTCCATCTCAGGGGGATAGAGGTATAAAGTAATTTTTGCTGGAACAGAAAATCCATAGGAGGCAAAGAAAACTGTCTGTCCGGGTCAGGCTGATCCACTGATACTTTATGCAGAGTCCACAATGTTGGTTTTCTAGTGGAACGGCTCATATGTAATAATTGCGGCAAGGTTGGTTTTCTTGAAGCACCATTCAAATAACAATAATACTGATAATGTAAAACTATGAACAAATAAAGCCTTGATTAACTGTTGCATCTATGAGAAACCCTTTCTATTGACAAGATATCAAGATTCTTCGGAGGAATCTTCAAGCTATGAGCTACATTTCTATAAACTTTTTAAATCTTTGTTGAACAAAGTCATTGGTAGATTGTGTTTCACTCTCATATTGTTATAACATTCTTCATTAACAAAATGATACCAAGTTGACTCCATCAACTAGTATGGAGTCATTTGAAGTCAACTTTCAGTGCAGGGGTTTTAACTTTTCAAACAAAGTGACATCAAAATAAAAGTAACACAAACAGTTTAGTTTTAACATAATTGCCTAAACAAAATTTAATCACAGCCTTAAAGAAACATTGGAATGTTCTTATTGGTTATAAATATTTTTCGTAACATCCTATTTGAATTTGAATGAAAATGCAAAGCTAAAATACTTATTATTATATATACCAATTGAAACGGTTCTAGTGAAAAAAGTAAAAATTTGTGAATGGTGTAGGTTTGATTCAGCATATGCATTGACTCCATATTAACACAATCTGGAGACTAACACTGGAAATGATGTGATTTCACTGAAAGAGGCATAAAACACCATGAAAATAAAGAATTCTTTAAATGGAAAATAGATAAAAATTACCAATTTTATGACCTCATGTTTATTTAATACTTTGTAGAAAATTATGATATTGTTAACATAATTCGGTGAAAAACAAGACTAGATATATCACTACGTAACTAATACCCCTACAGATTGCTTTGTCAAAGAACATGGTTCATGTGTGGCATTCATGATCTGATCATGGGTATAATAGTATATAACAAGAGGCCCATGAGGGCCTATGCTCTACTGGTATGGTTCTTTGGTCATTTTCAATCCAGAGCATGTATGTATGGAGAAGATGGGATAGTAAATGGAGGCTCTTTTGTGTTCACAAGCTGTAATATAGCAATTTTGACTATTTCAAGGGCCATAAACCAGTCTTGTATGGGCGGATCTGGCTTGCGTAAGGAACCGAGCTCTCACCAATATGTAACTACTATCTAAGTTTGGTGAAGATCAGATAGTAAATGGAGGCTCTATTGTGTTCACAAGCTCTATTATAGCAATTTTGACAATTTTAAGGGCCATAATCCAGTCATGCAAGGGCACATCTGGCTGGTTTTCGAAAGGAACAGAGCTCTCATCAATAAATAACTACTATCTAAGTTTGGTGAAGATCAGATAGTAAATGGAGCCTCTATTGTTCACAAGCTTTATTATAGCAATTTTGACTATTTCAAGGGCCATAATCCAGTCTTGCATGAGCGGCTTTGGCTGGTTTGCAAAAGGAACCAAGCTCTCATCAATATTTAACTACTATCTAAGTTTGGTGAAGATCGGATAGTAATGGAGGCTCTATTTTGTTCACAAGCTGTATTATAGCAATTTTGACAATTTCAAGGGCTTATAATAATCCATCTGGCTGGTTTTTGAAAGTCATCAAGCTCTCATCAATATTTAATTACTATATAAGTTTGGTGAAGATCAGATAGTAAATGGAGCCTCTATTGTGTTCACAAGCTTTATTATAGCAATTTTGACAATTTCAAGGGCCATAATCCAGTCTTGCATGGGCAGATCTGGCTGGTTTGGGAAAGGAACAGAGCTTTCATGGATATCTAACTACTGTATAAGTTTGATTGAGATACAATCAAAACTGAAAACGCATTCACAAGCAATTGTTTACGGATGAACGCACCCACGCACACACAGACGACGGACACAACGCCATGACATAAGCTCTTCTGGCGTTTGGCCAGTAGAGCAACTAATAAGGGTCCAAAAGTACGAACAAAAAATAATAAACTGGAATGCAGTGTTATGATGTGCAGACAGCTTATCTCCTCTTGGAATAGAAGTTTCCGATAAATGTTATTGACTTCAATTAAAGGCTGCTGAGATATGAGCATATAATACTGCACTATTTAAAATAATCAAGCAGTCAAAATGCTGTGGAAAAAAACATGGTTGCAAAAGAGGAAATTGGTTGTAACTTCTTTTTTCCACAGTTCTTTGTGTATTTTTCTTAAAGAGACTTTCATTATCATTGCCTAGATGTTTTTAAAGTTTTTGATTTGTTGTACACAAGTGTGGGAAAGGGTAAATAAATGAAATCTAGAAGACAACACCAATGCAAATAAAATACCATTTGGAGAAGCCATTATGATTATGGGAACTTAAAAGAAAATGCTCCTGTATAGCATTTTTCATTTCCAAAACAATTTCAAAACGAAACTTGTCGGCTCAGAACACATCATAAGCAATTTCTATTACTGATAATAAGTCTATTGGTGAAAGTGTAGTGGACACACAGATAGATACATGACAGAGGTGTGACTCTCTGCCGTGGCAAGCAGCTCAGAATGATTGTGTTGCGTTTAACCCTCCCCTTCCCAACATACAACAAATATGACTTTGAAACCATCTAAGCAAAACATTGAAAAAATCTCAATAAATGAAAGTTTAATTATTGAAAAGTGATGAAAACATTGTGACAAATGTATAGATTTTCTCCTCTTGTTACGATGTTTTAAAAAGTCGTCTGCTTCATAAGGCGTCAGAAAAGGTCTGTAAGTGGGTATTGGTTAAGGAGCAAACAAACGGATTTCTGACTGAAGTTACATGACTACAACATGCAGATTGATAGTGAAGGCTCAGACAAGACTTAGGCTATTTAATGGCTCATCTGAGTCATCACTATTGACATACAAAATAGAAAGTAAAACCCTTTTTCGATCGACACAACTCAAATGTAAAGGAACAAGATTTTAACAACAGACTACATTTTGTTGGTTTATCAATTATATTTTAAAATATTTCTATCTATCCTTTAAATCTAATTCAAATCTGTAACATAATTATAATAAATTAAATACAAATACATTAACAAATAGCTACTTGATGATTAATATTCGTTTAGTCGTTGTTTTGGGTTGTTGTTCATACTGCTGTAAGACGATCGTAACAAGTCCTCCCTATAGTCCAACAAGTCCTGGTACTGGGATTCACATTTGATCATCTCTGTGTTCTTGTGATGTTCATAATGGAAATCTGGTTTTTTGGATTCGTACCTACAGGTAAAACATGACAAGATGCAAAAATTAGTTTTTATTGTTTTTTTTAGCCCATTATTTTCCATGAACATTGGTATATGGAAGTTGAGGTCATCTTCCACCATACCTTACATTGCAAACATAAGTTTTAATTGTTTTTTAGCCCATTATTTTCCATGTACACTGGTATATGAAGGTTGAGGTCATCTTCCAACATATTGCAAACATAAGTTTTCATTGTTTTTATAGCCCATTATTTTCTATGTACATTGGTATATATCGAGGTCGAGGCCTTCCTCCTTCATACCTTACATTGCAAACATAATTAAGTTCCCTCATACAGACGCTTTTTGACCCCTTTGCAGCTGACGACTTTTGAAAGCATTGTGAACAAAGTAGACATTGCTCATAAAGAGCAATTACTACATTTGCTACAATGCTTTCATTTCCATTTGATTATTATACCCTCATTCATTGTTTTCAATAGTTTTGTCTAGACATTTTTGAAAGCCGCCTGCTTCATTTGTTGTATAGAGGAAAGGGTTAACAACTATTTTCTCCACAATTCTATCACTTTTGGCATCACTAAATTTATTTCCTGAAAATCAAAGACCAGAAGCCAAGATAATTAACCCTCTCCCACATATACACTTCCTGATGCCCTTTCGGCAGATGACTTATTGCCAAAATGTTTTCAACTCTTTTCAATAATTTAACTATCAGTTATAGAAATGTTCCCTATTTTTGTCCAGATTATTTGAAAGACGTCTGCTGATAATTTGATGTATGTGGAAAAGGTTGAATGCGGAAATATATAACATGTAAAATGTATCAAAGTAAAAAGAAACATAAAAAATAGTCCATGGTATTTTTTGTGATAATTATTATTTTGTTTTGTTTTGTTGTAATACAATATTTCTACATGTGAGCTGAGAGTTTTTATACACCTACATTTTTAAGTCTTTCCAACATACACAAAATTTGCAGCAGACAATATTGAAAACATTTTGGGGAAAAAATGGAAATTCCCTTATAAAAGAATGTCAAATTATTGAATAAAGAAAAAAACATTATAAGTGAGCTTTTTCTCCTTTTGCCACAATGTTTTCAAAAGCTGTCTACTGCCAACACATTATGGTGCACCTGCAGAAGATAACTTTTCAAATTATATTGTGCTATAATTACAAGCATTTTCTGTTTTTTTCACGATAATTTCAACTCAATTCAATAATAATAACAATACATGTACTTTCATTGAAACAGATTTTTCATATGAGTGCTTTGAACTTTTGAACTTTGACTCAAATAAGGATTTAACCCTTTCCCTCCTATAGATGCTTTCCGCCGCCTCTTCAGCAGACAGTCGTCTGCCTCAGAATTGTCGTATGAGGGAAAGGGTTGAGAAGCCAATATACTCCCTTATTTAGAGTTCTGATCATTGATGACTGATCTTTTAATTCTCCGAGGAAGTTTTCAATTAACCCTTTCCCTCATACGACAAATCTGCAGCAGACGACTTTGAACATATTTTGTCAAAAAATGGAAAATCTCTATAATTGAATGGATAACCTATGACTAAAAGTTGAAAACATTTTGGCAAAAGGAGAAATTGCTCATTTTGAGCAATTTCTTCTTTTGTCACCATGTTTTCAAAAAGCTGTCTGCTGCATAGGCGTCAGAAAGTGCCTATATGAGGGAAAGGGTTAAACATGTTTCTGGTACAGACAGCTTTTGATGTCTTTGCAGTGATAGACTTTCAAACAAGAGAGACATTTATCAAACTGAACAGTTTTTCTTTTATCATTATACTGTTTTCTAACCTATTTTTAAACTGATTTTCAATTGTTCAGACTCTGTGCAAAACAAATATTGTTCAGATGTAAACAAGTTTCTTCAAAATTTGAAAAATAAAAAAAATTGGTATAGCTTTTTTGCATTGACATAGGCGAGTGATGACATGTTCATCTATGTTATTTGTCTATTCTTCTGAAAAAAGTATGTACATAACATTTTTTTTATTGGCCGAATATTTTTACCGGACCAATTGAGGTTTCAATATAAACTTCCAGAGTCATTGAAATTTTGATATGATCATACAACCTTTTGATAATTTACTACCAAAAACAAACATGCTGATGGTGATGATTTTATTTTATGTGTGTTTAATTATCCATAGGTATCAAATTTCAGCAAGAATAGCTCAAATCTAATGTCAAACTAAATATTTAGGTGAGGAAGTATGTTTTATTTATTCGCGAAATTAAAACCAGAGAAAGACTCATTTTTGGTTGAAAAATTGAAAAATGTTAATCTCATCTCTGGATACACCCCCTTTATAACACATCTCAAACAAAAACAATACTAAAAGAAGCATGGTAAAGCAAATTGTCAGACACAATGTGCATTTTCAAATATTCCAACCTCAAAACTTGACTTAAATGAATCTAAGGTTATATTTTCCAAGCATGTGAATTTAGTATGGGAATAAGCAGCCTTAAACTTACCACTTAGCTTTAGGACCTCTTATTCTCTCTAGTTCTGCAAGTCTCTTTAATTCTAACAGTTTGGACTCTTCAAGTTTCAGTCTGTCCAATCTTAGTTTACCAATAGTGCTCTGATATGGAGATGTCATGTAAACAGTAGAGGAACCTGGAAAAAGAAAGCATGTTACTCTTTTAGGCTAGCCATAATATAGATAACCTAGGAACACTTGACACCTTGGCAAGGGAAGACATTTTATAAAAAACACTACAGGAGAGGGAGCAAATGTCATTTCACTATGGAATTGTCTGTGGCTGAGTGGTTAACATCAGTGATTTGGAACTGGGTGTCCAGGGTTCAATCCCAAGTTCTGGTGGGGTTCTCCTAGCCCTTTCCCTCATATAGACGCTTTCTGGCTAGGCAAGGTACATTTCCCAGCCTAATACTGGTTTGTTAATCCGGGGATCATGAACAAGTAAACCATCGCCTTGATATAACCCTTTCCCTCATACGACAATTTTTTTCAGCAGACAACTTTGAACGTATTTTGTCAAAACATAGAAAATCTCCATAATTGAATGGATAACCAATGACAAAAAGTGGAAAACATTGTGGCAAAAGGAGAAATTGCACGTTTTGTGCAATTTCTTATTTTGTCACTATGTTTTCAAAAAGCCGTCTGCTGCAGTCGTCAGAAAGCGTCTATATGAGGGAAAGGGATAACTGATTTTATGTATAAAATCACATAAATCCCCATTTAAATTAAATAGTACAAATCTTTATCAGTTGTTATCATGTTATTAATTAATTCTTTAAATGTATGACTTCTCCATGAAAAGGAAAGCACTTAATTCTATATTAAGGAAGGTGAAATAAATTGGAGGAATAAACCCTTTCTAACATACATCAAAACTCTAGCAGACAAACTTAACAAAATCTGGAAAACATCTATGAAAGTGAAATAATTGAATAGTGTTGAAAACATTATGGCAAAAGGGGAATTGCCGCATTATGAGCTGAACCAATTCCTGCAACGTTTTCAAATGTCACTTGCAGCAGATGTGTCTACAAGGGTTATGCAAGATAATTGTTCAGGAGGCCCAAGAGGGTCACTCCACTGCATTAAAGGCAACTAACCCTACCATATATATTGTCAGTGTCTATTGTCAATTTAATATGAATTCAGCATTCTGCTTACTTACCAGTAACTGGGGCTTCAGCAGTTGTCAAGTACAGCTTGTTTAAAGATGTGTTAGCATCAAATTTATCTTTGCCAGTGAAAGTCATTGACCTTGTTAGTCTTGAGGCAGATTTTGACCTGGATCTCCTCATGGATGGTGGAGCAGACACATTCAGTGGCTCTGATGCTGGGAAGTCAAAAGCACAGAGTTCGTAGGCTGAACCCAGGGTTACAGGAAAATGGCGAAGAGCTACGGTGTCTTTATCCGAAAATCTTGCATGACTCTGTGTTTCGCCTGCTCTGAATGTTCTACCTATACTTTGTAAAGTTGGGGCTTCACTTGTCGTATCAAGGTGATTGGGGTTCACATACCATTGTGAATCTCTTGGTGAAGTGGGTCTACCCGACATACTGTCAAGGTCTCCCACTTTCTCTTCATACAGGCGTAGTAATTCATCCTCTGAAATGTCTGTACGTAAACTCTCTCCTAAATTTGGGTTACTAAAGTCAGAAAAACTTAAATATTTCTTTGTTGGGCTCTGATCACAAGAACTTTTAGGATATTCAGTGAATGTCACACCTTTAGTCAGTGTGTCACTTACTTTATCACTGAGGTATTCTAAATTGTGTGCCAAGTCTGAAATTGATGTGGCATATCTTTTTTCTTTTTTCTCCCTGTAGTTATCAGGATTATAGATGGAATGTTGACTCAGTCGCGTTGTTGTGTTTGTTATTCTTGAATTTGATAGCTGATCTGGTCTTTCCCTGCAGAAATAAAATAAAATATTATTGATTCATCCTTTTTGCACAAATAAAATCCAATTTAAATATATGGTCTACAGATTCTTGGAAAGAAACCTGTACAGTCAAGTTCCATAAAGGGGATCACTTCTCATTTTCAGTGTCTGTAAAGGTCAATTACACCAAATATATCTCCGGCCATGCTGATCCACAGCCAAAAAGTCCTTAAAAATAACCTTTGTTTGCTTAAAAATGAGTGTACGTATACCTTCACCAGAAATTCCAGAATATATCTTTCAATGAAAAAGTTGAAGTGACATGAAATATTTATTAAAACTATGTACAAGATTTAAAATATAACAGCAATCCTGAAAGGCTATCATTTGTGGTTTTATATAATAGCCAAACTTTTTCTTTTGCTTTTTAAGTAGGTTATAAATCGAGACTTTGGAACCTGTCAAAGTTTATTAAGAATAGGCCCAGTGACTCTGCCTCGCAGGAAATTAAGCTCACTTTCACACCTCTCTTCTGATTCAACTATCACCAAGTCAAGATGTTTAATTCTGTATGTCACTTTATCATCACAAGTGTAGGACAAAACACCCATGGGACATAAACCCCATAGGACAAAATCCCATGGGACAATACCCCCCTAGGATTTTTACCCATTTGACAAAACCCCCATTCTTATTATAGAACAATCTGTTATTAAGTTGTCATGTTTGATGAATTGATTCTTTCTATCTTAATTTAAAACATCTCTTTTTATCTCTATCAGCAATCCAAACAAATGCATTAAGTTAAATATGCCTTTGTTTCCATTATCAAAACATGGCACAGTATAGTAGCCTGGGTGTGATATGTCAACTTTATCATAAGAAGAAGAGGAATTTGAGTACTTCTCGCATTTATTGGAGTAATATTTCCTTTTCGTATGATGTTTTCTTTTTCTTAGGTATATCAGGGAAACATTTTTTTTTAAAACATTGTGACCATAATTATAGTGCATATTGTAGAATTTATCCATTTGCTACAATGATTGCCAAAACTAATTAAAACACTTTCATATAAATTAATTATCTTTGATGCATTGAATTTATTAATCAAAACCTGTGAACAACGTATTAAAACTTATTGATAAATCCATTAAACTGTACAATTCTGAAAACACAATATAAGTTGTAATTGTGTGTTATGTGTTAATCAAACCTGTGAACAACTAATTAAAAATATATTATTTCTTCAGTTGGTCTGGGATCATATCCATGGGGGTATTGTCCACTTTTAGGGAAGGGGGTTTTGTTAGTCTCAATATTTCGCCGTTACATATTTCATTGTAACAGATGCGAACAGTCAAAATATAACATCGCATTTAGAGTACAGAATCCTGGACTAGGGGTTTTGTCCAATGGGTGTTTTGTCCTATGGGGTTTATGTCCTGTGGGTTTTTCATCTGTACCCCCATCATCACAGAGTGAAAGCATTAACTTTCCTACCTCCTAATTGGAAAAGTACTTCAAGATCCTCCAAAAATTTAGAAAACTATTTATGTAACAGTCACGTAACTTTGTTTTCACACCAAAATCAATATATATTGTGCTAAATGATTAAAATTTTCATTTAAATGAAACAAATATTTTGGTTTTAATTTTTTTCTTGATTTGATGCACTACTTGTGACTAGACTGTATTCAACTGCGGCACAGATGGTTTGTAATCCAATATTAGTGATGGTGTTCTTAAATAGCAATGTTAGGATACATTTTGATAACGAAAATACCCTGAAATAGGCTAAATTATATATGTTAGTTTTAGGTTTTTATCTTGTTATCGAACATATTTCCTGACACGAAAACACATGCCATATTCGATTTCCAGACATTATTTAATTTGCTTCTGTGTCGGATGAATTAATCAGTAAACATCATACCAATACGATGAGGAACGGCCGTGCAAGACGAAATCTACGTCGGGATTTAGGCTACTACGCGAAAGTAGCAACGTTGCTGCCATTTTTTTACGGATGTGAGTCTCTAGTTACCGCACATGCGCATTTCACAATGACATCCTGTAGTAGCGAATGGTTCATTGTTTCTTCAACTTAGGTGGCAAGGGACAGTTGCGAATATTTCTATTTTATTTAGATGGTTTTAATTGATGGTTAACTACATAAGTTAACAATATATGGTATTGGTTTCGTTATTAATTTTTAATATGTTAATAGGCAAAGCCTAGGTCGTGTGAAAGCAAGAACAATTAATTAAGTTCTGTCAGTCCCCCAACAAGAAACAAATTAATAGTCAAATTGTAGAAAGTTACCAAACAGAATTTGAAAAACATTTTGAAAAAACCCAAACTTGTCATGCATTTAAGTTTAATTTGTACATATCTGTTTTATTTTTTATTAGGTCAGGATTGTAACAGACAGTAAGATTTCCAAGGATGTTGATCGAAAACAACACTAAGAAGGCATTGAAGAATATTCTGATTTATTTTCACAAATGCCAGTTATTTGTAAACTAGTAATAAATATAATTAGAAACTGACTCTTACCATGGTTGATTGAATGACTTGAGCTTAACATTACTTTCAATGGTACTTCAGTTCACCTAACATTTCCCCCCTGGCTTTCTAGAATATTAAAGTACTCAACACAACAATCTTCCAAGGCACATGGCTAACTTTGCATGATCTAGCTGAATGTTACAATAATAATCTTGAGACAATTTAAGATGAGAACACTATGCATACAGACTGAGAAAACTAATTGTTTACAAATATTTTTAAAAGTCCCATTTAAATGTATGTTGGAACAGGTAAAGTTTAGCCCCTTGCCTGATGTAAATTACTTGATTTCTGTTACTAATCTGAATACATTGTCGGAATGGTGTAATTGATCCAAAATGAATAAACGAAAATGATTAATATATGTTCCTATTCAACAACATTTCCCTTTGAACCCCTATCTCCCTTTCTGGTTTTTAATTTGTAAAACATGAAACAGCATCAGGTTATTTGTTAATAAGTACCAGATTTAGTGTCAACAACTGATTATGTATACATACATGAAATATGTTGTTTGAAAAAAAAATGGATAGTAAAAGATCTGATCAGACCGTGAACATATACAGATTCTCAGAGTTATCAATGTTGCGCAATTATAAAAGCTTTTGAAAAGGGTACAGGGAGTAAAATATTTTCACTAGAAGCCTGGACAAAAATGTAATAAGTGTTTAAGTAAGACAACTCCCCACAACATAATTGTTTCATGTATAAATTGTTAAGTTTAGTTGCTTCTTTCAAATCATGTACCTGCTGGGATTTGAACTCAGAACTCTCGTTAGACCAGGACTGGTGTTCTACCATTAAACTACAGTATAAGTTTTTACTTTGAGCAGCAGTTCATGAAAATATGTGTACATTTTTTACCAGTCAGTAAAGTGTAAGATTTTTTTGTTACAATGAATGTATGCTAGTTTAAATGTTACCATTTGTATTGTATAGATTATACAATTTCACACAGAAAAATGAATTTCACAATAAATTACAAAGAAAACAGAAAACAGATACATTTCTGTGGTATTTCAGTTATATCAGAGGACAGAACACTTATGTGAGGTCACTGGGTAACTTATAACTGACATTAATTATGAACTGCCATTAAGTTTTTATAATATAGCCTTTTCTTTTGAAAAACAGACGAAGTTTTCTTTATTTTTCAACCAAAATGTTTATACAAATTTATTTGAATAAAAAGTATTTTGAGTGTTTGTTGAATTTAAAAAGAGATTGATCCTCTTTATCTGCAGATTTTAATGTTCAGTTTGTTTTTATCTTATTTTAGTTTGTTATAGTTAGTGTACATTGCCCTGTTTCATAGACGGACCTAAATAGGTGACCGTTTAAGGCCGCAATAAATAGGCTTCTAGACCTTGCAATATACTAACTGCATACCAAGTTTGGTTAAGATCGGTCGAAGGATGTTCAGTGTAGAGTGGTCACAAGGTTGTTGATATGGGAAATAGTCAAAGTCCAATTTTGACCTTGACCTTTAACCTTGAAAATAATTAGGCTGCTAGACCTTGCCATATTCTAACTGTTTACCCAGTTTGGGTAAGATCGGTTGAAGGATGTTCAGTGTAGAGTGGTCACAAGGTTGTTGATATGTCCAATTTTGACCTTGACCTTTAACCTATGACCTTGAAAATAAATTGGCTTCTAGACCTTGCCATATACTAACTGTATATAGCAAAGAAAAATAATGTGTTTTACTGATAGCCCATATATGACATCATTCCTTTAAAACAATGGACTCATTTGAGTTTGATCAATAAACAAATTTTGGATAAAAAAAAGATGAAACTACTAGAAATTCAGCCTGTTGAAAAAAAAGTTATGTGTTTTACTGATAGTCCACATATGACACCATTTCTTAAAAACAATGGACTCGTTTGAAGGCATGAAGGTGTTTTCCTCTTGTTCAGGTCTGAGGATATATATGGCTTAATTAAGACATTTACTATGTATACCCCAAAACCAGGGTGAACTGATTCTGGTCATACTTTCATGATTTGACAAAGACTAGGTCATAGACATAAACTGTTAAACTGTACAATGTGAAAACAAATGTAAATTGAAGGCAAATAATTTGAAATTGACTGTATATATAGTTTTGTTTGTTTGCTACATTTACTGCAATATATAGATAAACGCCTTAAAGTCAATACAACTAGACAGGCGATGATATGATAGTTTAGCTATTTTCTTGAGTGGGGTTTACATTTGACAAGACGGCTTCGGCTTCAAATAGATACAGATAAAAACGATACACACGATGTGACGAAAGCATCCTGGAACAGATACAGACAAAACCAATACACACCATGTGACGTCACGCGATGTGACGAAAGCATCGTGGAATGGTTTCCAACAAATACTAACAAATAATTTAGAAATGAAGTTATATTTTTAAGCAAATTATTGATATAATCAATATGTTGCCTTGAAATGAAGCTATGTCGATACAGAAACAGAATTGTTCGTCCTTTTCAGTTAAAATAATATCCGAGGCCAGTGTAACGAACGATAACTTCCGTTGAAATATTTAAAATCATTTTCAAGTGTTTATTGCTTCTCTATATTGCTAAGATATAAAATCCATGAAATAATGATGACAGGTTCAAAAGAATAGTCGGCTTACCCTTCATAAAGTCCTTACAGTGAATGAAATCCATTTGTGACGAGTCAAACTATCTTTTCCTACCATTTCTGTCGTTTTCCTTTTGTTATTTATTTATTACTTGCATTACATTGAATTCACTTGCGTTGCAATGACGTCACATTTGGATGTGTTTACTTCCGGTTGAGAAAATATCATTTTAAAAATAGAAAACGAGTGCAATTACACGCAAATTATCACATATCAGAGTCCTTGTTTTCATTCCTTTATCGAGAAGGAATTTAATTTAATTTTTCTCTCTAGTTCTAAGTATTCTTTGATTTGTCAAAACATACGAATATCGTGTTTGTGGGTTTTACCGGTTACGAAATGAATAGGTTACGATAATTTGTTCGTCCAGTAAGACCGGAAGCAAAATGGCCGAAAAAAAGTGCTATGGGGTTGAGATTTGATATGTGAAAAACAGTAAGATTGTACTGAATTCTCGTTGTTTTGATCTCGTATGATGTGTTCGTACGTGTAACCTATAGGCGTGCTTCGCTCGAGCCTTCGGCTCGAGCTTTCACACGTATCAATTGAAGCATAAAATAAACAGGGTTTGATTTATTGTTCAGTTCTGTTGAGTTGCAACAATGCAACATGACTTTGGAATATTATTATATACAATCTGGGACCACTAATAAGTTGTCCCAGATGCAATATATGCCATATATATTGAGACATAGCATTGACATCATGATGGATGCTGTTTATGAGAATTTCTCACATAACATTTATAGGTGCTGACAATCTGAAAAATTGCAAATGTTCCCAGTCACCTTTAATACCTACACTTTGTAATTCAGCCAATTGTTGTGCTGTCATCGAGCTTTATTGAATTCCAATGTTGTTTTCTTAATCTGACGGCAGAAAATAAGAAAAGCCCCCAAATGCTTGTGATAGAGGATACATTTATTTACTATTTACTGAAAGTGGTGTACAGACTACTGAAATAGATTGGTTACCTCCCCTAATACATGTCACACCTTTTAGCACATGGAGTTAATCTGTGAATTTTGGGCCAAGTAAAACTAGAATGAAACTGGCTGTGTTTTGAGCTCTGGTGGGTTTTACCCACAGTTCAATGGTCTTTACTGGTTCTTGATTTGAATACATGTAGTTATTTCTCTGTCAAATAAAAATCGCATGTTCTTTCGCTATTCGTAGTCGTACGCATCCTTGTCTCAAAATATCGGCGTTACATATTTCATTGTAGGATGCAAACAGTCAAACTATAAGACCGGATTCCGAGTACAGAAACATGGACAAGTGCGCATCCATGATGAAAATTTATGTTTGGAAGCCTTCATTGAACTTAATCACCCATCGTCTTAGGATGTCGGCAACACAAAACAGTCCTGCAATACAGACTAAAAAACTGAAAATCGGGTTAAACTGAAAACTCCAATTAAGAGTAAACAGATTCAAAGATGTTGAAATTACAGAGTAAACATAGATAGTGGTGTATGGAGGGTGTATGACAAGGGTTCTGTTAATTTTGTTTCAATTACACACTAACTGCATATACGACATAAGAAAGAAACTATTTGTAATTGAGCGTAATTAAATGTCTCGCCAATGCAAGTGTAAAAGACAAAAAATAAAATTACAAAATCTAACGTTGAGCAAAACACAATTGTAAATATGTCAAAAGTCCAAAAGTACACATAATTTATATAAAACTAGAACTATCATTGAATGTGATTAATACCACCGAACGCTACCCTGATAGGAATGGTAGTGAACTATTTAGAAACCCCACCTTAAATTTCATCTTGTAATTTTAATGTTATTCTCCGGACAAGAAAAAAGAAAGAAAGGGCAATGACAGTTATTCTACGGACAAGAAAAAGTAACAAAGGGTGATAACTCTGTAATTAACTAAAATAGAGTTATGGTTCTTGTACACTGCACTTCCTCTCAATGTGCTCTACCATTGTATGAAGTTTAATTGAATTCGATCATGTGGCTTTTAAGTTAATTCTCCGGACAAGAACAAGTAACAAAGAACAATAACTTTGTAATTGGGTAAAATAGAGTTATGGTTCCTGTACACTGCACTTCTCCTCAATGTGTTGTATCATGGTATGAAGTTTTATTAAATTCCATATTGTAGTTTTAAAGTTATTCTCCGGACAAGAAAAAGTAACAAAGGGCAATTATTCTGTAATAAGGTAAAACATAGTTATGGTTCCTGTACATTGCACTTCCTCTCATTGTGCTCTACCATTGTATGAAGTTTTATTACGTTCCATGTAGTAGTTATTAAGTTATTCTCCGGACAAGAAAAGAGTAACAAAGGGCAATAACTCTTTAATTATCTAAATTATAGATATGGTTCTTGTACACTGCACTTCCTCTCATTGTGCTTTACCATTGTTTGAAGGTGTATATGATTCGATCTGGTAGTTATTCTCTGGACAAGAAAAAGTAATACAGGGCAAACACTCTGTAATTAGCTAAATATGAGTTATGGTTCTTGTATTGCACTTCTTCTCATTGTGCTCTACCATTGTATGCCGTTTTATTACATTCCGTCTAGTAGTTATTAAGTTATTCTCCGGTCAAGAAAAAGTAACAAAGGGCAATAACTCTGTTATTTGCTAAAGTAGAGTTGTGGTTCTTGTACACCGCACTTCCTCTCGGTGTGCTATACCATTGTATGAAGTTTTATTATAATCAATCTAGTAGTTATTTAGTTATTATCCGGACAAGAAACAATAACAAAGAGCAATAACTTTGTAATGAGTTAAATTATAGTTATGGTTCTTGTACACTGCACTTCCTCTCATTGTGCTCTACCATTGTATGAAGTTTAATTAGATTCCATCTGGTAGTTATTAAGTTGTTCTCCGGACAAGAAAAAGTAACAAAGGGCAATAACTCTGTAATCAGGTAAAATATAGTTATGGTTCTTATACACTGCATTTCCTCTCATTATGTTCTACCATGGTATGACGTTTTATTAAATTCAATCCAGTAGTTTTAAAGTTATGCTCCGGACAAGGAAAATGGCAACGGACCAACCGACCAACCGACCACAGAGTGACTCCAATATACCCCCTTCAAATTTCGTCTATCGGGGGTATAAAACAAAATATATGACCACCCAAACCAATTCGATATGTTGAAAAACATTGTTCATTAAATGTGTGTGCAAAAATTTGTGGTCAATCTAAGAAAACATGAAAAAGGTATGTTTTAGTTTTCTTCTGTGGTATACAGTGGTGCAGAGGTAGAGCGTCGGCCTCTCGTACCAAACCCGGTACGAGTCCCGTGATATGCGGGTGCTGACTTTGGGATTTTTCCACACAAACGGCGCGAATACTGGTTAAGTCTCAAGGAAGCAGACATCGAACGTGATTAATATAAGCTGAAAGCTTTTTTCTCAATCGATATAAAATAAATAAGTTTAAACTAAAATACATCAAAATTCATGTTTTTACCCCCCCCCCCCCCCCCCCCCCCCAAAAAAAAACCACAAAAAAAAATCATGATTTTTACCACCAAAAGGTCATACTCAACATCAACCAGAAAACTGGTATATGAACAAAGCGGACAAATGAGATATATTTTCTTGAAGTTCATCTGTTCTTTTCCCACGATGTCCATTCTCCGCCTCCATGTAGATTGGGGCCGGGCGCTCTATGAAAACCAACAATAACGTAATTATTACACATATGTTGGTACTAGAACTTTTACACGTATGCTAGAACTATAAACTTACGTTGTTCTTAGTTTAATTTCAATGCATTATGCATATTACAACAAAATATCAAATAAACAAATGACATCCGATCCTTTGAAGTTATGCTTTTTTATGTCAAACTATCCAAATAGATATATATTATAAGACTAATCTAATCGGTAAACAGTGCAAGGCCAGATCAGAATGCATGGATCCGCCGAATGATGTAGATCTACACTGGTCGCAAACGCATTACGGTAGGTTTTCGCTAGGCGACGCCCATCTTTTCATTTGTATACAATTCCAACTTTTATTTATTGTGAAGCGTCAATTTGAAAGACATATATGAGGATATTGGTAAATCCCTTTGTTTTACACACAACTGTTGACGCCATTGGGATAAACCGAACATTTCCGCGTTATCCTACAATCATCTCAACTCCTTATCCAAAGTCAACTTCAAATATTCAAAGTGTTATATTATTTCAGACATTTTTTTTTTAAAGTAGACGAATCTTAATATATCATATTTAGTTAACGGTAAAACAAGATAAGGATTATTGTGACGTGTTCCGTCTGATAAGACCAAGAAGTGTCAGATGGGTGCTATTGAAATGCTACCACAAATAAATCGACCTGAGATTATTTGACATTAAATAGTGTAAGATTAAATCAGATGGGTGCATGCTTTTCAGGGGACTATTTTATTGCAGCAATGTCAGGAGAGTTATTGTTGAAAAGGAAAATTTCTGAGTTGAGTTGAGTTGATAAAATAACATAATTCTTGCCGAATTACGAGAAAATCAACATTGTGTACACTGCATTAAGTAGCGACCCTGATCAGCCTAAGCATGCCACGCAGGCTAAGCAGGACAGACACTTTTCGCCCCCTGTGGATTTTCTGTTTCAGGAATCATTACTTCATACCTCTATCCCCCTGAGACGGAATGCGTCGGCCCGGATTAGCCTACGCGGACTGCGCAGGCTGATCTGTGTCAATACATTACACAGCATCCATGATGTTGGTTTTCTCACGGAATGGCTCATATTCTGATGACGATCGTGACTTGTTGTTACGTTCCGATGGTTCCTATGTCGTGACTTCAATTCGTCACATGACAATAAGATAAGACAATGTTAACCTTTGTTGTACGAAAGAAAGGACGATGGTCGGTCTGTTTAATGTGTTGATAGTTGTGCTATTCCTGCCCATTTGTAAGTATTTTATAATGTACTACTTAAGTTGGTATATTCTCATCATCACCAATGGTTTCTTTTTTATCTAAATTGCGGAAAATATATAACCTTCACATTAGTATTTAAAAAAATATAACACATTGCAAGTATAGGATGTGAATTATCAGTTAATGCAATATAAAGTGCTCCGATAAATACAAGTACAGTATAGAACTGTCTTGTTTCGAATAAAATAGCAAGTGAGTAAATATAATAGTCGTTCCGTGAGAAAACCAGCATTATGAACGCTGCGTAATGTATCGACCCAGGTCAGCCTGCGCAGTCCGCACAATATAATCCGGGCCGACACATTCAATCTCAGCGGGAGAGAGGTATCGAGTAATGATTCCTGAAACAGAAAATCCACAGGAGGCGAACAGTTTCTGCCCTGGTTAGCATGCGCGGCATGCTTAAGCTGATCAGAGTCGATACTTTACGCAGAGTCCACAATATTGGTTTTCTCGTAATTCGTCTCATATGTAAAATGGGTTGATATTCAGAGAATGTGGCAAAATATACGCCAGTAAGTACAAGTTAAGAATTGTATTATTTAAATAGGTGACATTGAGGTCTAAATTGGTTGATGCTCAGTAATTGTATAAAATATACGTATGTGAAATTCTGTTTAATTATTATTATCTTATGTCACTGTTTGTCTTGTTTTGTCTTGTATAAAATGTATGCCTATTTAACCCTTTCCCTCATACGCCAATTCTGCAGCAGACGACTTTGAACTTATTTTGTCAAAACGTAGAAAATCTCCATAGTTGAATGGATAACCTATGACAAAAAATGGAAAACATTGTGGCTCTCAAAAAGCTGTCTGTTGCAGAGGCGTCAGAAAGCGTCTATATGAGGGAAAGGGTTAATCAAGTAAATAACGTTACAGTTTTCGAAATGAAATAATATGTCTGATATTTATCGTTTTACGTGTTAACGAATATTATTGATAGGTAGAGACTCATGGCAAAGATGATGATTTCACAGATTCTTTAAAAAAAACAACAATTTTTTATTTAAGTTCCTTACTTTTATGTTTTAAGGTTCCCCACTTTAATGCTTTAAGGTTTTTCACTTTAATGTTTTAAGGTTTCTCTCTTTTATGTTAGGTTCCTCATTGTTATGTTTTAAGGTTCCTCACTTTTATTTTTTAAGGTTCTTCACTGTTATGTTTACGATGTAACAACGTACACAGAGCATCGGAATGCCACAAAGTCGCCACCTGCAATACCGGAGAGGTACAGTTGATAAAATCGTAGATTGAGTTTGTGCTTTATTTTGGTTTTACTCCGTTTTCAACATTATTTCAGTTATATCACGTCGATGGTTCACTTATTCTTGAACCCTGGGTAAACAAACCAGTACTAGGCTAGGAAATGTGCCAACGTGACTACAAGTATATTTTGTAAACCGCAACACAGATATAAACTTACAAAGCGGTGATCCAGGAGATCAACTTTAGAGTTTCCATAACAAGTGCAGATTATGAAATAATGGGACGTTAATGCATTCGAATGCAAGTGGGCAGTGTTTGCAAGACGTATCTTGTATTTTCCGTGAATTATAAGCGAACAGTACACACTTAATCCAGGTTAGAACTGCAGATGGTTGACTTTCGAAGTGCACAGCCCATCTAGACACAAGTACGAGTCAGTGCTTGAGAAAAGGTACCAGTTGCCCTTTCTGATATGTGAAGATCCAGATCAGCATGAGCATACACATAGGCTGATCAATATCTACACCGATAATATAATTGAAAAATAAGATGATAGAAGTTCCTATCAACTTGTGTAGATTCTAATAAGACATAGATGATGTACCTACATTGTTCAGAAAGCTAAATTGTTCATTTTCCCGTGCACTGACTCATTTATAATACTTAATATTGCACCGAGGCTTATATGTATATACAGTGCTATCGAAATGACTTGAGACTAGTGTAAACAATACGGTAGGACATGTAACCTTACTCTAAGTTAGTGAATATTATGATACGACTACAATATATGTTGGCTAAGAGCAGTGCCTGATAAGGCTGATATCCTAATTATAGACTCTACAAGATCAAGAATATGTATACATAATAATAATAGCATTATAATATATAATTAAAACATATCAAGTCTAACTGGACCGAATTTGTTTTGTCAAAGGAATTAGTTGTTTACATTTGTAATTTATCTTAGTTTGATCGCAAATATTAAATGCACGTATTTATCTACATGACTTTCAAATTGTCTAATGTTTCTACTCCGTTTTATTAATGCTCCTTGTTTAAATTAAATATTCAATACTCTACTGTGCTATTTGAACATTTCAGACCTGCTTTACGGAAGAAGACGCTAATGGGAACGGCTTTAATTTAGGCTGTAGAGATGAACAGGTATGCCAATATGTGGTCCTACTGCAATGATACACAAACAAAGGTTAAACCCATGACTGTACACCCAATGGGTTGTAAACTACCATTAAGTTTTAACTGACACACACGTGTTAACGCATCTAGTGGTCCTACTGAAATGATACACAAACATGTATACAAAACCGATGAATGCACACCCAATGGGTTGAATGGGTTGAAAACTACCCAAATGTTTAAAATCAGACACACATACACACACACACACACACACCTTTAAACACATATAGTGGTCCTACTCCAATGATACATACACATGAGTAAAACTGATGAATGCACACCCAATGGGTTGTAAACTACCATAAGGTTTTAACTCACACACACACATTTTACCACATATAGTTGTCCTACTGCAATGATACACACCAATGTATAACACCAATGAATGCACACCTAATAGGTTATAAACTACCATAATGTTATAACTCCCACTCGCCTTTTAACACATCTAGTGGTCCTACTGCAATGATACACGAACATGTGTTAAAGCGATGCATGCACATCCAATTGCTTGTAAACCACCATAAGGTTATTACTCAAACACACATTTAAATCATCTAGTGGTTCTACCTCAATGATATACAAACATGGGTAAAACCGATGAATGCACACGCAATGGGGTTGTAAACTACCATTATGTTTTACTCACACTCGCCTTTTAACACATCTAGTGGTCCTACTTCAATGATACACAACCATGGGTAAAACCGATGAATGCACACACAATGGGTTGTAAACTACCATCAACCACCTTTTAACACATCTACTGAGCGATCATGGTTAAATGAAAAAACTTCGTGTGTTAATCTGAAATGTCTTTCCTTTGTCTGTTTCATTGGAACTTTGAAACAAAAAATCTGAAGCGAGTTTTTGGAAGTATATATAGCACAATAGACAAAGCGTTTGTGTTATATGGCATTGTAAAGAAACAGTATTCGTTAGTGAAAAGCCTTTTAAGTGTTGTCTTTGTGGATTTCCCTCTGAGTGTTCAGTCCGATGAAATACAAGGCTGTACGTGCAGCCCAATTCTTAAATGAGCTATATAACCAGTACAGAACACAATAAGGAGGAATTAAATTGTTTTCGGTTATACTAAAAACATTTATTTTCATGTTTACGTACGACATAGCAAAAGCGTCAGATACTATATTTTAGGGCTTCAGAGGCAACTTGCTGTTTGTGTTTGCAAGACAAAGGTCCTTGGTTTTACATTTAGCTGCTATCTCGCTGGACGGCTAAAATACTACTATTTATTATCCTGACACCGATTTGTCAGGCATATTCCCTGAAACCCTAAACGCCAATGAAGTTAACCATTGCTTTCATTTTTAAAATATTTGGTTAGACCCGATCTGTGATCAAACGCTGTTCTCCCATGCCCGAAACGAACGCTCTTAGCACTAAATCACGAAGATAGTAAGATAATGCATAGAACGCCGTCACTGTCATTTGTAGTCAAAAAATACTTTTGCACACAATATAATAAAGTATTGACATAATGTTATAATGTGTGCACAATATAATATAGTATGGCTATAATATAAATATGGATGCACATTACGTTATAAATTGTCTGCATGATATTTAAATGTATCAACATTATAAAATAAAAACTGTCAGAATATAATTAAAAAACCACAGCATTTTACGACATATACTGACATATTATAAATGTGGTAAATTATAATACTAGAGTTACATGACTATCAACGACAATGCCGGGGTTTCGCTATAATGTGTTAACTATTTTGTACGTTCACAAAGTTTTTTGATTTACATTTAAAGACGTGCAGTAACACAACCAACCCCCACTGTACAGAATGCTGTAAGACGGATACATGCAACAGTGAACTATGTGGAATTACAGGTATTGTTTCCCTCGGAATTCTTCGGCTAAACTCGTTAATAACTCAAATCAGCTTAACTTAATAGTTAATGAATGTGTGATACGTTTGAAACATTTCTTTAATTGACATGCTGGTGATATATTCAGAACAGTGACTGAAACTTTAACCATTCGGTTTTAACTACAACCGGAACTGCGTTATTGATTTTTGTATTACGTCATTAACATGGAATTTTCTATTATCCAAAATCTAATTTTAGAAATACCCCTCCTGTGGATTTTCTGTTTCAGGAATCACTTCTATATCTATCACCCCTTAGACGGAATGTGTCTTCCCGGATCAGTCTGCGCGGTAAGCGCAGGCTGATCTGGTCGATACATTACGCAGATGTATATCGTCGCAGCTGCATTTTGGGGCATTTTTTAGAAAAAAATGTGTAGGCACGTGCCTACAGTGCCTAAAGGGAGCTACGCCCCTGTTAAGGACTTATAGTCGTGCAATTAGTGCGGTTACACATCACGTGTTTTTGTCTGAATATGCCATAATATATGTAAATAGAAC
Organism: Serripes groenlandicus; assembly: GCA_031761405.1. NCBI lineage: Eukaryota > Metazoa > Mollusca > Bivalvia > Cardiida > Cardiidae > Serripes > Serripes groenlandicus. The sequence continues at coordinate 171,378 of JASEVX010000089.1, read as the reverse complement.
ATATTTGATTTAAGAAAAGTGAAGACTCTGGTGAGACTGAGCGCATGCATAATCGTGAGCATCTTCAATGTGCGCAGATGCACTAAGATTCCGAATCTCTAGACGCGTTCATATGTAGAGTTTATACACAGGCCTGGTTACTATAACTGTTTTGTTGTGGGAACATATGAGCCGTTCCACCAGAAAAACAACATTATGGACTCTGCGTAATGTATCGACCCAGATCAGCCTGCGTAGTCCGCGCTGGTTAATCCGGGCCGACACACTCCGTCTCAGGGGGATATAGGTATAGAGTAATGATTCCTGAAACGGAAAATCCACAGGAGGCGAAAACTGTCTGTCCGGGTAAGCCTGCGCGACATGCTTAGGCTTTTCCAGATCGAAACTTTACGCAGAATCAACGAGTGGAATGTCTCATAAATCATTGCCTAGTATTTTCTAAGTATTGCATTTAATCAATAGACCGCGTACTCTGCAATATGCCATTCGATCCACCATGGCCGCCGCAACTGGGGATCGAACCCGCGACGGCCGTTACCAAATCCCCGACTCTATCAGGCGGATTCCTAATCTAAGGAGTTAGACTGATACCATTTTCCGACATTTTTCAGGGTTTTCAAAAACCGAAGGTCCTGTGTGTTATTCCTGTAACTCGCTGCTAGAGTTTGAGGACTGTAATAGTATACAGCAATGTCAGACAGACGAGGTTCGAATTTAATAAACACTTTTTGCACACACAGATAATCTGCCCAGATTATTTTGGAAATATCGACGCAAACATATGGAAACTCCATGTAAATGAGCATATAAATATTGAACAGAGATTTAAGTAATGTGACAATTGGAGTAATTGCTCATCTTGAGCAATTTCACCTTTTGTCATATTATTTACAAAAGTAGTCTGCGGCAGATGCCTCAATATGCCCTTGCATGTGGGAAAAGGTTATTGCATATCTACTCTTGAAATGTCTCTGGAAATCTTCTTGTTTACCATCTCTCTTTGTTTTTCAATTGTATATTAATTATCTCAATTATGCCATTGATCAATTGAATATGCCTTTTTAACAATTGTCAAACTATGTCAGATTCGACATTTGTTCTCTGAAAATCCTTGCCTCTCTAACACTTTTGGCTAGAAAACCGATGCCATGTTCAGGCAAAAGTATTTATAAACAATATCAGAACTTAAAGAGCCTCATATTACTTACTTTGCTATTGTATGCACCGAAACCCGTTCCTATTTCACTTTGAAAATAACGACCAAAATCACGTTGCTTTATCTGATAAACGGTATAGTAGTTCTGCCTTAAATTAGATTTCATTCAGTCACCGTTATTTTCAGCTCTGCCACACAGAAACAACTCAAAACAAAGCACTTGGTGTAGCTGTCCATACCCATGGTTGTAAGCAAGCCCAGGTCAGTGATGTATAAATCATTCTATAATACAGACGCTTTTTATCGCCTCTGTGGTAAACGAATTTTGAAAATATTGAGGGAAAATGAGAAACTGCTCAGTTAGACAATTTCTCTGAAATTGAACACATTAAAAGAGCGACCTGCACAATCATGCCAAGAATCCAAATGAATTCTACCTGATATAATTGGTGAACAATACAGAGCTTGAGCTAGATGATGTGGATCTGGTTTCCGAAGAGCACCTCTCATATATTTTCTTAATTTTCCGGAAGTCCTATTAGCCGTTCCACGAGAAAACTAACAGTATGGACTCTGCGTAATAATAGACCCAGGAGGCGAAAAGTGTCTGTCCGGGTTATCCTGCGCGGCATGCTTCGGCTGATCCGTGTCGATGCTTAAGTTTACGCAGCGTCCACAATATTGGTTTTCTCGTGGAACAGCTCATATACAGATCAACCTAAAGATCCAGGCAGCTTACCACTAGAAGTTAACATTGTTTGTTCTAGAGGATTCTCATAAAAGTCTTATGGGCGACTTGTTGGCGAATATTGCAAGCCCAGATCTGGCTGCGTGGATGCATATCTTCATCTGGAAAACAGAGATGATAGACAACGTACAGTAGTTTTCCCGAAACGCAATGACATTAACTCTTTCCCACCTTCAAACAAACTTTACAGCACTCGAATGTTTAAACATCTAGTTAAAAATTGATACCTCTATATAAAAAAAAGGAAATGTAATGAATAAAGTTAACACATTGTGGTTAAAAGGAGAAATTACTCGTACTCATCAATTTCTCCTTTGGTCACACTGTTTCCAAATGTCGTCTTCTTCAGATGTGTCAAAATGCGTCTGTACGTAGAAAAGAAAAGGAATAACCCTTTCGACCGTACAATCAATCTACAGCTGACCACTTCGAAAAAAGTAAGAAACAACTCGATAAATTGAAAACATTGCGGTTAATGGAGAAGTTGCTCTTTATTATCAATATCTTCTTTTGCAACAATGTTTTTCAACGTGTTATACTGCATTTGCGCTGAAATTAGTCTAGATGTTTGAAAGAAAATGTTTTCTAATAAAAGTATCAACTTTTGTTTTATTTTCAGGCCTGTTCTGCGACGGGGTTATTTAATGCATCAGATTGTACCTCGTGCTGTAGGGGAGACCTGTGCAATACAAATTGTACACATATAGGTATCAGTATGATGTACTAGTAGTACATTTCTTAACCCGAAGGGTTTTTGCTTTCTTCTTTTTTTTCCAGAAAATCTAACCCGATTTGAAACTTACATAACTGGCAATCCATACCGAGATTAATGCTTCGATTCGATCTCTGTGATTGCATCGATCCTTGTGTCATAGAGATATAACCGTTAATCCGATATGCTGTATTAACTTACATTACTGGCAATCAATACCGAGATTAATGCTTCGATTCGATCTCTATGATTGCATCGATCCTTGTGTCATAGAGATATAACCGTTAATCCGATATGCTGTATTAACTTACATTACTGGCAATCAATACCGAGATTAATGCTTCGATTCGATCTCTGTGATTGCATCGATCCTTTTGTCATAGAGACATAACCGTTAATCCGATATGATGTATATTAGATTCGATCTCTGTGATTGCATCGATCCTTGTGTCATAGAGATATAACCGTTAATCCGATATGATGTATATTAGATTCGATCTCTGTGATTGCATCGATCCTTGTGTCATAGAGATATAACCGTTAATCCGATATGATGTATATTAGATTCGATCTCTATGATTGCATCGATCCTTGTGTCATAGAGATATAACCGTTAATCCGATATGCTGTATATTAGATTCGATCTCTATGATTGCATCGATCCTTGTGTCATAGAGATATAACCGTTAATCCGATATGATGTATATTAGATTCGATCTCTATGATTGCATCGATCCTTGTGTCATAGAGATATAACCGTTAATCCGATATGATGTATATTAGATTCGATCTCTGTGATTGCATCGATCCTTTTGTCATAGAGATATAACCGTTAATCCGATATGATGTATATTAGATTCGATCTCTATGATTGCATCGATCCTTGTGTCATAGAGATATAACCGTTAATCCGATATGATGTATATTAGATTCGATCTCTGTGATTGCATCGATCCTTTTGTCATAGAGATATAACCGTTAATCCGATATGATGTATATTAGATTCGATCTCTATGATTGCATCGATCCTTGTGTCATAGAGATATAACCGTTAATCCGATATGATGTATATTAGATTCGATCTCTATGATTGCATCGATCCTTTTGTCATAGAGATATAACCGTTAATCCGATATGCTGTATATTAGATTCGATCTCTGTGATTGCATCGATCCTTTTGTCATAGAGATATAACCGTTAATCCGATATGCTGTATATTAGATTCGATCTCTATGATTGCGTCGATCCTTGTGTCATAGAGATATAACCGTTAATCTGATATGATGTATATTAGATTCGATCTCTATGATTGCATCGATCCTTGTGTCATAGAGATATAACCGTTAATCCGATATGATGTATATTAGATTCGATCTCTATGATTGCATCGATCCTTGTGTCATAGAGATATAACCGTTAATCCGATATGATGTATATTAGATTCGATCTCTATGATTGCATCGATCCTTGTGTCATAGAGATATAACCGTTAATCCGATATGATGTATATTAGATTCGATCTCTATGATTGCATCGATCCTTTTGTCATAGAGATATAACCGTTAATCCGATATGCTGTATATTAGATTCGATCTCTATGATTGCATCGATCCTTGTGTCATAGAGATATAACCGTTAATCCGATATGCTGTATATTAGATTCGATCTCTATGATTGCATCGATCCTTGTGTCATAGAGATATAACCGTTAATCCGATATGATGTATATTAGATTCGATCTCTATGATTGCATCGATCCTTGTGTCATAGAGATATAACCGTTAATCCGATATGATGTATATTAGATTCGATCTCTATGATTGCATCGATCCTTGTGTCATAGAGATATAACCGTTAATCCGATATGATGTATATTAGATTCGATCTCTATGATTGCATCGATCCTTGTGTCATAGAGATATAACCGTTAATCCGATATGCTGTATATTAGATTCGATCTCTATGATTGCATCGATCCTTGTGTCATAGAGATATAACCGTTAATCCGATATGCTGTATATTAGATTCGATCTCTATGATTGCATCGATCCTTGTGTCATAGAGATATAACCGTTAATCCGATATGCTGTATATTAGATTCGATCTCTATGATTGCATCGATCCTTGTGTCATAGAGATATAACCGTTAATCCGATATGATGTATATTAGATTCGATCTCTATGATTGCATCGATCCTTGTGTCATAGAGATATAACCGTTAATCCGATATGATGTATATTAGATTCGATCTCTATGATTGCATCGATCCTTGTGTCATAGAGATATAACCGTTAATCCGATATGATGTATATTAGATTCGATCTCTATGATTGCATCGATCCTTGTGTCATAGAGATATAACCGTTAATCCGATATGCTGTATATTAGATTCGATCTCTATGATTGCATCGATCCTTGTGTCATAGAGATATAACCGTTAATCCGATATGCTGTATATTAGATTCGATCTCTATGATTGCATCGATCCTTGTGTCATAGAGATATAACCGTTAATCCGATATGATGTATATTAGATTCGATCTCTATGATTGCATCGATCCTTGTGTCATAGAGATATAACCGTTAATCCGATATGCTGTATATTAGATTCGATCTCTATGATTGCATCGATCCTTGTGTCATAGAGATATAACCGTTAATCCGATATGCTGTATATTAGATTCGATCTCTATGATTGCATCGATCCTTGTGTCATAGAGATATAACCGTTAATCCGATATGATGTATATTAGATTCGATCTCTATGATTGCATCGATCCTTGTGTCATAGAGATATAACCGTTAATCCGATATGATGTATATTAGATTCGATCTCTATGATTGCATCGATCCTTGTGTCATAGAGATATAACCGTTAATCCGATATGATGTATATTAGATTCGATCTCTATGATTGCATCGATCCTTGTGTCATAGAGATATAACCGTTAATCCGATATGCTGTATATTAGATTCGATCTCTATGATTGCATCGATCCTTGTGTCATAGAGATATAACCGTTAATCCGATATGCTGTATATTAGATTCGATCTCTATGATTGCATCGATCCTTGTGTCATAGAGATATAACCGTTAATCCGATATGCTGTATATTAGATTCGATCTCTATGATTGCATCGATCCTTGTGTCATAGAGATATAACCGTTAATCCGATATGATGTATATTAGATTCGATCTCTATGATTGCATCGATCCTTGTGTCATAGAGATATAACCGTTAATCCGATATGATGTATATTAGATTCGATCTCTATGATTGCATCGATCTTTGTGTCATAGAGATATAACCGTTAATCAATACCGAGATTAATGCTTCGATTCGATCTCTGTGATTGCATCGATCCTTGTGTCATAGAGATATAACCGTTAATCCGATATGCTGTATATTAGATTCGATCTCTATGATTGCATCGATCCTTGTGTCATAGAGATATAACCGTTAATCCGATATGCTGTATATTAGATTCGATCTCTATGATTGCATCGATCCTTGTGTCATAGAGATATAACCGTTAATCCGATATGCTGTATATTAGATTCGATCTCTATGATTGCATCGATCCTTTTGTCATAGAGATATAACCGTTAATCCGATGTGCTGTATATTAGATTCGATCTCTATGATTGCATCGATCCTTTTGTCATAGAGATATAACCGTTAATCCGATGTGCTGTATATTAGATTCGATCTCTATGATTGCATCGATCCTTTTGTCATAGAGATATAACCGTTAATCCGATATGCTGTATATTAGATTCGATCTCTATGATTGCATCGATCCTTTTGTCATAGAGATATAACCGTTAATCCGATGTGCTGTATATTAGATTCGATCTCTATGATTGCATCGATCCTTTTGTCATAGAGATATAACCGTTAATCTGATATGCTGTATATTAGATTCGATCTCTATGATTGCATCGATCCTTTTGTCATAGAGATATAACCGTTAATCCGATATGCTGTATATTAGATTCGATCTCTATGATTGCATCGATCCTTGTGTCATAGAGATATAACCGTTAATCCGATATGCTGTATATTAGATTCGATCTCTATGATTGCATCGATCCTTTTGTCATAGAGATATAACCGTTAATCTGATATGATGTATATTAGATTCGATCTCTATGATTGCATCGATCCTTGTGTCATAGAGATATAACCGTTAATCCGATGTGCTGTATATTAGATTCGATCTCTATGATTGCATCGATCCTTTTGTCATAGAGATATAACCGTTAATCTGATATGCTGTATATTAGATTCGATCTCTATGATTGCATCGATCCTTTTGTCATAGAGATATAACCGTTAATCCGATATGCTGTATATTAGATTCGATCTCTATGATTGCATCGATCCTTGTGTCATAGAGATATAACCGTTAATCCGATATGCTGTATATTAGATTCGATCTCTATGATTGCATCGATCCTTGTGTCATAGAGATATAACCGTTAATTCGATATGCTGTATATTAGATTCGATCTCTATGATTGCATCGATCCTTGTGTCATAGAGATATAACCGTTAATCCGATATGCTGTATATTAGATTCGATCTCTATGATTGCATCGATCCTTGTGTCATAGAGATATAACCGTTAATCTGATATGCTGTATATTAGATTCGATCTCTATGATTGCATCGATCCTTTTGTCATAGAGATATAACCGTTAATCCGATATGCTGTATATTAGATTCGATCTCTATGATTGCATCGATCCTTGTGTCATAGAGATATAACCGTTAATTCGATATGCTGTATATTAGATTCGATCTCTATGATTGCATCGATCCTTGTGTCATAGAGATATAACCGTTAATCCGATATGATGTATTAAGAGTCGCCTTCCTTGAAAACTTCTTACGACAAATTTGTTTTGTTTGGAAATAAGAATGTATAAATTTGTTACATAGTTGAAAGCATAGAAGGTAGAAGATAAATGATCATTTTACACTTCTTCTTTTCTCACTATGTTTTCATAAGCCGTCTACATCAGATTCGTCTAAAGCTTTCTATATTTTCCAGACGTTAATTATGTTACACTCTTGCATATGAAAAATCTTTCGGAGAAGACGCTTCTTACAAAGCATATCAGTTAATTGGTCAAAGTACCGAAGGTTTCGTTTTGTTTAGGCGTTCATTATTTCTTTTAATTTAATATATATTTTTTATATTTTTTTAATTTTTGTTGTTCTTCTTTATACATGTTTGTTGTTGTTGTTTTTTGTATACTCTATGTTATTGTTTGTTTGTTGTAGTTGAACAGATAAAGAGCAAATATTTTGATTAATTATTAGTAACAGGGACAGGATGTCCTATTGTAGTAATCCATGTACGTATATATGTGTAGGTATAGCAATTACTTAGTATAATGGTAGTGAAGACGTATATAGGTATTTAAAGTACAACCAGTAGTTTTGTATTTTGAAGTACAGGTTAAAGATTGTTAAAACTATTATAACAATGTTTCTTCTACAGCTGTTTCTTTCAGGAACCTATTTTGATTATCTTTGTTCTTTTTATATGCTTTTATACTTTACATGTTTAATAAAGATAATCTCATTCGTATTCTATAACATTTTTGTTTTGTCAATGAAAAACGGTAAGGCTGCGTCAGCACAGTCTATACAGTCTACATGTAACATCGTAATGAATGTACCTTCTTATGATAATTTGTTAATGTAGCCCAACTTCTTTCTTCGAAGACAGTATTGCAGAGGTAAATCATCGGCTTCTCCTACCAACGGTCATGGGTTCGAATCCCGTGATAAGCTGGTTCTGCCTTTGGAATTTTCAACCTAAACGGCGCGAGCACTGGTTAAGTCTCCAGGAAGCAGACATCGAGCGTGATTAAAAAAGGCTAACAGATTTTTTCGCAATCGATGTAAAATAAGTTTTAACTAACCATTTCCTACATAAAGACGTTTTTTGATGCCTCTGCAGAAGATGACTTTTTAACTTTCAACTTCATCATTTATAGAGCTGTTTGTTTGCGTTTAGATGTTTTCAACGTCGTATACTGCCTATTGTTGTATGTGGGAAAGGGTTAATTTCATCGATACGTAGGTGTTAGGGTGATGAAGGATCTACTCCATTATATTGAAATATAACTGATACCCATATGAAACCTGCCCTATAATCAGATACATGTATTCGTATACATTTTAAAACTTTGACTGATTTTAACGGCAGCAAGTTCACCTACCTTTGTGTTTCCTGGCTTTTTA